>JAWWMP010000001.1:50545901-50575700 GCA_035047865.1 Dendrocincla tyrannina | reverse complement strand
CATATAGGTGTTGTGTTTAAGAACTGTTATCTTTTCCTTTACATATATTTTTCCCCAATTAAAGTTCTATTTTCTAATTTGAAGGAGAGGGATTATTACCTGGCTGATATAGATATCTTAGTTCTCTCTGGAACTAAGACACCTTTTATGAGTAGAATAATCAATTAGTAGATTAATCAATAATCAAAACTCAACATGTGATGCATGTAGTTGTGGTAATATATCAGAAGACATTAAGATGCACTTGCTGTTCTCTCTGAAACACACATGAACACACATTTATGTTATTCTTTCACCCCCCTACCTTTGTGTCTGTTAACTCACTGTGGCTTTACATCAGAAAAAGTAGTCTGCAAAACTTACTTGAGGAAATAGAATAGAACTGTTCTGTTGCTTCAGAAAATGTTTTGAAGTACTGGTAACATTAAAGATGAAATGGTAAACCCTTTCCTTCTTTAGTCAACAATAAACCCACAAGCCAGTCCTGACAGTAAGGTCCAGATGAGTAATCACTGGGAAAAGCTACCACACTTTGAAATGCTCATCCAGAAAGATGTGGCCTTTGCATCCTTTTGTGCTTTTGAACAGTGATCTTTCTCCCTTTATCACTTTGTACCTCACTCTTAAACTTCTTGCTGTTGTCCTTTACCCCATCCCAGTTCTGTACCCCTCAACACTGTACTCCAGGCAGTTGTACAGACAGAAGCAATCCCTGAAGTTTGCTTAGCTTAGTGATGCCATTTTAGCCACATCCCTTTATGAACCTATCTGAATGCTCTGCAGTGAACAAGCAGCTGAAAAATGCAGAGGGAAAAGCAATGGAGGAAGATTGGCATGTTTCACAGTCTCCTGTGTTGCCTGACAGGAGGAAAAAGGGGAAAATGAGAGGAAAGGGGTCTGTGTGCCATACATTTAAATGACTGCAGGCAAGGCTGAAACTGACAGGGAAGGACAGTTGCAAGAAGGCAGTGGGCAGTAGCACAGAAGCTCTGCTTTGATCTTGTGGACTGATTGTGGTTCTAGAAAGGAGCTGGGAATCGCTGGGGAAGGATAAGGACTTATTTTTGATGAAGGAAAAATGCTATCTGAAGGAAACGAGATCAAAGAAAGGGACTGTAGGTTCTTCATGTTGAGCTTAAATGTTTGAGTCTGGTTGCTTATCAGGACATTGCAATACTAAGATTAAAAGAAAAAAGGAAAAAAGCATAATTGTTCTGTCTTGTGATATGATTGCCTTCTATTTGGTGATAAGGTGACTTTGCTTTGAATAAGTTATGGTACTAACTGTACCCCTGTGTGTCTCCTTTTTTTTTACCCTGTGGTGGGCGAGATCAGCCTCGCAGACTGTTGCTGTTCTCCTGCTTGCACTGCTCTAGCGTGAGCAGGCAATGGCTGCTACAGAAAACACAGGTCTGGCCTTGGAGGGAGGAAGAGTTGGAGGGGTTTCATTTACCACATCTCTGCATGATTCCAACTCTGATTGACAGTGCACAGACATCATGTCTTGATTGTATCAAATCTGGAGAAAGG
Organism: Dendrocincla tyrannina; assembly: GCA_035047865.1. Classification (NCBI taxonomy): domain Eukaryota; kingdom Metazoa; phylum Chordata; class Aves; order Passeriformes; family Dendrocolaptidae; genus Dendrocincla; species Dendrocincla tyrannina. The sequence goes on along the minus strand of JAWWMP010000001.1, from coordinate 50,574,170 downwards.
TAATGCAAAGATTATTGGGTATATTCACTGAGGCTGCAACATGACAGGGAAAATGACTGCAAATGGCTGCAGGGTTAAGTGTTAAATTTAGGGTTTCTCTGTAGTTTGTTTACTTGTTTGAACTCTTTACCCTAGGCTTTGTCACCCATTCCTATTCTCTGTTCATCTTCATTCTTGTTGTGCAGCCACCCATGAGGTACCATGGCCATCTTTCTCCTCATGCTGGGGAACTGGAGTTCAAGTTTTGTTGCAGTAAGAGAGCAGTGACTGTGGTGTGGTGGCTGCCTTACAGGCAACCTACTGGAAGGTCTGTCCTTAACCTTGGCTTCTGAATTTTTCTTTCAATGGACCTAGAAGGAGATTGGAGCTTAAGTTGTGCTGATGCATTTTAAATATGCTGTCAAAGATCCTTAAAACATGTTGGATACAGATTCTTTTTTGAGTGTTGTTCATATTTAGTTTTTTATAAAAAATACAAAAATTACATGAATAGCTGTGCAGTAAAAAGCCATTTTTTAATTCTCTAAACTGTGTGCAATGTTGAGTCTTACTTCTGTTAACAGTTCATGTGTAAATGCATCAATGTGTTAGAACCACTGTTTAATACTTGTAAAGTCATGTCAGTGATGTTGACAGGTGTTACCTCCATTTTATGGAGTAAACAGCAACGTGGAAAGCTGAAATACAGCGTCTCAAATATCCTCTGATTCTGGGTAGCCAGAACGGTGTGTCTGCACCCAGGCTCCCAACTATGCAGCCCTTTTCAACAGTCTCTTTAACAGCACAGCTTCATTGTGTTCAGTCGTGACGTCCTCCTCTTCCCCCGCAGTCTCTTTTTTTTTTTTCAATCCATACCTGCCAACTTTTTCAGCAAATGAAGAAGATAACAGCTTTCTTCATTACCCTCTTCAAAAGGACACCAGCTCGGGGGATGAGATAGTGTGTGATCATGTAATTAAAGGCTCTGTGATGGCTATTCCGCAGCAACAGACTATGGGGAGCATAGTAGCCGCAATCCCTGGCTCCCATTGTAATACCGCAGTAGCATCTGGTGGCTAGAGTGGCAATTGCAGAGGGAAAAATGGGGATTTTCTGTTTCTCGAGCCATTTTGCTGAGAGAGGCATAACTTCCCCAATGTCGATTTGCGCTTTCTGGGGCTGGAATTTGCCCTGTGGAGGCAGAGCATTAGAAAAAGATTGTCAGATTCTAATATGCTTCTACAGGATGTGCATTTGAATACTGCACACACCCCATAAAATCTGAGCAAATTGGAGCTTTTATCAAGAGAGAAATGAGGCTTTTCTTTGACCTTGGTGTAGTCCCTGCTCCAAACGACAGAAAGGCTAAATCTTTCTTATAAAGCGCTTGAGTTGTTTGAGTTTTATCCTAGCTGGTAACAGAGAAATGGCTGACTAGCTGCTGCTGAAGATTCCCCTGCTGTTTTCTGGACTGACACTGGTGTGAAAGTTGTCAAGTGGTTTAAAAAGTCAACATGATCATCAAAGATGTTTATCCAAAATACTGTCTACACTAGTGCAGCCAGCTCTACACATTGCATAAATTCTCCCTTCTGCAGAGAGGAAATTAGGAAAAGCAGGTTTCATAGGACTAGAATATGTTCTCTTTCAGAAGAGAATGGGAATTTTAAATCAAAGTCATTCCTCCTTTCAGTAGTATACTGCAGTGGTGCTTTGTCCGTTCTTGTTGCAGTTCATCATCATGCAGGTTGGAAACTACAAAGATTATATGTACATTCTGAAAATGCCTGGCATGTCACACACTTTGATCTCTCCTCTGATCTCCACTGTGCTTCTGCCGCCATGAGACGACAGGAGGGTTTCAAGCCTGGTCCTTCATGGGGCTTCAGAACAGTAACATAGATAGTCCTGACCTTTTCATCCTGTTAACAGCTTCTTCTACACTCTTTTAGTTGAGAAATCTCTGAGTCCATTACCTTCTGGCAGCTTGTGGGGGGTCACTGCAAATACTCAAGCCAGGAAGAAAAGGAGAAAATTAGATAAGCTACACTGGATAGAAATACTGGGGAAGAAATGCTACATTGGGGTTCTGCAGATGTGCAGTTCCTAGCTTTGCTGTGCTTCTCCTATTTTTGTAAGTTGGGGAGAAGACAGAGTTGAGCCTCTTGTTCTTTTTCTGCCAAGTAGGCATTGGTAGGAGGCTTTGGTGGCAATGACCCATAGTTTTGATAGTGCTGCACAGTGAGTTTGGCTTCAGGGTGACTTCCTGACAGTGTCACACAGCTGCTCTGGGCTGTCCTTGTGGGGCCATGTTGTATAGAGACTTGCTGCTTTCAGTTAACTATGCTTGGCTGAAGTAGGGGAATAAGACTATTTCTCCTCATGCAATGTGACTTGAACTCAAATAAATCAGAGTTTCTGTCCTTGAAATACTGACTTCTGCCCTAAGATCACAGTGTTGTACAGCTTCAAAGTAAAAACTCTACTCTGTGGACTTTAGTTGTTTCCTAATAGGAGAAGGGATAATGTTAGTGCAAACTTTTTTTTAAGATCATGTGTTCTTGCTGTAATACCACAAAGGCCAAATAGTTTTCACTGATAAATATTTCATATCTTATTGTAGATTTAAAGCAGAAGATTTAGGTTCTTTTTCAGTGCTCAAGAAAAATTGTTTTCCTTCTCTGCCTTATGCTTTTTACTGAGCACTATCCAAACTCAGTACACTTTGTAAATGTATGAAAAGTATATCTGTACTGTAACATGTTGATTAAACTGGAAAAAAATCATGTGGTGGCTTCTGGGAGGTCAGACTGAAACCAAGCTTGGAGCAGTATCTACAGGACTGTATTCCTAGGCCTGGGGGTTAAATCTGTACAGCCCAAATGCTACAGGAGTATGAACTTTTGTTCCCTCTTGGGACTCAGTGTATTAATTAGTCTGTTATGGCTGCTAATTAGCCTTTTCTGCATCTCAATTTCCAGATCTGGACTTTTAGGGGTGTGATTTTCAAACTTAACTGTCACCTTAGAAATGATCAGTTATATAAGTGCATGTGTTCTCATTTTCCCATGGACATTAGCTAAACTTGCTGATTTTTTTGAATGCTGAAAGGTATTTTAAACAGTAGTAAATACAGGATTATGTTCATTAAATTAATTAAAAGCTGCAGATTTCAAAAGGTCAAATGTATTGAGCATGACAGCATCTATTTGAAAATAATACCAGAGGAAGCTGTTGGACAGCAAAGCTTCCTTCTGAACCAGGTGAAGAATGGTGGCTGCGGTGACTTTTCTGCTGAAGGACCACGTATGCTTGCTTCTTAGTGAATTCAAACTGTCTTGTGCTGTCTGCAGAGTTACATCTGCATATCTGGCTGGAGAAGGTAAAAGCTGTAGCAGGTAGACACACAGTGAGAAATATGCAAGAGACCAAACAGAGAGAAGTTATAGGTTAAAAAATTATTTGCAAACATTACAGTCAACATCACACTGTTCTTCAGAAGATCCAGTGTACAGTGAGTTCACAGTGGTCATTTTGGCTTCAGTAAATATGACCAAAAGTACAAGTCTTTTGTACTTTTATCTTAGGAAGTTACAGAAAAGTACTCCAGTGCATTGTATCTGGAACACCTTGTTTTATTCCAAGGTTTCTTGTTTTTCTCCTGAAGGGAAAAGAGCATGTGTTTCACTCTGTTGGTCACCTAGCTCCATGCTGGAATCCTCACTGTTCTGTGCTGCAAGGTTTCCATGGTTTTGTCTATCTGCCTGTTGCTTTTATTTCCTCTGAAAGTTACAATTGTGCTTGTGAGCGAAAACATGCTGTTGTGGTTGTTATGGATCTGTGCTCAGAGGCAAATGAAGAACATGATGAAGAGAGAGCATTCTTGCCAAATAAGAAAAGAGTTATGTCCGAGAGACAAATCCATGTTCAGACAGCCTGTGTCCCAAATGTCTCACTTGAAACCTTAGGCAGCTCCAGACCTTAACTACTGTCAATTGCAATAATGGACAGATTCAATTACAACTTCCATTCTGAGTTCAGAGAAGAAAAACTCTCTAAATTAAATGTGGTAGATCAGTTCCTCAAAAGTTGCAAAGGGTGGGTGGTGGCTAACTCTTCCCCTCCCCTCTCCCCATCTCTCTCCGCAAAAACAAGAAAAGACCCTGAGAAGTTTGTTTCTGCAGAAAAAGTCCTTTAGTTGATGTGCTACTCCATGTGAGATAACCTGCACAGGAGGAGCTCAGCACTTAGTTTAGACTGGCTGCATATTTCTTGATGTGAACAAGAGTTGGCCTTTATTGCTTGCTTCATCTCATCCCTATGTTATGCTCGGATAAAGCCTCATCTGTGAGATATGAAGAGACATTATGGAGATGGCTGTTTGTGCAGTGGAGTGTGTGGCTCTTCCAGCTTCATGGTAATCTGAGGAAGTAGGTGAGATAGTAGTAGTATGAAAATGGCATGTTGTGTTAGTGGAAGGAAAAAAAAGAGCTACTGCTCATTGTCGCCTTCCTGTGTAACAAAATAATTCCTGTTTGTAATTTCTTGTTACTCTTCAACCTTTTGTCACACTGGTATTAGGTCTATTATATGAACGAAATGTGTTCTGTAAACTCAGGTCAGTTCTTAATGGACAATAATTCAAATGAAGAGACACGTAATTGGGTATAACTTACTCTAATTGACATGCTTTTCCCAGGACAACTCCAGTGCTCAAACAGCAAGAGCATGGATGTTATTAACCAGGGCAAGTGTGAAGGACGCTCCACTTTTATATGGCCTGGTTTTTTCCCTGGATCAGCTGCATGATAATTTTCATCCAGGCACAATATCCTTCAGGTCATGCACATAAAGGCAACTTCCACCTCAAAATCAGCCAAAAAATCCTGCCCCACCTCACTTACAGTAAATTTGAATGCTGTTACAAGCAATGACAGGTAACACCAACGTTAGGTGATGCTGCAGTGCATGTGTCTGCTGTGTCTTTCAAGCATTGGTCACAGACTCCTTCCTTCCAATGAGGCCAGTCTTAGGCCAGCATTTAAGAAAGAGTATTTAATAATCTTTAAATGACCATGAATTTGAAGTCCTTCTATGCAGAAGTATAGAGGAGAGAAAATTTCTTTAAGAATGTGCTCCTTATAGCAATAACAGTGCATTCTTTTTTTTTTCCCCCTCCTTCTAGACCAGGACATAAGACTGAAAAAATGTTTTAATGGAGTGCACTGGTATTGTATATTAATTTAGTTGACTACCTTAAAATTGTACTTTTTAAAAATAACTGCAGCAACTGTGAAGGTTTTTATTTTTATGAAACAACTGAAAATATTTTCTCCTACTATATCTTAGCTTTCTCAGAGCTGCCAAAGTCTCCAGTCACCTGTCAGCTGGTGATAAAAGAAAGGCATTTTCTGAATATAATTCAGATACTGCTTTCACACACAAGAACATCAAAAAGCATAAAAATTTACAAATTCCTATTAAGCTCTTGAGTCAGAGTTTTGATGATTTAAGTTTCTAAGCCTGTTTTTGAAGAGCATTTAGTATCATTCTTACAGTGTAAAAAAAGTTGAATGTCTACTCTGTTTTTTCCTCTTGAAAGTCCCCTGCCTGCCTTAATATTTAACACGTGTCTTAATTCCCTACTTTATCTAAGCATCCTATTAATTGAGGGGAAATTTGTTTTAGACCTTTAGGACACCTTCCAGGATCAGTATTTTAATCCTGAGGAGTTTTGTTCATTTTGAATGGTGACAAATGCATTTATTTCTAGACTGCATGCACAGATTTTAATCTGCTGTAATGCACTGGGTTTCAGCCATTTCCTTACTGCAAATGAATAATGAATAAGCTGTGGTTTGAAAGCTAATGGTTCAGGATGAAATCAGAAACTCATTGCAACATGGATGATATTCATTTGTCATCTCCATGGAAACATCTATTTAGCAAGACACTGTAGCTAAGACGGTAACAAGAAAGTAAGCAATTGTTAGAATGTAGGACTTTTGCTGAGGAGCAGACTTGGCAAAAAAATGATAGGATTACACAGGACTGTGACATTATTTTTGAGATTGGAAATTTTTTTTAAGAATACATGACTCTTTCACCTTGAAGGATATGCATTTTGCTGTCCTTTGAAACATTGCTCCTCATTCTACTGGTATTTTTCAAAAAGCTTAAATATCCTGGGATATCTCTCCCATTCTCACCTGTTGTGGTCTGTGTGAATGAGAGCACAGGGACTTTTCAAAGCTGCAGAGTTGTGTGTCCCCTTGTATGCAAAGTACAGCAACATGGCCCCCTATGTATAATATACCAACTATAAACTTAACTGAATTTAACGGTTGGTGTTGCTTAGCCACAGAGAGAATTCTCTATGAGGTATATTCAAGCTTCCTTTAAAGTTTTTCTTAATGGAGTTTGGGTTAAATCCTTTATTTCTGTTAGCGAGAAAGACTTTCCCACAAAAGACTTGTGGAAAAGGCAAAAAGGTGTACCTCAGGGTTGAGCTCACTGTTTCTCCTCTCAGACAGATTATTCTTTTCTCATTTAAATAGTCACAATAATTTAAATAATAATTTAATAATTTAAGTCCCAATCCTGAAACACTGTTTAATATGCCATTCCATGACAGGCTTGAGTTTTTAGTTTTACAGATGTAAGCAGTGGACTCAATACTTTGTTTTAGTACTCTTAAGACAACTTTAATTGTATGCCAGGAGATAAGCTCAGAGCTTGAGAGGCAATAGAAAGAGGCTTTTTTTTCTAACTTTTGTTTATGGTGTGTTTCAGCTTTTCAAAGCAGGGAAGAACTTTCTTGAGCTGGTGCTGCTCTCCCCAGCAATGCCACATGCCCTCACTGGGTCAGGTGATGCTGAAGGGAAATCAGCTTTTTCTTCCCTCCAAAGTTTGTCTGAAGTTTCCACAGTTAGATGAAATAGTTACCGCACTTCCTGAGGAACATTGTCAGGAATGGTTTGGCCTCTGGAAGTGAGAGTAGTCCATTAGGTAGCTTTGTAACTTGATGTCCAAGTAAAATTGGTGAGGGCAAAACTGGGAGGAATTGGTGGTGGTGAGAACTGTTGCTTGTAAATTAGGGGTACACAACCTGTTCTGTTATTTATTTCTGTTTCACTTTTGCTTATGAAAGGCACTTATATTGAGTTTGTTTCTGGTTTTGTTTTCTTTTAAAGGAGTGAGCTATTTTGAAGAATGGTGGCAGACTCCTGTTTGGGATTTGGCTTCTAAACCTGTGTAAGGTCTGCTTATCACCCTTTACAATTAGTTTTAAAAATCATGATTTTAGGGAAAAAAAATCAACTTGATTTTGCAGAATACTGTGGCAGGTTCACAAATGAGGCATACATTTACTTCCAGCATGTTAGCAGCCCTTGTGACATAGGGAAGCATTTTTATGTTCATACAAATAGTGCAGTTTACTGGTTACACAAAGTATGTCTCATAGAGTGTATGCTTGAATTGATATCCTCTATCCATGGCGATGATGTTCTAAAGTGTCTCTTGTCCCATGTTACTATAGAGAAGGTAGGTAGGACCTGATCATTAGCTCCCATTGTCAAACATGTAGCCTCTTCCAGTTACTTCACAAGGGCAGAATATTCTTCCACTGTCCAAGAGCGAAAAAATAGGAGACGAAGAGTAAGAAGGGAGACTACAGGAGGGGAGTAAGGCAATTAAGGCAGCAGATATTTATGGGAAAAAGAATAAGAGTGAGAGAGTGATGACAGGGAAAAGTGAACTGCATGAATGAACCCCCACATAATCACAGAATTGCTGAGGCTGGAAGAGACCACTGGAGGCCATCTGGCCCAACTTCCCTTGCTCAGGCAGGGTCACCTACAGCAGGCTGCCCAGGACTGTGTCCAGATGGGTTTTTAGTGTCTCTGAGGCTGGAGAGTCCATCCTCTCCCTGGGTAACCTGTGCCAGTGCTCGGTCACCCTCACATTAAAATCTGTTTCCTCATGTTCAGAAAAAAATGGGAGAAAGTGTGAAAAAAGTACTTCACGCTATGAACACTAGCTTGGGTGATTGCCCATAGGCAAGTGTATCTTTAAGAAAAGCTAAGTTCATACACCCGAAGTGCCAGAAAGGGAGAAGGGCTTTCTCCTGGATTTCTCGCCTTTACAAAACTAGAAGTCATTAATTTTGAAGTTCTGCAATGCAAGCTTCCTTGAGGATGTAGAAAGGTTCATTTATGATCCTTATTTCCCCTTTATATCTCCATTTATTTGCTGTTTTCCCCCGTAAACCCGTCTGGATATGAAGATGCCGAGTGTGAAGCCGTAAGTCTGTTTGCTAGAGCGTTTAAAAAAACTAGACTAAAGCCATTCCGTCGGATGCTGAGCTCTCCCGGCCGGGGGAGAGGAGGGGATTGGAGCGGGGCCGCAGCTCCCCCGTGTGTGCAAGCGGGGGGCGGCAGCTCCGCTCCGCTCCAGCCTTTCGCGTGCGGTGCCTCCGTGCGCCCGTGTTGGCTGAGCACGCTGCCGGCGAGCATCTCTGCTTTCAAATACGTATTCGAGTGTCATAGCGCGAACTTGTAACGCTAACAAATTTACGCGAAGACATGATAATCCAAGCAAGTTCAGCATACGTTTCTGAGCGTTTGAAATCCGCTCTGGGTCATTAAAAATGAATGAAGACCTCTGGAGCCACTGCAGATGGATGAGGAACTGTTTAGCCTCCTTTAGAGGCAGTATTCATTTCCCTGAATATTCACTCCTTGCTGGTTGGGAAGGCAAGGCTGCTGCATGGTGTTAGTATGACAGTCGGTTCTTTTTCAATAGTGAATTCATTCTGAAGTGGCCAGTAATGAATTCAGTAAGGCAGACAGTCATCTTTGCACAGGAAATATTTTAGAAGACGCCCCAGATAGTAAGTAAGACATTTATGTTCTCCTGAGCCTTCAGATTGGTTGAGTCATTGTGCCATTCACATGTGGGTGGCTTTTCCCCTCTCAAATATTTTTCCATTAACTTCTGGATCACTTTAAATAAATTAATACATTACTTGAGTGATCAAGTTCCTGTTTGCAGAAACAAGATCTGGGGGATCTTTAGCTATGTCTTATGAATCTCTATTAGTGTCTGTTTTGTCCCTCTTCTGCACTAATTCACAGGTTTAGGAAGTCTTGAGACAATTAGGGGTTCTGAGTAAATGTATTTACAAAGGCTAAATAGAGGTTTTTACTGAGACTGTAAGCCACTCTGCCTGTCAGAATTACCTCTGGAAGGTAATTCAAAACACCTAAAGTTTTGCTCCTTCTCTGAACCACCTCTTCTAAAATGTCTCTTTCCATCCAAGAGCTTTCTGTTCACAAACTTAACTTTTGTGAATATATTCCCTCTGTGTATAATAGCAGGTAAAAAGAAATACAATTTATGTATTTTTGCTTGAGAGGACTGTTACTACCTACACAATACCCAAATCATATATAGTAAAAAGACCTATAAAACGTCTTTCTGCATCCTAACACTGGCCTTATACAGATCTATCACTGGTGGTACCAAACTCTCTGGCTCCTACTGAGAGCTTATTCTGGGTCCTTGTAGTTTTTTTCTATACCAGCTTATTGCTCTGAAGTATACTAAACACATTTTGTATGTTTTCAGGTTAATTTTTCTTATAAGAAGGCAAAACACAACCACAGCCTCTTGCCTTCTACAAAGAAGGGTTACACTAAAGGCTAATCATCTTGAACCAAAGGCAAAATAACTACCTCTAGAAAAATGCGAAGGGGTGGAAATAAATATCTTTGGGATTGTAGAGTTAACTTTGTTTTGAATGATGGGGGAAACTCAAGTAAGGGTGTGTGTTTGAGATATTTTTGGCTAAGTGAATCTGTTGCCTGTTATAAATTTGTTAGAAGATTTTAATTATGTAGTTTATATAAAACAAATGCGTCTCATATACATGGTTTCCCCACTTACATTGAGAAGAGTAACTGTGCAGAGAGCCCTTGAACAGTTATGCACATGGCAGTGCTCTGCAAGCATGGCTGTGAAAATGATTTTTCTGTACTCATATTTCCCCCTTTTCAGGTTTTCCTTTAAGGAACAAAAAGACTTGAAATTTGGATTCCAATATCAAGTTATTACTACAGTATCTCTTAAGAAAGGAAAGCCTCTCATTTTTTTAAGCACTACCTGCCCTTGCTGAAAGTAATTAACAACACTTCCAAACTAATGAAGCCAGTTGGAGTAATTGGAGCCTTGCCACTAATATGAGAGTGCTTATCCCTGTCATGTGCCTAATGTTTGTGAATATCATTCAAGGGCGCCTTGAATAGTCCCAGGACTAAGACTTGCTCATAATTACTTCCATCCCCATCAGAGTGTGTCACCATCTGTGGGCTGTGTATTCAATTCCTTCTTTCTGCTTTTGCCTGACTTGATTTTTTTTTTGTTTTTTTTTTTTTGTTTTTTTTAATGGTGTGCAAATGACCCAGCTTTGACAATTAGCATATCCGCTACTCCATATTTGCTCTCAGGTGGTTAGATACTTACCTTTTCCTCTGCTTTGCTTCCACGATGGCAACCTAGTTCTTTTAGTTTCTCAGTTGGAAAAAACCCCACCCCAAAGCACCACCAGCAAAACCATCTGCAAGCACAGGAGAGAGATTCAGGCTATCACATGTCACAGACGTGGAAACTTAGTAGGGATAACCTGTTCAGGTAAACCTTTTTTTTTTTTCCCTTGTACTTTCCTTCTTTTTTTTCCTTTTCCTTTCCTTTTTTTCCTTTTTTTTTCTGGTTCATTATGGCAGTTACAAATTGATCCTGGGATCTTTAGATCTGTTGACATTGAGATACATGGGATGTGTAGACACAAGTATATGGCTAGAACTCTGTTTCCTGAGTTCTGGTTGCAAATAGTTGTTGGGTGCAGTGTGGAGACTGACTGCCCTCCTGGAGATCTGGCCCTCCCTTTGTGCTGCAGAAAAGCATCAGTGATTGAAGAGGAAATTCAGAAACACAGCAAGGTGTTACCACAGGAGGAATTGATTTTTGTGCAAATTATCCTTCCCAAAATGGTGCTGTTTTCCATTATTGTATCTTTTTCTGGACCTTACCTGTGCCTAGTAAATGCACTGAAATTCTCCTACATTATTGTAGCCTGACTTCTTTCATGTTTCTTTGTCACATCATTTCCTACAAGATGTAGAATCTCAGAAGTAAAGGATTTGTAGCTGAAGACTATTGAGTTCATAATAGGCTGAAGAATCAGAACACAGGGGACACAAGTCAAAAGATTATGAAGTTGTGTGTAAGGAACAGCCTAAGAGGTGAAGAGTTTGCTGGACTTCTGGCCTCCAGTTCAATAAGTTATTTGATACTTCAGTGCCTGAGCACAAATTGCTTAATCTTTTTCTTTTTTTTTTTTTTTTTAAATTTGGGTTTTTAGTCAGTTCTTCTTCAAATGTGTGTTAAATAGTGTAACATTTCCAAATGCTTCTAGCAAATATTTTTGGTATGAGTATTGCATGTGAGAGGTGCTGCACTGCCAGCAGAGATGTGGATCTGCATCAGGGTGTCAGTTTGATATATCTTGTTATGTCAAAAGTAATCAAAGCTCAAATTCCTTTGGTACTTATTACATCTCCATATGTTTCTTCTAAGCAATGCTATGGCTTAAAATAAGTCAGCCTAAAGGTTGACGATGAACTTCCCAGAAATCAAGAATGAATGCAATGCTTTTGGCTTGTTCAATCTATAAATACGCAGCAGTCCCACCGGTGATGAATGTGGAAGGGTTATATGGCAGCTAAAAATTTTCCTTTACATTTCCTTAGGCAACAAGTATATTTTAACAATGTTGGTACTAGTATATTCTAATAACTTTAATCATAAAACTAACAGCTCTGGATGTCAATTATTAATAACAACACCTCCTTTCACAGTTTATATTTTAAATATTAAAAAAAAAGTTTTTCTAGCAAAATAGAAGAGATTTTGAAGGAACTATTTTCTGTGCCACTTAAACTGGCAGCATCTTTTTGTGTAGCTACCTCTTAGCAGGTTTCTTTTTAATTCTCAAATCTTGGAGTAGTCAATTTTGACTATCACTTTATCCAAGCCTTAGTCTGAGGCTTTTGCCTGCTTTCTTTGATGTCACCTCTAATTCTGATGGTTCACATCACATTCATGGATTTATAAACTCTGCTTATATTTTGATTGCTAGGTTTAGTAATGTCCCAGGACTTGCTGTGCTTGAAGACTCACAAGCAACAGGCTGTGTTCCAGTAAGAAACACACGAGAAAGCAAGCTCCATATTCAGCATGCTTCAGAAATCCTCACGCTTGTAACCAGCCTGCCTGTAATGTGGAGGCAGTGTTCTGACTAAGGTGTCTTTTTGCAGAGCTGGGCTTAAAATTCCAGATTCTTGTGTTTATTGCTTGTGTCTACTCTTTCTTCATCCTTAAGTTTTTGAGCTCTTTCATGTTGTAAATTTTTGTAGGTTATTATTATCTTTCTGCACATTTCTTACCTTTGCTGCTCTGCCCTAAAGATGCCAAAGCCCAGAAGAGAATAGCAATTGCAAGCATCACTCCACCAGAGTCCAGATTGCACATGTGGACCATGTTTAGTAGTTTTCTGAAGGATACGATCTTTGTTAATGGAAATACCTTGAATTTATAATAGTTACTAGCAAGACAAATTCCCTGATTAATTGCCCAAGAAATGCTCTTGAGGAAATAAATAATTTGAACAGTGGCTTTGCTGGATAGATGCTTATATATTAATGTTTTTTTTAACATGCTCTCTATCCATCTTGTTAACATCTGTTGTAATAATGGAAACTGTTGCCAAATAGTTTCAAGAGTGATGGTGATTGAGATAGTGTGCATCTGAATGTCTATTTGGATAGGATTTTAGATTTATTGTCCATATTCTGCACTTAGAAGAAAGGGATTCTCAATTTTCACTTTTCTTGAGCAACAAAGATTTAATAGTTGAATAATTGTGATCTGGTTATTGAAAGGATTACTATTATTGTTCAGCCCAACTGACCCTCTGGAATCTGAGGAAGGTGTTTAGCCATTTGAGGTTTTGCATTTTGTGCTATTTCATTGCCCTTATCATTACATGAAATGCTACATTATCAGCATACGTGTGTTGTTTTTATACTGGTTCCAGCTGCAGTGTGCAATGACTAGTTGAAACGTTGACATCTGTTTTCCCTTTTCCTCCCTTTTTTTTTTAGAAGTCAACCATGTCGCTCTTTTTCAGTGTTGCATGCTGAGCCCTAACTTAGCATGTGTATCTAGCCAAAAGCCCTCATACATCTCAGTTACATTCCAGACAGTATGTGATGGGGTGCTGTCCCACATGCAGTTTATTAATGATTCTGCCTGGCAGAAATGGAGTTTATGGCATTATCACCAGAGTCCACAATTAGTCAGTATACTAACATGAGAACCTCGTGTCATGGATATTAAGGTGATGCCTCCATTGTAGCACTGGGATTTTGGAATTAAAATGCTTTCAAAGGAGGAAAAGTAATTCTCCCTTCTTTAAATATATTTGGGTAGCTATAGGTTTTTGCACAGGCCATCTGCTACTTGAAGTGCCAGTTGAAATCTGGTTCTGCTGTGGGTACAAGGTGTGATAGGTTCAGATATTAACTCTTACAGATTTCATGTTTTGACCTGCTTCTGCATTGCACACTCTCTCACATGAACAAGAAAGCCAGAAATATTTCCACGTTTGACAAAACTATACTGTGAGGCAGGTTGCTCTGAATCAAAAGACAAAAGGAAATATTTGTTTCTAGGGGTCTTTCAAGAAAGTGGCTCCTGGAATTCCACCAGGGAGGACCTGATGACATGGTGGTCTCTAAACTGGATGCTTTTGTAATGATGTGTAGAGTATAACTTTGACCTTTTCAAATATCAGTCAGTGATGTATATAATATAAGATATTGCAGTATCTAAAGTAAAATTACAAATTTCCACCTAGATTTGGAACCAGACAGTTTTATTTAGGCCAATTCCCTGTGTTTCCTGCAGTCTCCAAGGGAAGGTCGTGTGATCTGCCAGTGTCTCAAAAAATGATTGCAGCTTGCTCCCACAGTTCCCAGCTGGGAAGGGAAAGAGCAGCATCTGGCCATCCAGGCAGAGAAGGAGTCAGCTTACAACCTCCTGCTGAACAGAACTTCTCGAAAGTAAGCAGACCTCTAGAAAAATACATAGTGGACCCAGATAAAAAATTAATCAAGTACTTCTAACATTTAGGTCAAGGATTCATACTTGCCTTATAGCAGAAGTTTGATAGGTCTCTTACTTGAACATGGAAATAACAATATTGTACATGTACAGGTAAAATGGTGAGAGTGCCTTTTGTTGAAAAATTGTATTGATTTCAGAGAGAACTTGCAATCAGAAGGCTTTACTGATATGCAGGTTTTTGAAAAAAATCAGATTTTGAGAAACATTGATTATGTGCATATTATTTTTGAGATTTCTGAATGAAATGCAAGTTTGCCAGACTAGGGGGAAAATAGCAGACCCCCTAATTGCCGTTTCACCTAGTGGTCCATTATAATGCATTTGCTGAGCACAGGGAGCATGATGGAGTACAATGTTTCATTTCATCTAACACTAGAAGTTTACCCTGAAAATTATTTTTATCTGTACTTCAAAAAGACATTTCTTTCTTATCTCCAAAACTGTAATTATAATTTCCAGGAACTGGCACCTGGCTGCATTTTTCTTTTGAATGAATTCATTTTACCTAGCTGGTCTCTGCCTCCTCATTTATGCGCTCCAAGCAACTAGAAAGATCATCAGCTAAAATTTGTCATGAAATGTGAACAATGAAAATTCATAATTGCTTGTTCTTGCTTATTTTAGAAACTTCAGACACAGACATGAAAAACTAGTCCAGTACCTTGATGTTGACTGCAAACAGAAGAAAGCTGTGGATTTTAAATTTTTAGTATCTCTCGGACAGTATTCTAAAAAGTAATATCCCAGCTGAGGAAAAAAAAACATTGTTTTTCACTTGTAACATGACTGATGATAGAAGAACCACTCGAGTTTCCTCCTGTGTGGCCTTCAAATAGTGAGTTTTTCTTTCATAAGGGGTTCTGTCATACAAAGGCCTTCTTCAGCCAATGAGCTTGCAAGTGTCACTGCTTTTTGAAGAATACACTGAGAAGTGCTTAAGATAGTTTAAGAGAGTGCTTGAAACCAGCCGCTTTTGTTTAAACTCCAGTTGCAGGAGTGCAATTATTTGAATGACAAATAAGTAAAAGACCATCTTGACACAGAGGATATTAGCCATGCTATTGTCAGTGGATGAAGCTTCCTTGGGATTCCTTGCTCCTTAAATTATAGACAGCATATTCTGTGCTTAGTTTTTTCTATTTCTGAGTGTTTAACAGTAGGAGTCCATCATAATAATGAAATAAATACTCAGAGGGGCATGGTACCACATTTATCTTTTTCAACAAAATCCAGCTTGTATAGCTGCATAAATTGTTTCCCTTGCATATACACATTCAGAAATTCAGTCTCTGAAACTGTTTTACTACCTCTGACAAGGTACTTTACTCAAGCACCTGAATTCAGAGAAATTTTATTTTGCTTAGTGATCAGAAATTAAAGTAATATTAATTTCCTGGGTTTCATGCTTATGTCAGTACAACGTTTACAAACAGTTGTCACCTTTTTGGTCAGAAATACAGAAGGGCTGTTGGAGTCTGCACTTTGTGAGTCTGACCACTAAAGGGTAGTGTTGTATTGCAATGGGTAAAGGAAAATACTTGAATACGGCAGAGGAAAAAATTAATCCAGATGTAGTTCCACTCTGCCATTAAGTCTTAAAAGTTTTTCCATTGGCCCATTAATTACATCTTCCGGTGTTAAATCAGCCATTCTGTCAGTGTTTGTTCTGAAAAGACATCAACTGTTTTCTGACTAATTTATTTTGAATGTATGAGTAGTTTTTTCCTCTCTGTCCCTATACAAGCTTTGTTTTGGTGTTTGAATTGTCCATCACAAGCATACTGATCTGTTGTGCAATTGCTGTGGGATTTTATGGTGACGCAGAATTCAGTTTCCTTCAGTGCAAAAGAAGACTGTAGTTGGTGTGGCCAAGTGATTAATTGCTTAGGAGAAATGTTGCACTGGTGTATGTGTTTGACTTTTATGAGCAAGATTGTCTGGAGCTGCAAATTAATTTCCCTTTTTATTGTGCTGTAGGAATACGCATTGCATAGTTGACAGGGAAAAAGAATGCTTGGGGATGCGTTTGTGACAGAATGAACATCTCACTTCTTAATCCAGCTGGACTTCTGAATATGAAACTTCACTTTCCTCTTTCTTTGCCAAAAATATTGTTTAGGAATTGCCACAGTCCTTGAATTGCTCATGAGTGTGCCTTCCTGCTTACTTGCCTGTATAGTCTGTCCAGTACTTCAGCTGCTTTTTTAAAACTATTAATAAAAATATAAAATATTTAAAGAATATTTTTAATGCTAATACAATTATTTTGGAGGTAACACGTGGTGTTTGTTTTCCCCAGATACAGGAGTAGTTCTGACTTTTGTTGCAACAAAAAGATACCTGGCCAGCTGCTGCTTCCTGTAGGTGTTACTGAGCAGAGCTGCTGGGGGAAGAGAGCACCCCTCTCCTTTCTCAGTACAAATAAAAGAGGAAATAGTAAAGCCTGATCCCACTTTCTGTGCCAGCCTAGGTCAGACGGGAGAGGACACAGAACAACTTTTTTTCCTTTATGCTCTAGCAGGAGTTGTCTTGGGCAAGGTATGTTGTTGTGGTATGTGATGTAGAGTTGAGAAGAGGGCACTAAAGTGAGAGGGCAACAGTCATGTTTTCAGCTAGAGGTGGCTGTGAGAACAGGAGTCAGCACTGGAGACTTTCCTATAGAACAGGTGCAGAGGGAAGTAAAATTTTAGTACACTGCAGGATTTGAGTAGTGGAATGAGAGAACAGGAGAAGCAATGAGCTGTTTAGAAAACTGGGGGGCAGCAAGTTTGTGTTTGATGCAGGAGACTCAAAAGTAGGTGAAAGGAGGCTCAGTGATGCAGTCTCTGCATTTTTCTTCTTTCTCATGTGAACATTTAGCTCCATGTTAGCTAGTCAGAGCAATTGTGAGTTGGTGCAGGTGTCAAAGTAAGGTAAAATTCAAGGAGGGGTCTGCTGCTTTGGAGTATGAAAATTCCTATGGTTTTTGGGTGTGGATAAGAGCCACATTCCCACAGCTCTTATCCTGTCTGTTATGAAGCTGTTTTTAATGGGAGTTTGAAATGGCCATGTTAGTGGTTCACGTAGAGAAACCTTTCATGAATCTGAATGTTATTGCTTCTCAGTATTGCAATCATGCATAAGCCATTGAGGTGTCTGTTGGGAAGTATCTCTGTCTCTCCTCAAATTTTGTAACAATGAAGCTTGTTTACCAAATTAGTTCTAATCTAACAAAGAAATTGTGAAGGTTTCACTTAATATTTTGGGCCAAGGTAGAGTAATTTCAGTGCATTAGAACTGCAAAGTTTCTATCTTTATCTCACCTTTAAAACATGAAGGTGAAAGCTTTTAAAAAGATTTTTTCACAAATTGAACACATTTCTTTAAGAGGAATATGTTGGCACGTTTGCAAAATCTGGGATCTTAATTTAAGTTGATTTTTTTTTTCAATTGTGCCTTCACTTAGTTCAACACAGAAAAACAAAACACAGGATGTTTAGATTAGTGTATAAAGCATGGTGTGGAAAGGTTTTCTTGTCCTTATGAAAAAACTTTTCTGACCGAGAGAGAAATCCATAGTTTAACAGAGGAAAATACATGCTTCATTCCTACTGATTTTTTTTGCCAAGTCTTGGCTGGATAAACATCATACAGACCAAACTCCGTATTATCACAGAATAGATGTTAATGAACACACTTTGTAGAAGTAAACTGATACTACATCTTCAGCAATTAAAAGGTAGAGAAACCTCAGTACTGGTGGCTGAAGGAACAAAATGAAGAGCAGTCAGTCCTGAGCCAGCACTGACCAACAGGCAGCTGAGAGGAAAATGTGCATGGAGTGGGTGAAGCATGGCTCCCCAAGGCACAAGGGTGCTGACTGAGTTTCCATCCACTCCTGTGAGGCAGCAGGAGAGTAAACTATTTCTGATGAAAATTCATGTGTTTTTAACTATGATGGTGTCTTATGTTCATCTGATTTGGAGGACACACATGCTGTGTCAGAGACACTAATCTGCAATGTAGCTGCACAAGCCAATTGGTAAAGACCAGCTTCAGCCAACTCGAACCCCTATGGTAACATCTCTTCATTTACAGAAACACCCATGTTAACATCTCCTCTTCATTTACAGAGGGCACTCTTGTGATGAGAATCTCATGATAAAACACTCTTCTTCACTGAAAAGCTCTCACAGCTTGATGATGCAGTTGTCACCATGGAGATTTCACTCCAACAGAAAAGAATGAATTTGGTGCCGTTTAACTTCGGAAATGTGTAGCAGATACTTCCCAATGCCTTCAGCTAAGCCACCACCTGAGGAGAGAACTTGGATCAGAAGCTGAGAGAGGAAGTACATATACACTGATGATAAATTATATTTTTTGTAGATGACCGGATCTCAAGAAGTGGCGTGTGTGTAATGACAGATAAATGTGAAAGGGCATGAATAAAAGCCTCAGAGGCTGAGCCAACAGGAAGGGAAATAGACTCGCCTTAAACCTGAAGGAAATATTCAAATGTGATGGTCTGTGAATTCCAGGTGGGGTCTAATTCCTTTCGTTCAGAAAGGATTTTTCCACACAGAATGAAATAACTGAAGTTTTTTAGGGAAAGGGGAAAGAAAAAAAAAGAAAAAAGAAAAAAAGCTTGCTATCAAATGTATTTAGAAACAAGAGGTATTTTTCTTTCCCCTTCCCAAGACTATTAATATGTTTGGATTTTTTGTTTCACAGAAAATACATAAAAAGCAATTACTCCAGTATGGAATGATTAATTTCTGATGTTTTTTAAGCTATGAAATCCTTCAGTATGAGTAACTGTTAATTGTTTTACTGGTCTGGCTTCTAGGGGAAGCTCTACACAGTAATCAGCATGTTACAAAACTGACCAAAGCATTGGGAAAGCTAGTATGGGAAGCAGCCCTATGCTGTCTGGGAAATAAATGTAGTAATGTAAAGGTCTTCTCTGTTATTGTATTTCTGATAGGATTAGGAAGTTACTGTCCCCCTTTACTCTGCTCTCATGAGAGCTCCAGAAGGGTGCCACACAACTGATTTGAGGGCTGGAGCACTTACCGTATGAAGACCAAGAGAGTTGGGACTGTTCAGCCTGGAGAAGGCCCTTGGTAGACCTTATTGCAGCCTTGCAGAACCTAAAGAGCCTGCAAGAAAACTGGGGACAAACTTTTTTAGCAGAATCTCTTACAACAGCGGTTTTATATGTTTTTAAACTAAAAGAGGCTAGGTTTAGATTAAATATTAGGAAGAAATTCTTTACTGTGAGAGTGGTGAGGCACTGGAGCTGGTTGCTGAGAGAAGTCGTGGATGTCCCATCCCTGCAAGTGTTTAAGGCCAGTGACAGGACTCTGAGCAATATTACCTAGTTGAAGATGTCCATGCTCATTACAGAGGGTTGGACTAGAGGATCTTTAAGGTCCTTTCCAACCCAAACCTTTTTATTGATTCTATGATTTATAAGGTCTCAGGAACGTCCATAGCTGTCAGGAGAGTTGTTACTGACTGCCAGGGTAGATGGCAGTGACATCAGCTCAGTATCTAATCTGAGATGTTCCTCCATGAAGCAATTGATAAAGAGTGAGGAAATGGATAAAAATAAGTACTGCAAAGATGGTGGTTAGTGGAAAATATAGTTTGGTTAAGGAAACAAATGAAGGGAAAACATCAATAGAGATCAGTTTGAATCTTAAAACAAGGATGGTAAGTGCTTTTGTTTGTTTTTGTGTTTGTTTTTTTTTTTGTTTGGGTTTTGGTTTTTTTGTTTGTTTTAATTTATTTGAAAAATCAGCCAGAGGCAAAATAAAAGGAGAAAAATAAAAGGAGAAAAATTGACTTGAATAACTAAAGAGACCTGCCTAGGAATTAAAGTGAGAGTGAGTGAACCAAAAGTAGCAGGAAAATGAAAACAGGCTCCATAATAAAACTCATAAAACTTGACACAAAATTAATGAGTCAGAGTCCTAAAATCATGAGTCATTTAAACACTAAGGCTTGTCCAAGGACAAAACATTTTCTTTGTGTCTGTTTCACTATAAGGGAAATTTAATCAAACTCAACATGAGATTGTTTAAGGTTCAAGAAGGCAACTTTAAAATAGGTTTAAAACTTTACAGCTGGCTGACCATGGAGTGAAGTCTGGAAGGCACTTGCCACTGACTCTCTGCCCGCCCCCTCCTTTGAACTGTTCCTTCCCCACCAGCCTTGATTATCCCTCTGTCACCCTTGGTGTGTACTCCTGGCTGGCAGCCCATGTCTCCTCCTTCCTTAGTGCCTCATATTTTCCTTTTCCTTCATTTCTCCTTTGCTTTTCATAATGCCTCTATACCCCATATCATTTGAGTTCTCCTTAGAGCCTTCTGCATTTTTTTCTTTTAACTACCTCATTTCTTTGTTGTCACTTTTCTTTCCAGCTCCAAAAGTTGTGGTGCCTGAGGACATGCCAGCTTGAGGTTTTCTCATTGCTCATCTAAAATAGCTTTCATCTTTGAGTCTAATGAAGTTGTTGTTATTAAAGGAAGACAAGCACACAGAACACCCCCTCCTTCTTTTCTGTCCAAGAACCCATCATTATGAAAACTGTAACAAAAATTGAGTTGTGGTGGTGATGGTGGAGGAATATGCTGGTGCTATGAACTCCTCCTGAACACAGCAGAAAATTTTATTTTCTGAATATTTTTTATTTTAAAAAAATCAGTGTTTTCAGTTTAAACTTGATATATGGTCAACTTTACAATAGGGAAGTATTTGATTTGCTGATACATGCAAAGAATTTTATTCTGTTATTTTTGTGCGTGTGTTTTAAAACATGAATTTAAAAGGTCCCTGATAGCACAGTAGCTGGAATAGAGCACTTATAAAGGGGGATTGCATGTGTGACTTTCATTTCATGCTTTTACAGAATCTCAGTCCCTCCCTCTCTCCTTGCTCCTCTTTGTTCTTTCCCTCTCTTCCCCTTCCCTTTCCCTCTTTCCCCTCTGTTACTCTTTTCCTCTCTCCCTCACTCTGCACCTCCTCCACACTACTACTGACTGCTCTTTCTTACTTGTGATGAGAGAATATAACCAGTATTTGGTTCTACATGCTGCTATTCCTGGGTCATCTGAGCTCCAAAATATGAAGCACAGTTTCTTGTATCTTTTGTAGATATAAGAAGGAGGGTCTTCCTAACAAAGAGACCAGCTTCAAAGAGTTGGACTTAAATGTTTCAGGCCAATCAAAAGATTAGGATCAATCAATAGTTAGGAGATTTCTCATTGGTTCCAGATACTCCCCTGTTTAAACAAAGAAGGAAAAGTGAAGGTAATTTTAAAAGTACCTGTAGTGAATAGTGTATATGGTGCAAAGCCAATCCTGAGGTTGGCCTGGTAGCTAAGTTTGTTGCTCTGCTCTTTTTTCTCCTTCTGGGACAGCTCTGCTGATCTGCTTTGCGCTCCCCTGGCGACTGTGGGTGCCTGGCTCATCCAGGTTCCCCCTGGGTCCCCTCTGGGTCAAAGCACCATAGCAACTGCTGAGATAAAAAGTAATTTGGGGTTCTTCCTTGGCAGAACCTGTGTTTCCCACTGGTAGGGCATGTGGGTCTCTAAAGTTGTGCACTAGGGCAATGATTTGTGAAGGATCCAGGTTTCAGCATGTAGCACTCACTTGGGAATTTAGTCATGACAAATTCTTCCGCCTCCTGTGTTTTGCATCAAGCATGGCCAGGTCAGCTAGTCTTATTTTTGTGACTTGCCTGTAGTGAGAGCCTGTACTATTGGTCCATTTTCTTTGGTGCTGCTTGTTGTCTTGCTTACCACCGATGTAGACTCCCCGGCTTCTGCTAATGTTAATGTTATTTATTCATTCCCTTACAGAGTATGAGAGACACCATTAGTCTTAAATAACACCTCTTTGACAGAGAGGTTTTTGTTTAAAAGTGTCATAGTGTATTTAATAAGATATGTGCGGTAGAAAATATTTTTTCAGTTTCTTCTTATTTCAGATGTATTGTTTGACTGCTCCTGCATTGGCTTTGTTTTACCCACTGTGAGAATTGCCCTGGTGGAATATAAAAGACAAAAATTTTTTTGTGAAAAAGAAGATGGATTCTGTGACCTTGAAACAACAACTCACTATTTCTAAATCACTGGTTTAAAACTGGTTAATTTTGAAGCTAATGTCATGCAACAAAACACACTGACCTCCTAAGCATTTGCACAGTCCAGCTTAGGTGATACAAATTCTTGACCTTCTAAACTATAACTTTTGAGGAGCTGTGCTCTCCAGAAGTGAAAGGGGGTAATAAAAACCAGGTCCTGTTGCTTGGCCAATGACTGAGTGTGAAGAGGAAGTGCTTGCTGATTCCTTTCCAAAAAAGCCTGAAAGGCGTTGCTGTGTCTTTGTTAGATGCCTTCTGGAAGGGCTTTTCAGTGTAACCTCTGAGAAGTGTGAACCTGGGAGCAGAGAGAGCCAGAGATGCTGAGACAGCAAGGATGAAAAATGCAGAGAGGGAAGGACATCTTAGGGCTTCCAATAATAATATAAAAAGATACTGAAAACCCTAATAGAAGTTATTCCAGAGGAAAATGGATTTGGTGAGAAATTACGATCTTGTTATGAGCTTTCTAAGAGCTAGAATTATATTTCCCAAATTAAAATCTCAGGAGGCAAGAAAAACTTTAATTTTACATACTGAGTATGAAACTGAAGGCAAGGAGGAAAGAGGCAAACATAAGAACACTTAAAATTTAAAGTGTAAAGTTTAATAAAACCCTAACTTATCTAAATACAAATTATTTTTCATGTGTTAATCCTATTTTCTTTCTTATTTGCATATAGATTGCATTGATTGAACCTGAGATGCTTTAAATATTGGTGTCGTTGAGCTACCTGCATTTTAATGTCTTTTTTAGACTTGAAACAAACCTGCTTGACTGGGTAGAGCCAAGGGGTTTTTTGAGTTTTATTAAATCCGTAAGTTTTTTTGAATTTTTTTTCATTTATGCTTGTTGTCAGAGTAGCTCAACTTTGTACCTAGAGTCACTTATTACTGGTTTGGTTCTAATACTCTGCTTAGTATAAATGCAAGTGTAAAGGTTATCACTCCCCAGAAGTGTGTCAAACTTGTGAGGCAAACATGAAATCACAGTATTTTTAATGTTATTCTGCAAATTAGTAGTTTTGTAAATGCTGTGGGAGAGGTGGCAATTTCAGAGGAACTTGACTGAAGAGATGTTTGAAGCTTGGTGGGAGTATGGGGTGGGAAGACAAGCAGGATATGTCTTCTGGACAAAAAAGGATGGGAAGTAAATGAGTTTATTTAAAGGTTGCTGAGGCTGATACACTAATAGAACATAAACTGAGTAGGATCGCGATAAAAAGGTCTATCAAATATTTACATTTTGGATGTTGGTGTTCAGGTTGTGTGTGGTGTTTAAATGATAAGGGTCACAGGAACAGAGGTGTGGTGGATCTGAATTTAAAACTGTATGTGTTGCTTAAGGAAAGGATGCTTTAAGAAGTACCTTTGTCTTTTTTTTTTCTTTATTTCATCTAGTTGTTGTTCTCTCATTTTCCTGTTTTTCATTTTCTAATGTTCTACCTTTAAAATTGTTTTAATTGTAAATCTTACTCTACAAGCAAGTCATGACATGTACCATTATTTTTCTTCCTTAAGATATTTCTGCCACAGAGGCTCATAACTTTTGTAGATGCCTTCAGGCATGTTTCTGCAAAGCATGATATGAATTTTATAATGCCTAGACACCAGTTGCTTTAGGTTGAGGGAGGTGCTTTTATTTTTATGCCCAAATCTGGCAAAATCTCACTAGCTAATTCTTTCACTTGTGTTTTTGTAGGCTTTAAATGCTTAATTGCCCTCCCCTGCTTTTTTGGAGAGACCTGTATGGATCAAGTGGATTTTTCTCAACTGTTTTTTCAAATTTTAGATTCTTTATGTGTTGCTTTCCTGTCTGCAGACTTGTAACACGCTCAAAATGTTTCTACACCAATACATGCAGCATGAGGAACAAACAAGAGGAGCTCAAAGCTTTGGACCAGTTGCAGAGATTTGACATCAGTGGCCTAAATGAAACCTGGTGGGATGAGACCTGTGAATAGAATGCCCTGTTGGATGATTACAGGGTCTTCAGGAGAGATAGGCAGGGTGGAAGAGGTAGAGAGGTGGCACTGCATATAACAGAAGGGCTGGAATGTGTGGAACTGACAGTTGGCAATGGCACAGTTGAGAGCCTCTGGGTAAGAGTCAAGGGGCAAACAAATAATGTGGATGTTATCGTGGGAGTCTGCGATAGACCTCCCAGCCACTGATGAATTATTCTTTGCGAAACTAAGAGACACTTCCTGGTACTGTCCTTGTCCTTTATGGGGACTTCAACTTGCCAGAAATTAATGGGGAACATCACATAGCTGATTCAACCCAGGTCAGAAAATTCCTAAAAACTCTTAATGACAACTTTATGGAAGGATCTCCTTGGAAAGATGTCCTCCTTGATCTGCTGCTTGTCAACAGAGTGGATCTGGTGAGCGAAGTGCAGATTGATGACCATCTTGGCAACAGTGACCACAGAGCGATTGAGTTTAAAATCTCTGTTGACCGGAGGAAAAGTGCCATCAAAACCTCAACTCTGGACATGAGGAGAGCAGAATTCAGGCTGTTCATGGAATGAGAAAGTAGGATTACCTGGGAAAATATTTTTGTAGATGCTGGGGTCCATCAGTGCTGGTCACTTTTTAAAAATCCCCTTCAAAGGGCACAGGAGCAAACAATTCCCAAATGTCAGAAGTCAAGTAGGAGAGACAGAAGGCTGGCTTGGCTGAACAGGAATATTCACTTGTAAATAAGACAAAAAAGGAAGGTGTATGCCCAGTGGAAACAAGGTCAAGTGACATGGGAAGAATTCAGAGATGCTTCTTGCCACTGTAGGGAGAAAATTCGTGTGGCCAAAGCTCAACTGTAGTTGAAGCTGGCCAGAAGTGTCAGGCACAGTAAAAGGAGTTTTTTCAAATATATTAATGGCAATAGGAAGTATAGAAATATCATCAGTCCATTACATATGAGGATGGTCACCTCACAAACAGGGACAAAGACTTGACTGTTCATATTTGGGACTAAAAAAGAGATTTTCATTTCACTCAGTAATACAAGAATTATTCCCAGCTCATCTGACTTGACTGTTCAGCTTGGTGCCTTCAAAGAGATTTCACATTGACTCTGTTGGGATAGAGTTTGTGAGGGAGACTCAGTTCACCCATATAAATTTCATTCCCTGCCAGGGAGATTTTGTTGAAATAACTAAATTTCATTCTGCTTACAGAGTTGTAACCTTGTTCCATTACAGTCATAAGATAGAAATGTGGCCTCAAAAGCAAATCAATTATCCATGAACTACTGAATGGTACCTTATGCACAAACAGAAGGCATTTACCTCATACCCTGTTGATGCATCAAGTAATAAATCTGACAGTTATGGCTTGTTGTCTTATCTTTCCCTGCAGTGTCCATAGAAGTGTTTCTTACTTGTAACAGATGGTCAGAGCACAGCTTTGAAATTTATGTGGAGAGGAAGCCTTGTTGATTCCATTAAAAGTGAAGAATTTTCATGCAGACGGAGACAAAGAGGGATCTATTGTTACAATTCTGGTTATGAGGTATTTACAATAATACAATGCTATTTTTTCCTTTTGGCTTGCAGGTGATGTGCCTTCAAGATTTTTTTGGCGATGATGACATTTTTATTGCATGTGGACCAGAAAAGTTCCGTTACCAGGATGACTTCTTGCTGGATGAAAGTGGTAAGAAGATGCATTTTTTTTAAATGTTTGCAACCAGAGTAGAGGGCAGATTTCCATATCATGCTAATTAAGACAAAGCTCTATCACCTAAATTGATTTCCAAAATAGAATTAATGTTTTGATTCTAAATACTGAAAATAAGAGATCTGAATGCAACAATAAAGCTGCATGCAGCAGCTTTTATGCCTATGCACCATAAAACTTGACTTCAGCCTGAGTTTCACATACCACAGGAAATAGTTATGTGTTTGGTGGGAAACTCCTCTTTTGTAAGATATTTCTTAATATTTTGGCTTTATTTTCTCTTTGAATTTATGGTGTTTCTTTATCACGATCTCTCAAGCTTCCACCACTTACAACTGAGATTTAGATAATGCCACACAGGTATTATGATAAAGGAAGATAGATGCAATTCTATATGGTAGATGAATATAATCTGCAAATGCAGACAAAGTCACCTGAGAAAATTGAGGGAGTTCTCTGTTTCCTCAGAGAAATGCCTAATACAGTGATGAAGTCAATGTATGTAATCCTCCAAGGGAAATGCATGTTTGATTTTCAGATACCTCTGTTGTTACAAAGAACATTCTGAATTTAGGAGCCACAATAGTAAGAAAAAAACCCACAAAACAACCAAATATAGGCTTTGTGCATTTAAACAGAAAAAAAACCAAAACAAAACAAAGCAAAAAAACCAAAACACACACACGCGCGCACACACACACATGCAAAGAGCTGCCAATTAAACTGAATTTATTGCAGCAAAGTTTTATTGTCTCTGCACTCTTTCTCAGTCCATGGTATTTCTTTAAACGATTGCTATCAAAATTTCACATCTATTTTTCAAAGTATCAAAGATCTTAAAGAAACTTGACTGAAAAATTGGTTAGAGAAGATTTGTTTGCAGTATAACTATTTCATAGTCATTATGTACCTACTTGTTTAGCTTCGCCACTTCATCATGGTCTTTGATGCAGTTATATATTGATAATTCATGGTGGTGCAATTGTATTTCTGTGACTAACCTGTGAAACTGGAGGGCTTCTTGGTTTACCCTTATCCAGACAAATGCTCCATTAACTTGTGAGGAGGAAAAGGCAGCAACTTGCAAAGACCTGACATTGTGAGTTGAAGGATGACTGAAAAAAAGGAGGTATCTTCTGAGCAAGGGAATAACATTTTATATCAGGCACAGACAGAAGCAAGAACATACTCTGCCTTCCTCAAGAGAGCCTTATAATATGGAAATAAATATCAAATAGTGCACCAGATCTGCTCTTGGAAGAAATAAAATTTGCTGTAGTTGCCTCTAAGGCCAAATGTGGAACACTTTCCAACATGGAAAAATAGCTTTAGCCATCTTTAAGATGGGAATCAGAAAGCTAAGGGAGACGTTAGAGCAGTAGCTGAGTTTCCCAGTTGGCTATGTGGCCAGCATGGCAGTCCTTGCCTTTAATGAGGAGGGCCAGGTAATTGACCACATCGTCTGGATTCACTTGTGTCTCTTACCTGAAAGATGACACTGACAGCTGCCCAGTGTCTCCTCACAGTGAATCCTGCGGCAGTTTTTCCTGCACTGACTCAGGAAGTGCTGACAACAAATTTGTCTAAATCCCTTTTTGAAGTATGTAGCTGTTTTTTGGAGGTCTAAAGGTCAGACATAGCCTGACTCTGCTTAGTCTTTATTTGTCTGACATATCAACATCTTTTTGAGTAAGCACTATCTTTCTCTGAAACTGAGGGGCTTAAAACTGTATTATACTGAGCTAAAAAAAAAAAAAAAAAGAAAAAAAAGAAAAAAATAAAAGCTTAAAATCTGACCTTAAAATACAGCTTTAGCTATTTGGTGAATGTTTTTACTGCAGGAGTGTAGAAAGGGGAGAAAATCAGATTCTAAGACTATGTCCTTAATTCCCTTGAGAAGTATACATCAACTCTGCTCTCTCTTTTTCAGGAGGTTTGGTATGAGAAAACTTGTTTAGGTTGCTTGCCAGTAATAGCTGATGTACTGACTGATATACATTTAGTCAACCTCCTCTGAGGTAGGAGCAAGAGTTGAAGAATTACCAAAAAAAAGGAGCTTTTAACTTGTTTTGCTTGGCAAATGACATTTGTGTGATCATAGTGTGTCTGTGTGTTCCTCGTAGTTAATCCAAGAACATTACAATAATTAGGAAGTGTTGTCCAACTGTGCAAGGCTTGTAAAGCCTATCTGCTTCCCTGAAAAGCAGCTTGAAGCAACACTGTGCTACTCTG
>JAWWMP010000001.1:50523935-50545801 GCA_035047865.1 Dendrocincla tyrannina | reverse complement strand
TGTGTGATCATAGTGTGTCTGTGTGTTCCTCGTAGTTAATCCAAGAACATTACAATAATTAGGAAGTGTTGTCCAACACAGTTGGACAAGTTGGACAGTTGTCCAACTGTGCAAGGCTTGTAAAGCCTATCTGCTTCCCTGAAAAGCAGCTTGAAGCAACACTGTGCTACTCTGTCACTATGTCCCTCCAGTTTTCCCCGTTTCCCCGCTTCAGCCACATGATGAGAATAAGTTAAGGTGTTGCAGCTGAAGGACCAAAGAACAGCAAATTTGAAGGTGTGAAAGAAAAGTAGTGAGAAAAATTACATAAACAATTTGTGTACTGGACTTTCGGGAACTACTTCTCAGGGGGAAAGAATGCCCTTGTTTTGTGGTCTGTGTTCAGAACTACTGATACTAGACGCAAACAAGAGACAAAGTTTCTGGGACTGGAAAACCAGTCACCTGTACTGGGATTCTTTTTAGCTAACATCAGGAGAGTATCAAGAGAATAGGTATCTGCAACTGAGCATTTCCAGTAGGTTTCTTTTCCAGTAAATAAAATTTAGACTTACTGACAAGGCAGATGTTTGGTCAACTCAGTTGGAAGTGGGTGTTTCAAACAGTTCGTGCGAATTATGCTCCAGAAATGTCTGGTTTGCTTTTGTAAAGGCATCTTTATGCCTGATTTAGCAGTTCTTATCTACACTGTATGTCACTGAAGTTGCTGAAAAAACTTTTAGGATGACATTAATTCCACCCTATCAGAAAGGAAAAGTCTGAAGACTCATCAGTCTGCATCATCTCTAGTCAGCTTTCTTTATGTTGCTCCTGTGGCTTGCTCTTGCCACTGGATAACACCTTTTAAATAGAGTCAGAAATTTAGAAAAATCAACCTAAGAGTTAGTGAGTCAATTTACCCATCTAAGTGTGGGATTAACATTCTCCATTTCATTTCTGACATAGTTGTCTAACAAGCCCCTTTAATGCCTATGATGAGGTGGACTGTGTAGTCCCCCAGGATGTTCTCTGCCAGTGGTGAACCCTTCTCACTGTTTTTCAGCTATCTTACCCCAGATTCCATTGCTATAAATTAAATCCATTACTACTTTTCTTATCTACTGTGAACATGGGAAACAGATGATTCCTTTTTCTTTGAAAAAATCTTTGGGCTTCCAAGAGCCTCATCAATTTTCTTTTTCTTTAGGCTGAACAATTAGTTCAGCTTTCCTTTGCTTTGACTTCAGGCTCAAACCTGTCCTTGAAGGGAGGGTGTATGTTCCTTCTTTATATCATCTCCTTTCTCTGTTTTATGTCTTTCAGGAAGAGGCATTGCATATCCCCTTGGCAATCAGTTAAGAAGAGTAAGTTAATTAGGGATCCATCAAAGAGAAAAAACAAACAGTCAGCACTAGACATTGCAGTTTCTTCTCTGCCCTGATGTACAGCTGGTTTTCATATTAAACACACAGTTTATTGCATGTAATGCAGAAACAATAGGCACTACCCCGATCATAATTCCTGGCAATCATCTCCATATCTGACCTGATCAACAGGTATGGTAGCCACAGACACTTCCATCAAGAGAACTGCAAATAGGACATGAAGATGCGAGTGACCATAAAATTAAGAAGTAAATACTCCTTGCTTGTCAAATGTCAGTGGTGATGCTATTTTTGCAGAAAGTTTTTGTGGGAAATGTAAGCACAAAAACATTGTATTAATGAAGGACACATTACACCAGACACCTTGTAAGAAGCAAGATTTCTCATTTTAGAGTATGGCAGTAGCTGCTTCAGGCATTGTTAGCTTGCAGTTTTGTGAACTTTCCCAAAAATCCCATTTTTGGTTTTCTATAGCTCTCAGCTGTGTCTTGGCAGGGATTAGGGTTTAAGTGCCCCGCTCACAAAAATATTTGCAATCAGCTATTATTTAAGCACCTAAATAGGATCTGGCAATGTAAATAACTCATGAGATTGGCCCTAAATGAGAACATCTTGGCTTATACAGGTATTTCTTTCTTAGCGCTGTAAAATAAGAGAGGTTTTGAGGCTGGTAGTATCAGACTTAAATTTTTTTATATTTAAATATTTTTTTTATGTCCTGTTAACATTGTCTGAGTGCCTTGGAAGCTTAAGAGTTGCACAAACCTAAGTATGGCCGACTTCATCACATACTGAGACACATCATATATACAAAAGCTGCAATGTCAGCTGGCCAAAGCTGGTGTCTCTGTCTCCAAAAAGAGTGTAACCAATATAGAATGTCTGGATGTGAAAACAACAGCAGATCGTTTGTCCAAAGCACATAGTACTGTTATGGAAACAATGATGAGAATGACTCTGTTTTACAGGGAAATTAAGACTGGAATCTTTGAAACCTAATTTCCCTTTGACTTTGCTGGCCTTTGCTAGTCCTCTGTTCACCATCTCTGTGCCAGCAGTATTACTGCTTCATCTTGCCAGCAGCAGACAACTTGCCAGGAAAATCTGAGTCCTGTGGTGTCCACACACGTGCATGTGGACATGGAGGCATGCACACTCATCTGATCCAATTACTGCAGTTAGGGTCAGGAGTATCATGTTTATCCCTTTTAATAACTGTCGTGTTTCTGTAACCTTCATTAATCTGTCCTTCCTAAAAGAGAAAGGAAGGGGAAATTGGTTATAGTCCTCATCTACCCTGATTTATAGGACAGAGCCTGATATGTTAAGCAGCTTTCGGCTGGACTGAGGAGTGGAGGGCATGCCGGCTGACTTACTCTGCCCTCATCAAAAACTCATGCTTTGGCAATCGGAAAGTAATGGTGGGTTCTGGGGACTTTGAGATATAACTTTGTTTTCAACAGAGGCATAAATATAAAGTGTTCCACTGCAGTGTGATATTTTCAAATGTCAACAACTTGGCCTCCGAGACAGATATTCTGTGTACGAGGCAGAAACAAACTAAGGCAGGAGGGGCTAGTCTTCTGGGTGTAGGTACTGTTTAGACTAATGGTTCAGAAAAGGCAGAAGGAAAGAAGTTGTTTGTGCGGTGGGTTTGCATCCCATGTCCCCTTTATTTTTGTATATTTTCCAGTAAGGGCATTAACAGGCTCTCTTATTTATTCAGTAGTGTGACAGTTCACAACTTTCCCCAAAAACCATATCCTCTCACTGCGACTGTGCTGGAGGTACCTCCCCCCCTCCCTTGGCCCATGTGCCCAGCTCGGCTCAGGCTGTGTGGAAGTACTCAGCCATATGGCAGTGTGCGAGTGACTCACTTGTTTCTGTTGTGTTAAACTCTCAAAAGGCGAATGCTGATCTTCAGTAAATACTCAGAACAGGCTGTTAGCGTGATCATCAGGTGGCTGTTAATGTAATATCATGTGGTGTCCATTAAATAAAATCTGTAGTAATGCTTGAGTCAAATTAGCTGTACAGATGAAAAATGCATTCACAGAACGTCAGGGTTTTTTCTGTGCAGGATTTCTCTTTTAATATATGCCTTTTAAATGGATGTTATTGATTACAGAAGCCCACTTCTTTATCTGTTGTCTGCAAGCTATTTGCTTTGAATATTCTCTACTGTGTCTCACAGGTCTACTTATTTGAGACATTGCTTCTCACCTTTCTGTGTAAGCATCTCTAACAGAGGAAGTTTGGTCACTTAAATCATAAATCTTTGCTTCCACCAGGCTGGCAGATTTATAGACATGAATAAGGACATTAGAGCTTTCAAGAAGATTACATATGTGCTTTCCAGTCCAGATTAACAGTGAAGTGCATCTCTCTTCCTTCCCTTTCCCCACCTCCTCACCATGCATGCATGTATATTTGCATAGTTATCACTTTTCATCCATGCTGAAGTGAAAAAGTTGCCTGTATGTATAACTAGAAAACGTCATGATCCCGTACAACTTACAGAACAGTCTCTTGTTGAAACTATCCAAACATTAGGACTGCAATTAATGCTAATTTATTCTGCTCATTGAACCAAATGTTCTTCAATATGATTTCTGCAGTATTTGCTTTGATGTCTGTTGAAAATAGCATGAATCAAACACTATCCGGTAAATTAGAAATGGTGGAAATTCCCATTTCATTTGCATATGGAAGTTGAGTGTGCATATTCCTTCAACACTGTTCCACAGTAAAACTGATTAGGGATATAAAAGTGCTAAAAAATTTGCATTCAAGAATACTAAGGACTTCCTCAATAATATTTACATTTAATTGCATTTATATTGGGAATTTATAATATATATTTATCATAATATAAAACTTCAGCCTGTTTTACACAACAAAAAAAATGTTATTAAAGACCATAAATTTTATTATCCTAATGTACAAGAGATTTTAATCATAACCAGTAGTGTTATTAAATAGTAAATAATGAAGTAGACAGAATCTGTTTATTGGTTTTGTATAGCTTAGTATTTTTTCTCTTTCATTTTATTTTTGTGTTTTAACTTTTTGAACTGAATCTTGCCAGGGAAATATTTAGATTGGTCAGATGGTCTGGGAGAAGATGTTTCTTACAAATATTTTGAGCTATTTTTCCAAACTTTGAATATCTCAGTTGTATATGCAAATGCAGAAAGTGCAATCCCTATGTTTATGACCACTTTTATAAACAAACTTTCAGTTCTGGGGAAGGAAGACAGAAATTTGATAGATGTAGCAGGGTAGATCTTGGGACTCAAGCTCTTATTTTGACTCTCTCATATATCTTTCTTTCATGGTAGTTGGTTTATTATACAGCCTTTGAGCGTATTCCACATATGTATAATACTGCATTCTAGATCCCAGGTTAGTTTTGAGCTTGTGTGTTCAGTTTGATCCTCAGAAGATGATAATTTCCAAAACAGCGGCTACCTTTATGTTCTTTTTCAGGAGAGGCACTCTTTTACTTTTCCAATTCCAGTGATGATTGAAGTAGTAGATAGTAGTTGTATATTATAACCTCCACCACCAAGTCTGTTAAGTAGTTTGGTGACAAACATGGAGGAGTTTAACATCAGAGATATTTAGAAATCACCTTTTCCATATATTTATCTAATCTTGTTAATTAGCCTGGTAAAATGGAGCATACAGTGTTGGTGATCTTGACAAGTATATTTGTACTTTTCACAGTTTGCAGATCATTTCCAATGCCAGAAATTATTAGCATCTGATAAATTTCTGAAACAGTGTTCTCTTGCAGGAGATCCTTTGGGTGAACAACGTAGTCCCCTTTTCTCCGGTTTGTATGAGACAGTTTGAGATGAGTAGTCCTTATAGCGTCAGTGCTTCATTATTCAGTTTGAGAACCTGAACAAACTGTGCTGTATGCTAAACTGTATTAGGAAGTGCTCTGGAGACCTGCCTGTTTGTTGGTTAGTGTGTTTTATCATATTTGTATTGAGATTAGACTCTACTCATCAGCAATAAGACTGGACTGATTTGTTAAATTGACCATTGCAATTTTCTGCTTTCCATTCTGGATAGAGACCCTATACCTGGAGTTTTGTCATGTCTTGAGTAAGCATGTGCACACCTTTTTAGTGCCAGAGCTGTCCGCAGATTCTCTTATACTGGCAAAATGTTTTGAAAAGAGCAAAGCTATTCAAAATCCTGAGTTCATTAGCTTTTAGAGAGCAGAAACATTCCAAAGACATATGGGGAATATATATTCATCCTAATACTCATTAAAAGCCTTTTTTTAAAAAGTCTTCTCAAACACAAATTTCAGTACAGAAACTGAGAGAGAATCAACCACAACCTGGATAATATTTCAAAGTGATAAAATCAGAAAGTGGATTACATCAGTGACAAGTATTCAATTTTATATATTCATACACATTCAGTGAGATGCTGTGTATACAGACACAAATATATAAAGGCCAGTAGAAGACTTCTGTATAATGGCTGTGTTGGTCTGCACTGCAAAACTGATGGCTCACAACATAGGCTGCAATAGTGGTTCATTGCTGTTATTTTCAAGAAACAACCTACAGAAATTTCCCACTGAAAACCTCGAGAGTCTAACCTGATAGTTCAGGTTGCTCCTGTGAACAGTCAACTCTGAATAAACTTTTTTCATAGCATAGCCCCCTGCAGGAGAACTGGATGCTAATAATATGCATAAAGTAATATAAGGCTGAGTAATCTTTAGGAAGTCTCATGTTGCCATGGAGTTGAACACCTGTAGGTGGTAGGTCATGGAGCTCTGATTTGGATTCCTTTATTCTTCAGTCAGAGCTTTTAAAATTTTTTTTCTAGAGGAATTGTAATGCTTTTTTTTTCTTTTCCTTTTGGAATGAAATCATCTAGGGACTTAAAATTTATTGAATCAAGAAGGGCGTTTATATGAAATTTCATTCTTTCAACTGAAGGATCTGGGTCAAGGAAAGTTTTTGGAAGATTGCTAATTATTCACAATACAGTGGAGAGTGGTTAGAAGACAAACAAATTTGAATTACTTAGTGTTTCCTGTTTCTCTGGAATAGAAAAGAGAATGTTTTTTCACAGCTACTTAGAACTGTTAAGATTGTCTAGCAAAAAAAGGAAGACAACTTACAGTGCAAGGCAGTTTCTGATGAGGACCCCATGTTCAGGAAGAAATAAGTCATGGACGAGAACAAATTTCATGAAACTTTACATGCTCTTTCTGTTTTGCAAGCACGTATTGACATTTACAGAATAAGTAACTTCAGGAAATGAACTAGACTGATTTTTCCATAGCAGTTGCTGTACTGCAGGTCTGTAAGGTAGACTATATTGTTTCCTGCTTAAAAAAAATTAAATTGGGAAACTATTGGAAATATACAAGAGAGAGAAGAAATTTGGGATCAAACAAATTGCTTGAAATTGTAATTAAAAATAGAATTTTTAAATTCATATTTAAGCATTTAATAATAAGGAAAAACCTACATAAATAAAATGGGATTGATTTATTTATTTTTTTTTTAAAATTACTTTGGGGAGGACCTCTTTCCTGAGATTCCGGTGGCAGTCTACTGGGATCATAGCTCAGACTAGATGCAGACAGCTGTGTAGTTTTTGCCAGTGGGAGAAATACTAAATTATGAGATGCATTAAACTTCCTAGATGCATATTGCAGACAAAATGCTACTAATGCTAACTGGGAATGTTTATTGATTTAGGTTTAGTGCTGTTAATAATAATGATATTACAAGAAAGAACATTAGACATTGTAATCATATACTGATTTTATTCATGTTGAATAGAAGATTAAAGAAAACCAAAGCAGTCCAATAATTAAGGGTTTGGGCTTTTTTTTATATTAAGGGAGAACAATTTGAAAATTCAAGATAATTAGTCAATGAAGTTGAATAGACTTAAGAGTCTGGAGACTTGAACACTGGAAGAGGTTTGGAGTTTCAACCAAAAAGCAAGCCAAAAGCTATCTTAGATTTGTATCTGTGCAAAATATATTGGTAAAGGTCCAGAGTCAACTGACAGAAATTGGAAAGCCTAAAAAGAATTGGTTAGTTAAGATGTCTATACCAAAACCTAGGCATGAAATATTCACAGTCCCATTTGCCAAATTATGCTGATTTTGAGGAAAGTTTTTAGCCAGATATGGAGATTAAAATGAAAACCAAACATAAGACCACAACAAACCACCACAAGCTGAAGTCATGATACAGTGTAGTATTGTCAAGTCTACTATTTCAATTTTTTGGCCTCCATATTCAGAAAAAAATGAAATATATCATGGAGGAAAAGCCCCCTGTCTAATAAGAATCTTTGGAGAAAGGCAAATTACATTAAGTCAGTTGCAAAACCCATCATGCACAAATAAGACATGTTACTGTTGAGGAAAAAAAACAAGTTTGTATATGCTATTAACAGTAACAGAATTCAATGCTCTGCACCTTCCTGTAAAGCAAAAGGCCTGATATTAGTAAAGCTCGTCTGTAAATTTTTTATTGATCTGATTTTCCTTATTGAATAAAAACAGTCTCCTTGAGTTTTCAGAGAAGGCATCAGCCAGTGAATAAACTCATGTGTAAACTTCAAAATCCTCCTTTGACCAATCTCTGAAATCTGCTGTGATATACAGAATGAAAGATGGTTTCATGGGCTATTTCCAACCTAACATGCATTTTCAATCTGTGATTATTTAAACTTTCTCAGAAGAAAAAAAAGTCACTGGGACTTTACACACCTCAGTAAGTGTGGTGTTAGCAGATGTTCTTAGTAAAGCCACATTTTCCAGATATCCCACTGTTAGCCTATTGCCAGGATGACTCAGCCTGTTTACTTTAGTTTTATCTAAATAATTATAGTAAAATTTAATTGCCTGAACCAGATAGCATTCAAGGAGAACCCATTAATATTAGAGTCAAAAGCTGCCTAGGGATTTTTAAATTAGAGACAGTCCTGAAGTCCTTGGCATTTTTGAACATGGGAGGCTAATTTCTGGGGCTTCTTTTGATAGGTAAAGCAATGTTGCAATAACTCTGTGTGGTACCACTGTGGAGGTTGAAGAAGCAGAAGTGTGGGTGGGCTGGCAATGGTATGTGCCTTTAGATGGCAGGTGGGTTTTGCTGCCCACACTGCAGCACAGTTCATGGTGTGAGGCCTGTGTGGCCAGGTGTGAATATTGATTTAATATCAACATATAAAAGTGCTTTGCTTTAGTAAGAGTACTGTATTTTATTGTTTGGTGCATTTGGATTTTGTCTCTAAAAAGTAACTGTTGAGTTGCCCCATATTGTAGTAAGTTTGAATCTCCAGTTTTACCTTTGTTCCTGTAACATTTTTAGATTACTTAGGGTCTGCTAGGTTTGATATTTGTCTTATGTCGCAGCTCAACATTTTTCTTGGGTGTGTGAAAATTTCATAAAAAACATTCAAAATCATTAATATTTGACACTGTAGGCATTCTTTTTTTGGAGGGGCCTGCCAAGTAGTGTTATTTTAAAAAGCCTTTGCAATACTGAGTGGCTTTATTTCTTCAGACACCATCAGTTTATGGTTTTGTTCTTTAAAAATTGCTGCCTGCCAACCTTTAATACTCTCATTACAGGCAAATTTGAGGCACTAACTAGACAAAAATGAGTCTGTAATATTTTTAATTCCTTGAGGTATGCTAAACAACTTTATTTTCTGCAAGAGAGCCAGCGTGTACCTCTTTGACTTTCTTTAAAACCAAACCTACTGCAACAGGCACATAAGAGCTTGTGTTTAAATGGAACGAAATTATGGCTTTTGTAA
Organism: Dendrocincla tyrannina; assembly: GCA_035047865.1. Lineage (NCBI taxonomy): Eukaryota > Metazoa > Chordata > Aves > Passeriformes > Dendrocolaptidae > Dendrocincla > Dendrocincla tyrannina. The sequence continues at coordinate 50,536,616 of JAWWMP010000001.1, read as the reverse complement.
CTCCTCTATTTTCTTCATCAATGTTTCTAAAGTTTCAGCTCCTTTTCCTACCCGTTACAACCAATCTACACCTACTTGCATGTCCCTGCCAACTAAAACCAAATTTGTATCAGTTACACAGGTTAGAATTTGGAGTAATTGCATTCTTTAGGGAAGTGTGTGATTGGCAGTTGGTGAATTGGTCTATATTTGGATACAGCTTTTCATAAGGAAGTCAGAGGCATGGTGTAAAAAGAGCCTACAGCTACCCTCTCAATCCCCCACTGGTAGGAGTATATAAACACATAAGACTCTCTTGGATGGATGGATGGATGGATGATGTTTGGTAAAGGACAAGAAGAGAGAAAACCCTGCAAGAAATGCAAAGTAAACATAACAGTAGTTTCATGATAAGTATTGTAGGTATGTAGGAAGGTAACACAGAACAGCCAACATTTTTTACAGGGTTCCAAGATGCCTGGTACTCTTGCCATTTGAAAATCTATAGTAACACTAAACCCTTACAGATCAATTGAGCTATACTAGGTACCAAAACCACTGACTTTCTGGTAGGCTGAAGTAGTCTGATTCTTATTGGCACTGGTCCACATTTTCCGCCTCCAAAACAAGTGTCCTGATATTTTATATGCAGGAATGCAAGAGACATGAAACTGAAGAGGTACGAAGGCAGAGGGTGCATGTGTCTACAGTCTAGTAAGGACATGCATCAGGCACAAAAAGCGCTTCGTTCAGCTCCTTCCTTCCTAAGATAGTTTGCAGTGTCTGTATCCACCATCATTTATGAGCAAAAAATACACAGACATTAAACCTTAACTTTCACCTGTTTAAGTGGGTGCCCCAATTGCCAGGTAATGTAACAAAGCACCACTTCAGGAGCTCTTGCTTGCTCATGCTGATCCCATTGACTGGTGTGGCCATGTCAGATGTCACTTTGTCACCCAGGTGGACCACAATCTTGGGAATCTGTTTTTCATCCATGAAAGCACTTTGAGAGTGAAGGAACCCTAAACTTTGAAAATGACAGTCCAGCCCCAGGAAGCTTCATCCTTGCTCAAGTCACATCCATAAACCAAAATGCAATAGTCATAGCTCCTTAATCACACCAGTACTTTCAATTTTGTATTTGTAGGTATTTTTGTTCCTATTGTCGTTAGACATTGCACATACATTAAGTAAACAGTGATCTTCGTTAGTACAGTGCCTGGTTTTAATTGAATCTTCATTGATAGTCCTTTGTTGAAATTATATCACTACGGTTGAATATGTGAGGTTTGATTTTTAAAGCACACAAATAGTCTTCATTACACTACAGGCATGTTGTTAGCTTTTGGGAGTTTTTGCCTCTGGGGAAGGTTGCTGCCTGCATAGTGTAGGGCAGCAACTTTTTCTCTTCCAGCAAAACAATAATGTGGAATATGTCAAAAAGTGCTCATATTCTCATAACTCATGTTTCAAATTATTGGTTTGAGGACAACTGGTATAGTTCTTGTTGCTATCCCAGAGCATTGACATACCTGTGGGTTTTTTTGCTTTATCATTGTATAAGAACGTATAAGGAGGACACACCTCCAAGCTCTCAAGTTTATGGCAGCAGACCAACTTTCTGTGATGTATAGTAGTACCTATATCTATGTTTTCATATTAGCTCTTCATATACTCTTTATATATCTGAGTGGAACAATGAGTCTTACTTTGCAATAAAATGTTCAAGAAAGAATAGTTCAGTTGGAAGGGTATGAATATTCCTGCTTTCCTAAGAGACCAACCTTATGAAAAATATTATCTGCTTATATGGCAAGTTTGGGAAAAAAGGTCTCTTATGGACAAAATTTGATAAAGAATGTCCGTGATGAATAAAGTCATGTTAGCATGTTGACTCTGACAGAGATTTCAGATGAGCAGTTTCGACAGGGAAAACTTTTAAACACACTTACTTTATAAGCATATCTGGATGCTTTCTGTAAGGTTAGAACATAATTCCCTCTTAAATGACCCAGAAGTCCCTTAAGAGAACCCACCTTTGTTCTTGACAGTTTCTAATGTTATCTGCTCTTCCACAAGTGTTCCTGACTTTGGTAGCCAGTTTCCACCATGTTTTCCAGAATTTTCATTTGCTGTCCTCCCACGCACATATGAAATAAACTTCCTGAACTCAGCCGTGAGACTTACATCTCACATCTTTCTTCAGTGATACTACTTACTTTTCTTCTGGTAAACCTGATGATGCAGTTAAGTGGATGTTCAATGGAAAACAGTTGGTACTTAGCATGAGGGGAAAGACTCTTTCTCCTCCTTTTTAAATAACCTGCATGAATGTTTCTCAAAACTATTGAAAGTTGCTTCCATTTCTTTATCTCCCCTTTAGGAAATATTTCATGATGCTACACAAGGTTCATGATGTCCTTTTTAATGACAATTATACTTCAAAATACCGTTCTTCACCACTCTGTACAAATTCAGGAAAACAGCAGTATTTAAATTAGACACTGGCTTCTTGATGTGTGTTTTTCATTTCTGGCTGACATGAAACTTTGGAATCCTAGAATCACAGCATCGCAGAATAGTTTGTGTTGGAAACAACTTCTAACAGTCATCTAGTCCAACACCCTCCCACTGATTATCAGGGGAGTCTTCAACTACATAAGGTTGCTCAGAGCCCAATCCAGTCTGACTCTGAATGTTTGAAGACGTGGAGGATCTACCATCTCTCTGGGCAACATGTTCCAGTGTTTTGCCATCCTCATCGTAAAAAATTTCTTCCTTATATGTAGTCTAAAGATACTTTCTTTTAGTTTGAAGTCATTACTTCTTGTCCATATTTGTGTATGGCTCTGTCTAGCCATCTTAATACTTCCTTACTGACAAATTCTTCACGACAAAGATTGCACATTTTTGTGGGTATTGTTAGCACTTCATATGCAGGAACTACTTCAGTAAACCAGTAAATACCTGGATATGTATGTTTGACATTGTTCTTGGGTGTACTGTGATGAGATCTGACACACCAGCTGTGCATATGCTGAGAACAGAAGTGAGAGGAAAAATGACCCTCAGCCTAAAACACAATTTCTAACAGTTTCAGTGCATTCTTCCTACTGTAGCATACACTTGCTGTGTGTTTATCATTAGAAGTAGCATTGCTGTCAGGCCTCCCACTTCGAAAGTGTTTAGGTGCCACGTATTGTGTATATTAGAAGTGCTTAACCAGGCAGAATATGTGACTGCCATTGTTGCTAGTCTAGTTGAAGCTGGCCTCCTTTTCTTTAAAGTTGCCTGTGATCTGCAAACCCAGTAGTGGAGAAGGAAAAATGAAATTAAATGAAACAGTAATATGTATCTCCTGGGTATTTCAAAGTCACAGAGTACTAATTAAAATCTCAGACTTAAATATCTGATCCCTGGGGGTGTAAAAGAATGTATAAGTTAGCTAGAACCATAGCTTCACAGATGAACATGGGCAAAATAAAAAGATAATTGTCTGGGGCCAGTTAAATTGGGTGTTAGAAGGATTTTATTTGAATAGGTGTTGTTCATACATCTTAAAACTGTTGCTTATTTTTCCTGTATTTGTGTATGTTATCTGTGCTGTTAGATACTTGAGCTGTAAGATACCAAAATATTATCAAATGTGGTGCAGCAGTTGCTGGTGTGCTTTATGCACAGTGTCAAAGCTGTACCTTCTTAGAATATAACTGCTCACCCAGGGCAAATGGTCTCATCTTTGCTGGATCACCTCACCACAGGACAGATTGTTTAGAAATGTTGATGAGAAGCCATTGGAGCTGGATGCTCAAGAAGTTTCATGCTAAACATTTTTAGCCTGCCTTCTTCACCTTAGAAGTTTCTCCAAAGGAATCAATTAGTGCACGTTTTCCTCTACTGTAATGTTGTAAGCAACTGAGTGGTAATGCGTGGTCTGTGATAGAAAGGGGCATAAATAGAAAGGATGTTTGGGAATAGCTAAAATTGGACTATTATAAGAGTAGATACACTATAAGGAAAGAACTAAAAATACCTTCTGGATAGACATATGCGTGTGTGCGTACACAAATGGAAACAAAACTGTAATCACCAGTATACAGATTCCATTGCTTAGGGATTTTATTCCTTTAATGATCTTTTGATTTTCACTTACCATATCAGAAAGTCTTTTTTCAGTTTGGTTTGGTTTGGTTTTGCTTTTTTAAGTTGAAGTAATTTATTTCTTTACTGTTTGGTATTTGGTAAAATTTTACTATTTTTAAACATATCCTAAAAAGCATATGAAAAAAATTGAAGTAAAATGTTTCAACTTAAAAAAACCCCAAACCAACCAAATCCAAAACAATGGCAATGGTGCTGTGCATGTATTAAATAAATCAGACTCACAAATGTTGAGGAATTCAAGCTATGTTTTACTTCACCCTTCTTTGGGTCCCCCAGTGCTTCAGCATGGCTCTTTCCACCTTCCTCTGCTGTCCCTTATAGGACAGCACCAAGCGTATAAAACAGTGAGTCTCCAGGTCTCCTTTCAGTGCTGGAACCACCATAGCCTCAGACTATCAGGAAGAGAAAGAAAGTCCTGCTTTTCACCTGATAGCTCCAAGTGAGAGATGCGTCATGGTGGCTGTACAACATGACACAGCCAACCATGTAGGCAGTGGGTAGAAGCTCTAGAAGAGATGGATCCTCCATGATACAGGTAGGATCTTCAGAAAATCTATCTGTAAGGTGTGAAAACTTCTAAAGAAGGCTTTTAATCACATGAAAACACTGCTGGAATGAAAACACTGCTTTTCTGCATAGCTGGGTAAATTAAAGAAAAACAGAACCTGATCAGACAAAAGTTTTATGGAATCAGTTGATTTGGGGGAAGATTGAGTCCTGATTACTCTGGTTTCTTTAACCTGACAAATAAACCACTTTCCCCTAAGCTGCTCTAAATTTGGGAATCAGTAGAGGACTTACAAGTTGGATGTTAGCCTGAGGACAGACAGTAAACATAGAAGATTTCAATCCACAGTTAACGTGTTCATGAAGATTTATAAGCAACTGGTAAACAACATTTTATAATGTGAGGTATCAAGCAGCTTCAACTGTAACATTGAAGTGAATTGTAATGTTCCACTTAATAGAATCGCAATAATGTGTTTTGCAATAGAAAAGAGGGCTTATGATGTGGTGTAGGCAACATTATACACGTGAATGGTGAAGAAACAGAAGTTCTTGGCACCAAATATCTTATCTTTTAAATGTGGCAATATGCTAAATGAGTCACAGAAGAGAATAATTTGGTGGGTTTTTGTACATCTCTTGACATGCACTTCAACAGAAGTACAAAATTTTAAAATTACTATTTTATTTAAAAAAAATTATCTTATATAGTTGTACTAATTGTGACAGTAAGAAAAGCATTGCATGTTTTACCTTGGGATATCAGTAAAGCATGGTGTCTGGATAGTGATGCAAATGTGCCATCTAGGACTTACCTTGCAGTCATTAGCCTGAGGGTCTAAATCCTTACAAAAGTCAGGTGCTCAGAGATGTCTGAACTTATAAATTACCAAAGCAAAAATAACAAAAAATCCCAAAACAACACAGTAGAATTTACCAGACAACTTTTATGTCAAAGAATTCTGTGAAAATGTTCAAAAGGTTTTAATGTGTTGTCAAGAGATAGAAGTATGAGCTGGTTTTGGTTAAAATAAAGAAAATAAATACTTGTATTATTAAAGTATAAAGAACTTTTTGAAGAGGGAAGAAGTTTTAGATAGCTTGAAATTTGAACTGTTCAAGAAAAGGTCATTTTAAAAGCAAGATATATTGAACTAAAAGCCTTTGAAAGATGTAGAAATGAGAAGATAAGTTAGAGCTGTGCAGCTTGTGTTATTAAATCTGAGGCCTGAAATAGAAGGCAATCCCGGCATTTGGTTTTAAGCTACTGACATCTTTGGGCTGAAGAAGTAAGTTATATTTGGCCGTCTGCTGAAGTTCTGTCTTTAGTACCCTTTCTCCTCATAATGCCAACGTATGTATTGCGGAATGACATGCATTTGAAACAACAAAAGTTAGCTCCATGGTGAAAGGAGACTGTTTCCTAACACCATGTAACTGCTAATCGTAACTCCAGCAAATACCTGTGGCTACTCAGTAGATTCAAATTAACACAAAAAGTAGTCAAAATTGGCAGTAGGAAAAAAAAACCCAAAACATGATGCTTGCGGTTTTCTTAACTTGGAAATGTAAAAGGCTAGTCTTACACTGTGATGACTCCTTAGCCAGTACAACACTGTTCTTACAGCTGGCACTGGTGGGTTTCCTCTCCTGTAATTTTCTCAAATTCTCTATTTGTAGTCATGTCCTTGCTATCCAGCTGCAGCCCCGGTCTTGCTTGTGTTATTTCCAGCCCATCAAATGCAGTTTTTCAGGGGTTCCTAGTTGTCCTTTCCTGGCTGGATCGCAAAGCCTCTGCTGCATCCTTCTTTTATTTCACCCTTTTCAGATTCTGCATAGCTGATCATACTTTCCACAGTAACTTCTTCACTGTTAGCTCCTGTATTTTCCTCTTCCAGTTTCTCTTCCTACTCCCTCGTTGCTTCAGTGTTTCATCTCAAAACCCAACAAAACCCCCACCTACTCCTGGGGAAGAGGGGAGAGAGGTGGGAGACTGAATAAGCCTCAAGATGTGGTACAGTACTGGTAGACAGCATTTTTGTTTCTGGCTGAGTTAAGGATATTCCTCAAAACTGTTTCTGAGTCAAAGCTTCTGTATCCTGGAATTTTCTCAGTAATACCATTTCTTAGGTCACTTCATTTTAAGATATTACTGATCTTTGAAAAAAAAAATATCCTGTATTCTTTTCTTTCTTTCTTCTGACAAAAACTTATTTGTTGCAAATGTGAAAATGGAATTGTAGGAATATGTAGGAATTCTCATTAATGGGAAAAACTATTATATCAAAGTCCTTCAATTTTTTTTTTTTTCTTCTTGTAACTCAAATTAGATTGTGCCTTTGTTCCCTTTTCTGCTTTGACTTTGGTGGTCTTATATGTTTGGAGTGACCACCAGAATTTCCTACTTATGCTGGTGGTACTGCTTGTGGTACAAGGAAACTCACTGTCAAAAAAAGCAGAAACTTGATTACAAGTTTGGAATATTTGAGGAGAATGATATTTAGGCATTCCTACCCCTTAAACAACACTTATTTCCAAATTTCATTTTTCTTGTCCTTTCAGAGTAAAAAAAGGAAATCAAATCAACATAATTAAAAACAAATCTAAAATATCATTGCAGAAATATGTAATATTTATTTAAGAAAAGATGAGGAAAATAGAAAGTCTTGTTAGAAAGTTTATGAATGATGACATACAATCCAAGAGGAATATCATCAGCTAATATATATTGTCATAATTCCTTCACGATAACTCATTTAAAGTCAAGATGTACAAGGTAAGAATGTGCACTGAAGTGTGTGTATTAAACATCTGCTCTTTTTAAAAAAAGTTAAAAGTATTTGGAAAGTGAAATAAACTGTGAATAGTCTGCTTTCTGTTGTTTTATCTTTAAGACATTTAGCCCTGTAGATCATATATGTAAAGTTAAAAATATATCAAGGCCATTTAATTATGGAAATCATAAAAGCTGGGATATGAGATACGATATTTAAAAGGGCTATCTGCTAAACCAATTCAGTCAGGTTCTTTTGGGTACTCAGTATGATGTACAGATACAAAGTTACAGAAATTTTAAAGAAATCAGGGGGACAGTTTTGTAAAAAAAAGATGGAAAAATTTTGGTAGGACTGGATTGCTTCTTGTTTTTCTTTTATAGCATACTCTGAGAATAAATTTTCTTTACTGATGCATATGCTAAAAGAATCCTTTGCTGCAGCCTCTCTTCATTGCTTCCCAGAATTTGAGGATGAAATACATAGTCCTGTTTTTCATACTGGTTTACTTGAACAAAGGTGCAAAATTACTAGGTTTTTGATCAAGTAAACTTGCAGAAAAAATTACCCAGCCTAAGGAAGCTCAAGCTTCCCTACCAGGAGTGCAGGAGTTCTCATTACTGTGTACAATCTTCAGGTACAGGCTCCTCTTCGGGTCACGCAGCTGACAGTTTTTGAGGTGAGTCTTACAATGTGAATCTAGGTTCTCTAACAGCAGCTTAAACCAATTGCTTTAGTATTCTTTCCATGTAAGATGAAAAAGGGAAAAAGAAATAAGAGTGTCTCTTGTCTTCTTTGTTGCTTAGTAGACTGTAGAATAAATTCAGATAAGTGAAGCATAAGGCTTTTGCTTTATGTAGGTGTTCTCCACTTCTATAGTACCAATACAGTAAAATCACCACATATTTTCCCACCCCCTACGTACATAAAGAAAAAATAGCTTATGCTCAAGATGTAAAATAAATCTTGTGGAGATCAGCAGCACCCTGCTCTGTTCAAATTCTATTGCTTCCATAGAGATTCATTTTCCATTTCAAATTGCTAGGGGAGCCATAAAATATTTAGATAACTACGTCTGTAGAAATCTTTTGTTGTATACAATTGTGTCCAGATATAGAAGATCTGCAGTTAACTTTTGGGACTGGATCTATACAGATTTAAAGAAAAAAAAAACAACCCACATCAAAACCATAAACCAATGCTAACATCTAAAATTAATGCTGTAGAATTTTCCATGTTATTTAAACTAACCTTCACATTACGATGAAATTAATTGTTCATTTGCCATAGTAATAACAAGTGTTGCATTGTATTAAACCTAGGTTGGATGTAGAGTTCTATTGATATAAAAGGCTTCCTCACTAAGATGAACTGCAAAAACAATATATATCTCTTGTATAACTTCTCCAGGTTTTATTATGTACTTCATTTTCCGTGGTGTAATTTAGCAAAAGAAAATGTAGCATACACACTTTTGAAATACATTGGCATGTAGAAAGTTGTGCAGAGATAGACAAAGATAATAGATCAGACCAAATTCTTTAGTCTCCTTTGCACTACAGTCCATCCACAAAAGCTTTGCCTTTACCCTGAAGGAGAGGAGGTGCAGAGGATCCCCACACTGCCATGTGAGTTAGCTTCTATGTACTTCACCAAGTCTCTGGTATCTGTGGTAGAAATTCACAAATCCAAGTGATACATGTACATCTCTGTCCTGAAGAACTGCAGTTCTCCATTTGACTCCTTGGCTTTCTTCTGTCTTGACTCCCATGCAGTAACCTCTCCTGTCTTAAGAGAAGTATAATGTTTCCAGTGACAAACAAAGAGTTCATTATTTAATCCAGTGCACCCAGATGTTCTAGTTGGACTGTGGGAAGGGGTGGAGGGGATGAAGAGGAAGTGAGAATCACAAACAGTGAAATTTTCATAAATGGCTGTTCCTTTGTTATGTTTTTTGAAAATGGAGTATGTGCCTCCTGTGTTCCATAAACACATGCATTGCATTAGTACAAGCCAACGCATTTCATTCAAGCACATCTAAATATTAGAGGGGAAACTAGCAAGGAGTTATGGTTGCAGGGAAAATTTATGGGGAAGAAAAAAAGAGTTCTGCCTTGTTCAGAAAGTAATAATTTGATTGGTAGACTTTTATAGGGTAATATTAAAAAAGCAAACAAATGTAAGCCATCTAATTAGGAAATTGAGACAAAAAATAACAAGAATAGAAAAGAAAGAACTGAAGTAGATGTGTATAGCAGCAGCTATAAAAGTGTCTGTTGAATTACTCTTCATAATGAAGAATGGGAGTGCACAAGCATCTGATTCACACAAGGTTTCTCTCAAGTTACAGAATGCAATAGTTGTGCCAGTGTAAAACTGGGAATTATGTACGTGTATGTGTTTGGCATGCTTTGCGTGAAAGTTCTGAATGGATGTTCATAATAGTTTGTCATTAGTGGATGTATAACCCTTTCTCATAAAATTATTATGTTATCCTCACCCGCCAGAAATTCAAATAAAAGGTATCAGTCAGTGTATGTGTGTATGCTGCCACATTAATAATAATTTGCAGGATGAGAGGGATTGTTTCAGCTGCCTAATTCAATATGGGAAGTCAGTGAGATCGTAAATCATGGAACAAATTATCTTTTATCTTAAAAGAGAGTGAAAACACTGCTGGTAGATTTATGTGAATGAACATATGCTTTTGCACCTAGGTGCTCTAAAAGCAAATTAGTAAAACAGTTTTCCATACAGATGCATTTGAGTTTTCACATCAGGAGTTAAACAGCATTTATACTTTTTTGGGGTCCTTCTTCCTTTTTTGTCTTTGCGTCACTCGTTAGAGTAGATTATTTTATAACCTTTTAAATTCCTTTTTAAAAAATTCTACCTTATTTGCCTGGTTGATAGACTTTAAAGTTTGCATTTACAAGAAATTACAGTAGCTTGAAAAGTAATTGCACATCAGCTCAGTTGTAGAAATTGTGCATGTGCCCAAAATTGAATTTTTTTCTACTGTAGGCTCAGCTAAGCCATGTTGCATTAACTCATTTTTACCATGCATATATGCAGTTAATTGCTCTGACTCAGCTGACACTCAGCAACTGGGGGAGCTGCAGTAACCTGATCATCCACTTGTTCCCCTTTTTAAATTTTTTAAATTACTGTCTTAAAACAGACAGTGAATTTTTAAATTTCTTTTGGTTTTTAAAAATCCTATTTTTATCATGGTTAGACATGGATCCAATTTTTTTGGTGGGGTTGGATCAGCCAGGTTCTGCACATTAATTTGGGGCCACAAAGTAAGAGGGGTTGCAAAGACCTGTGTCCACAGCTGCAGCTCATACTGCTGTGAAAAGAGAAGTCAAAACGCCTTCTCTGTTAGAGACACAGGGAGCGAGAGCACTCATCGACGAGCTCAGCACAGACGAGCACTTTGGAGCCATGAAACAATCTCCTGCCCACATGGGAGTCTGCAGGAAAGGGTGGGAGGTTGACGGCTTTTTGGATCTGGCCCCATTTCGTCTTAATCTGCTCTGGCTCCTGATCTTTTCAAAGTCTCCCCATTGTGCGTGTGATTTCTGCTAAACATGCAGAGAAATTTTTAAGATCAAGACCATATGATATAGCAAGATTAATCTACCCTTTGGCCTTCACCTCTCCCTCCCACTGGGGGAGAGGTTTGGTTCTGCTAATTTGTCATGTTACCTTTTTTTCTTTTTCCTGCCATGATTTTTTTTTTTTTTTTCTCCTCATGGTTCACCTAAATTGGGGATTTTGGCCCAAACTGTTTCAGCTTATAATGAAGATAAATAGAATTCTTCATGTCCACTACATGAATTTTGAAGACATCTTTGTTTATTTCACCCAGTTTTAATATGAAGAATTTGTAACTCATTTGTAGAATGTGTTTTTTCACTTTTATTATATATTGTGGCTGAGTGAGTCCCTGTAGGTCTGTGAAGCAGATGTGTTAGTACAGCCAGTAGAACAGCTTCATTCCTTCCCTCCTCTTCTGCAATGCAGTCAAATTTCAAATTGTTATGATAAGCAGTAATTAAATATGAATAAATAAAATATCACCAGATAATGAAGCTCCAGTCCCCTCTGTCATATTAAAACATTGATGAGGTGCTTGTGAGTAGGAACCGTGGCTGATGATGTCTTCTGCCTCTAAGTCTCTGGTTAGTTTTGGGAGCGTTTGTGTAAATTTTTCCATTGTCTTTGCATCAATAGCCAGAAAAAAATCTTTTGCCTCATTAAAATATATCTGGATCATTATATCCTCCTGCCTCATCAATCCATTCCTTTTATGTCTTCTGACAACTAAATAATAATTGAAAGTGGACCAATTTTGCATATAACAACTATGTAATTCAACTGTGTTACCTTATTACATATCAGTATGTAATTTGCAAGTTTGTTAGAATGGCATTAAGATTTTGGGAATAGATGCAGAAGACCTCTATTACCTGTTTCTGTTTTTAAAGTAATATTTATCCCCTAAACCCACTGATTTCAATGAAGGAATGGAAGAAATAATGAATAAATAAAAATATTTGTTTGAATTTGGCTGTTTCAAAGCAGCCTGGATGTTAATCCAGGTATTTTAGATACTACAGTTCCCAATCTGCTGGAAATTTATGAATTCAGTATTCATGATGTTCTGAAAATGCCTTCTGCCCCTCTAATGGTCTTTGATCTATCTAAAACATTACTTCTGTATCTATATCTATTAATTTTCTGTCTATAAATATCTCAGATTTGCAGTGTTTAATTTCAGACTTTACTGTTTGCATTGTGTTCCTCTCACCCATGAGAGCGACATAGATTGTTTAGCTTCTAAGTTATGAGAAAACTGTTATTTGGTTTCACCAGATAGTCTTTGACTGGTAAGGCAATTTGTGCATCAGGTTGGCTAGTTTAAAAGATGCTGCTTGTTTGAAACAGTTCAGGCAACCGGGATGCTACTGCCGTTTGGCTGTTCCAGTTGGTCACTTAATTTTTATAGCTCAATCCATCAATCGTTCCTTGCTCCTGGCTTTAGTCTGTAACTGCTGTGGGAACGCCATTACCCAGTCACAGTCTACAGGGTGATGGTTGAGACTGAACAAAGTACTTCACCGTTTGATTCATCATGTTCTCTTCTGTTTTATCATTGCACTTGCACTGGTTTATCTTTATAATACTTGTATCCTTTCCTCAATATTTCTTTATTGTTAAGTTACTTTTCCTTAAAGCAATGCCTCCA
>JAWWMP010000001.1:50503515-50523835 GCA_035047865.1 Dendrocincla tyrannina | reverse complement strand
TTATCTTTATAATACTTGTATCCTTTCCTCAATATTTCTTTATTGTTAAGTTACTTTTCCTTAAAGCAATGCCTCCAGTTCTCTGCTTTTATATGATTGATGTACTACACCTAGTGTCACATAAAGATAGCATGGAATATCATAATTCGGAAAGAAATTCGACAGGAACTGATTATTTTTCTTCCATACCGTCACAGCATTCCTGTTAATACTAGCGATGCCCAAGTGAGATTTAAATAAACTCTCACACAGTCAAGCAGTCTGTTGCAGCAGCACAGAAGTTAGCATATGCTAATTTACCTTTCTGAGCTCCTCTTAGGGTAGCTAGGTTGCTGCAATTACTCAAGTTAATTCTAGGATGGTACCTCCAGATCTCTACACTGCAGTGACAAAGTAAACACACCTCATTAAAAAGTCCCCACTTGTTCATTACATTCTTTCAGCATAGCAAAGCATGCCTGATCTACACAACAGAGTTTTGGCATCCAGAAGTACCTTTTATCTCCACAGGTTTGCATGCAGGCACATGTAAATGTGGAGTAAGCAAACAAAGCCCAGCTTGTGGCACCTAAGTAGAAACACATGCTTCAAACCTCAGCCAGCAACACAGCTGCCAGCAAAGCCTCAGTGTGCACACATCCCAGGAGCAATGTCAGCAGCTGTGAGCCCAGCAACGTTTCTGGCAGTGATGTTTTCCAGTTTAGACCTGGCCACGCTTTATCTCTCTTGCCCATCTGTTTGTTTTGCAGTGTGTTACATCATCTCAATTACAATAGTTAAATTATAAAGTCATTGGGGGACCACTGCACTGCACAGAGGGGGAAGCTGCCTTGTGCAGGTTGCCTCAGAGAGAGCTTTCTATTCATAGAAGTTTGTGTCAGAGAAAGTGCAGAGGATTTTTTGTGGGAGGAACAGACATATGGGAGGCTGGAACTGACACAAAACTGTGGAGAGGTTAGAAACAAATTGGAAAGTTAAGGCAAGGATATTTTGTCTTCAGCATTTCTACATTTCAGTTACAAAGTGGATTTATGATGTTCTTGAAGAGATTCTTGGGTTTGGGATGCTGGAAGAATGGAAGTTAGGAATTCTAGGGACTATAATTTATCATTGACATTGTTGTCAATTTCAGTATTTTGTGACTTTGAACAACATCTGTAGGCATAAGTTTGTGACAAGAAGTCACATTCTCTCTTAGAATATCTAGAATAAGATAGGATCATGTCATATAAAAAAACCTATTTCTTCAATTAACTTTTGAGTTCAACTGTGTTTGGATTTTTTGGTATTTGTGGGGTTCTTTAAGTGTTTTTGTGTTTTTTTTTTTTTTGTTTTGTTTTGTTGTGGTTTTTTTTTAAGAAGTACATTTGAACATTTGAATGACTTTTCATAGGAAATTAAGTGGCTTTTGGGGAATATTTATAGAAAATTAAGTTAGTATGCACTGAATTTGCCTTAGGTCTTTAGTGTTAGCTGTTCCTTATCCATTCAGAAATAGCTTCAGTGTTGCATCCTTTCCAAGACTATGAATATTCTTAAATAGGGAATAATCTCAAACTTCTAAATTAATATTTTAGACAAGTAAGTCTTTATATAAAAAGCATACCTGAGAAAATTGTGATTGACTCGCATAGAATAATCTGGCAGAATTTGTTAAATTAATTATTTTTTCATCTTTCATAGTTACTACATGACTTCAACTCAAAAGCAGCCCAATATTTTATCAATTCTATGAAATATGAATAGTGGGATATTATAATGATTTGAAAAATTAGTTATAGATATTGCTCCACATTTTAATGTCTTTAAAATTAATGGAGGAGAGAGAAGGCTAAAAATACTTCTTGGACACCACCTTGCAGTCCAAAAATTACATGGGTCAAAGAATTAAAAAAATGAGACACCCCTAAGAAATGTCTACTGCATTGTTTAGCATACTTTATCAAGCATCGTAATGGCTTTCATTTCATGGAAGAAGGTCAACTCAGACTGGATTTGTTTAGAAGTTTGTGCAAGTCAGTAGTGACATAAGTTTACAAAAAATTATTCTACTAACAATGATCCACTGAAATGTTAGATGCTATAATAAATTATACCTGTAATCTTATAAGGTAGAGTGTAAAGCATTGTTTTCAACAATAAACTAATAAAATATGCATAAATATAATCTTTTGATCCATAATTAGCGCTCCCTGTGCATTCTGCTTGTTGATTATCATTTAAGCATTAGATACATATGAAACTGTGATCTTGCTTCAAATGTTTACAGTCCAGAGTGCTTCAGAAGTTGGTGTAGGTTAACATATTTTTGATAAGTTGGGTTTTATTCTCTCTCTCTCTCTTTTTTTTTTTTTTTGATGAAAGCTTTTCTTGAACTGCATAGAATGTGTGAGCATTTCTATTTTCATCTTGTTTTTTCATCTGGATATGCCTATGAACGAAAGATGTGTTTTGCGAGCAGATTGAGTTTTGGAAGATGTAGGTAGAGCCATGCCTCTTCATCAACTCTAGCATCACAAAATCAGTTTAGATCTGTCCAATAAGAGTAAAAAAAATGATGTAGTCCATGAAGCCAGTAAGAAAAGTACTTTATACTCTCAGTATAAAGTTTTGTCATATAGTTGGTTTGGAGGAAATGTACATACATCTTAATGGTATGAGAGAATATTAGCCAACAAAGTTCTGAATTGTCTCTGAAGGAGAAAGTCTGCTTTTTTGGAGATACCAGTTTTGCTAATGCCCTACTGAGAAAAATTCTCAAAGTTAATCAGTTTGGCTTTTGAAGACAAATAAAAGATTTATATCTCAGTAGTCACCCCACTCAAGAAATTATAATGATTTTAATTCTCCCATTAAGCAAGCACTTTTCCCTCACTAAAATGTTCTTTGACTTTCACTCAGTTTTACATTAGTGTGCCTCTCTTTACTTATCGTTCAGCTAAATCGTGGCAGAAGTGCTGACAGTGAAAAACTTTTGAGTACCTTCCATGAGTCATACTAGGAAGACTTAATCAAAAGATTCATAGAAGGAATGTGAGAGGTCCCAAGGGAGGACCTGTACCTAAATTGACTTTATAGGTTTCTGACTAACGTGTGTAAGTGAAATTGTAGGTAGTGAAATTCAACAAAGCTTTCCATGTGACCTGTTCTGGTACTTCCTTATCCTTGCAGTTAAAAATGTGTTTCTTCATGTCTGAATTAATCTACCTTTTGGAAACTTAGGGTCACTCTTCTTTGTCCTGTTTGTAATAAAACTAATAGTAGGAAATTAGTTTTTCTTCATTTTGGCCATCTAGTAAGCATTGAAGGCTGATGTTTTGTCTCATCACTTCTTTTCTGAACTAAAGATCCCATTTATATTAGCTATTCTTCATTGGTCATGTTTTCCCGAGCTGTGCTATCTCTTGGTGTTCTCTCAACCCTCTGATGGTGAAATCCTCTTGTTTCTAAATGAGAAACACGAAAGTGGATTTGTTGTGTTAGGTAACACTGCAGTAGCACTGGGGAAAACAAAGTAATTCTGATGTCCTCCACAGAGTGCATCTGTTCAGCAGGATTATGATTCCTTTTGCTGTAGCAGTTTGCTTCAGATTTAGCATGTGACCCAGTGCAAAACTCGTGTCCCTCCTTGCAGAACTGCTGTGATGCCTTAAGGAGTGAGGAAAAAACACTCCAGGCATATTTAGTAGGAGATAAGATAAGGAGAGCAGAAGCTTTAATAAGCCTCCAGGCTCCAGGAATACATGTCCACAGGATCCCCTGCTTTGACCCTTGTTCCAAGATTTTATAATAATGTCCACCCAATTCCATTCTGTTATTCCCCCTGTTCCTGCTCTGTTCTTCCCCCAGCACACCCTGTCGGGAATTGAGATTGGGGGCTTGGGACCCCTTTTTCATCATCTTTGTCTTCCCCGCAGCACATTGGATCCTTGGAGGCCTTCCAGAGTTCCAGATTTGGATGTTCTTCTGTCTATGTCTTTATCTTCTGGTGCAGGCTTCATGGCGCTTCTCTGCAATTCTACCTTGAAATAGAGACTACTGGAGTTTTGAGGGATTGATATAGGATGGGATTGATATGTGTAAATATTAAGCTACTGAAGTTATTTTACTGGCACATTAAATCTACAATAACTTCTAAAATCTATAAAACTAAAAAATCAAAAATTAAAAACTCTCGAGGCATCAGCTGTTTAGCATTCATGCAACTGACTCATGGAGTGAGATGGCTTCAGCCTTTATTCTGTTGCTGATTATTTCCTGATTCTACTGTTTTGGACTTGCTGAGTTTTATCTGGTTTTTCTGATGACTTCTCTAGTTTTCAGGATACTTCTAAATACCATTTATGTTGTTCTACAATGCTTACAGCTTTACCTATGACAGTGTCGCCTCCAGATTTAAAATGCATACTCATTAATACAAATGAATATTGGCTAGTACCAGCCTCAGAAACAAAACCCTGGCAAGCCCCTCCACTCATTCTCTCCTAGTTTGACAGTAACTACCTGGTTACTACCAGTAACTGGTTACTACTGGTAACTACCCTGGTTTGCTTTTTCAATACCCATTTTAAAAGCAGTTTCTATAGATGGTATCTTCTTAAACTGCAACTTGAATTTCAAAATTCTGAGTAGAAAATTTTGTAATCTCTATTGTCCCTCCCTGTTATCCTGTTATAGGGAGACTACTTTGACACAGTTTATTATTGGCAAGGCTATTTAGACTTATATATAATTTTAATGTATTTTAATCTTCAAATGGTTTGTTTCCTTAATTGTTTTGTATTGTCGCAGAAGCAAAGAAGGGTTGAGTTTGGAAGTGGCCTCTGGGGGTCATCTGGTGCCGAGTGCCCATGATCATGTCTAGATGGCTTCTGAATATCCCCAAGGCTGGAAATTCTACCACCTCTCTGGACAACCTGTGGCAGTACTTAGTTCCCTCAGAGTGAAGAAAGTGTTTTCTGCTGTTCAGGGGGAACCTGCTGTGTTTGTGCCTGTTGCTTCTTGTCTTGCCATAAATCAAAAGGAAAGGAGCCTGACTGTCTCCTTTATACCATCCCTATGGATAATTTTTTCAGTAATCTCAAATTAGGTTTTCTGCAACTCCCAGTTTTCTGTTTTGTCCCAGTTTTAAAGATGGCATTTGCTTTGACTTTTTCTCTTGGATCTTTACTTGTCCTTCACAGTTCTCAAAAAACAGTGTCCGGTAGCTCAGAGATCATCTCAGATGATCTATACATTCTTTGCATCTTGCTAATTTGAAAACTGTACCTAAGAACTCTCTGTAACCTGTTATCTTCCTAGTGTGCCTTGTCTTCTAATCCTGCTGTTGCTAAAGTTACATTGTCTGAATGATTGCAGTTAGTCTTTTAAATGATCATTTAAACAAAAAACCCACACACAAGAATTGGCTTTTCATATTCATCTTTTTTTTAATGGATAATTTACATATCCCTTGTTTTGTGCAAGACTCCTTGCTAATCTAACTAATTAGCTGTGTAAGTGCCATGGGAATTTAGTTTGTGCTTCACTGTTGTGACTATAATCTTTATACCAGTAAAGTGTATTTAATTTCTTTGAAGGAAAAAAAAAAGGGCTTTTAAAACTTAATATGCCACAATAAACTTGTTAGACTGGTAAGTGTATTATAAATAGGCAGATTTACTTGAAAAAAAAATCAAAGCTAATATAAGTAGGGCAGTTGAAATACATATTTTCTCACTCAACATAAATTGATTGCACAGAAAAAAGGCTGTAACTTCAGAAGTCCTGGTTAAAATGTGTTCAAGATTAAGTGTTTTTAATAGCTGTTTCTCAGTAATACCTTTAAGCTAATGCTTTCCATGCAAAGACAATGTTCTGCAAATGGGGGTTTATGTTTCTCACTGGGGAAAGGGCTTGGGCTTGTAAACTTTTAATAGAGTAATTTGAAATATAAAACAGTTGAAAACAAGTGATACTTTTAAGATAGCAAGCAGTAATATCAGGACCCCAGAATTCGTTGGATTGCAACATCGACACTTCTCTTAGACTGGTATGAAAAAAATACATGATGGAATGCCTGTGTACTTGGTGCTTAGGATGGTGTTAATAGTCACCATATGGATTGGATAGGAGGCCTGTTTATTCTCAAATTAAAGAACAAGATAATTTTTAATAGGTAATATGACAAATATTACCTCTTCGTGCTGAACAAGAAAGCAAACCATTGATGTATATGAACAGAATAGTTCATCCAATTAATAGGTAATAGTTGAGCTAATTATTTTGTACCATCCTTTCATATAATCTCTAATTGCATAAATAAAACAGCACCAAGAAAAATGCCATTCAAGCTGTGCAGATAAAGTAAAGCACTTCAGCGATGAATTTTCCCCCTGGTTTTACCAGGGATATGTGAGAGATATCTATCATTAGACTACATGCCCAGTGAACAAGCTTTTATCACAGGAAAAAAAGGAAAGCCATAAGCAAAGACAGGACACATTTCTTTGTTTCATGAAGAATAATGCTGAGGCCATAAATAAAAATAGTACAGCTATTTGCAGTTGTAATCTGTTGTGCCCTCTTAGATATTTCCAGTTAAAAGTAGTAAGTTCATTCACATGCATTCAGTAGGAAATATTTCAGATTCACTTAGGCAAGCGGGTTTTGAAGAAGTCTTATAGTTTTGTATGCCTACAGAACTGGAAAATAATTATGATGCGTGGATTGCTCTCAAATGGAGCATCCTGTGTGCTCCTTCCCAGAATTACAGAATACTCTGAGTTGGAAGCAACCCACAAGGATCATTGAATTCAACTTCTAAGCGGATGGCCCATACCAATGGGCCCATCAATCAAACCACCAATCAAACCCATGACCTTGGTATTATTAGCACACTGTTCTAACCGACTGAGCTAAAAATTGTACCTTGTTAGAAAGGCTGTTACAGCAATACAAAATATTTTTTAAATCCTTATTGTCACTTCCATGGAGTGAAATTTTTCATGATAGCGGATTTACTCTCTGTTGGAAAGTAAAATTTAACATCATGGCGTTTTTATAGCCAAAATATTAATGTAGAGGTTTGTGTAAGATGGTTCTGAGAAAAACATTAGCACTTGGAGAAGGTGGAAAGGTAAAAATCTACTCATACACAGCAAATTTATGAAATACAGTAAAATCTTGTGTTACTGTTTGTATTAACTAAAAAAGTCCATATCAATCCTGATTGGACTGCTTCTAATTAGGGTATTTTCACCAGAACTCAAAAGCTATAATTTATTTATGGTCATTCATGAGTCAAGATTCATCTTTCCTAACTTAGCGGTTCCTAAGATAGGTCACAGAAATGAACATGTTCCACTGACTGCAGGACCATGAGGTGAATAGTTCATAGGTATGGATCATATTTTTAGTTCTGTAGTGTTAGATGAGTTCTGTCCTCCCAACAGCGTCCTTAAAGACAGGAACATGTTTGAAGAAAAAGTAGGAACTACTTGAAACAACATTTTGATTCTACCTAAAATCCATTTACCTCCTCTGGTAAATACTTAGATTTCAGTGAATTTAGAAACATTTGAATTCAGAATTTGAAGGTTATACGTTAGAGCAGAACGAGATATTATTGATAACACATGAACTCACAAGTTATGTTCCTTATTTCTAATTTACTAAGGGATTTTTGGAGTAGTAGAAACATCTGGAAGCATTCTTAGGTTGGGTGAAGTCATTTGTGTTCCTAAGACCTTTCAAGAGTCTCTGTTTTATTGATTTGTCATAAAGCATAGATGGCTTTAATTGTTTGTGTTCTATTGTATATAATTTTTGTCTTGTTAGCGAATACTCATCCCAGTTTCAGAATTGGAGAATGATTTTTCACATGAAAGAAAATCTGTTTCTATATTTTAATACCCCAATGAAAGTACATTTCTTGGCAGAAAAATAAAAAAGGTGATTTAGATATTTCCTACCACAAATATTTGGCACACAGTAGAAATACAGTAATCTGTATTTCTACTGTGTAAAACACAGTAGAAATTCCTAATCTTTACTATGAGTGGAGTACCAGTTACTGGTAAGAAATCAAATCAGAAGATGAGATGTCTCAGAACCTCATGCTTTTACAGTGACAGATAGCTTAGTGCATGCGATAAAAACTTTAGGGTTTTGCATTCCATGCATACATCACTGTCCATCTACATCAGGCACACATTGAACAGGAAGACATGCAGAACAAAATCAGAGTAGGCACAACCATGACGATAGAAGATTTGAAATTACTTAAACCTCTGTGAAACACTTTATATCCCTTTCCTTTCTGGAAACTGTATGATAGTTACCCTCTTGAACATGTTGTAATTACAAGTCATAGCTGCCACTGATTGATCAGTAGGGTAGGGTGACTTGCCTTGTGTATCAATGCTACTAGATGGGATGGTACAATTTCCCTTTTGCTGAAGAGAGTAAAACTTAGTTCTGCAAACAGAAGATTACTGGAATTAATTGAAGGCATGAATACAGTTGAAAAGTAAAATCTCATTAGCTGCATCAAGAATTAGCAGCATGGAACAAATTAAAATTAAAAACTTAAATTGGTACTGCATTTGGGGTAATGATCTACTGATTGACCTGAGGACATTGCTGGTGATGCTAATGTCTTTAAGCAGTGGTAAAAGATACCAGCCTAAGGCTTAAAGTAAAGTAAGTAAAGTGGCTTACCAACAACCACAGACATCCTTGATCCTCCCTCCTTGCTTATCAGTAGGATACAGCTGTTTCTGAAACTTTGCTAAATGTTCTTGTCTTAGAGAAACAGATTGGCAGGGACACCAAAAATATAAAATCTATTCCCTACACACAGACCTCAAAGAAAAGCAAAATACAGTAGAGAGTGATATTTTTGCGCAGAAAGAACTCATGAAGGCCATACAGTCAACTTCTGAGTAGCTGACAAGTAAGCCTTTTTGATCTTCTGGTAATTTAAATAACTTCTCACAGCCTTCTCTAGAAGCACATTAAATTTGTTCATTTTATGACACATTTATTGCAGATTAGTTACTCTCTTCTGCTTTCTTGCCATTGTAAAATTTAATGAGCATAGAAACTAATGTAACATTTTGAAAATGAAACATCAAGGAACTGGAGGCTGCAGACGTCATGATTCTGTATTTTATCAACCTCTAACTACCTCATGCTTACACATTACCCGTTTGGCAACAGGAAGAGTTATGAGCTCACAAGTATTCATGCTGGGGTTCCTCCTATTTGTGCAAGTTCCTACTGCTCATTGACACCACTGTGGAATATTAGTAACTTTCTTTACCTTTTCTTGTCCCTACTATGTCTCAGTTATGTCAAATTGTAGTCTTGGGATACCTGAGATATTTCCTTTCTTTTTCTTTTTTTCCTTTATGCTTTTTTCTTTTATTTTCCCTCAGTCTTATTATTGTTAATGTCCAATAAAGGCCTCAGACCTCTGCGGTAATATTCCATACTATAAAGCGACTGTAGTATTACACTGTTAGCCTCCCTGCTGTTAGTCTGTACTTCTCTCTCCTACTTTGTAGCTCTGTCTGTAGAACATCGTGTTGCAAGGTGTTTTGGCTAGAAAAACATTCTTATTTATCTTGCATTTTGAGTTGGAAAGCAATAAAGCCTCTGATCAGACCATAAAGTCGACCTTCTTTTGCCTCACATTACCATCCTTTAATCTTAGTCAATGGTGAGCAGACAGACTGGGACTTTGTGAAACATTTCTTTCCCTACTAAACATACTATAGAAACACCTGGTGTTTCTTCTTGGCTGGGCATGCCCTCATGAGTGACAAAGGCAGTATAACTCTCTTCTTTTAGGAGTTCAGATCTATTTGTGATATAGTTTTGGCATCAAAAGAAAATTGCAGGAAAAACACTCTTCTGTTTCATGGCTTATGAAGGATCCGTTGTATAGTTATCTGAATGCTGTTATGAGGAGAAGGTATGTATTTATTTTCCACTATAGATTCTGTGTAGAAAATAACAGTTATAATAAAACATGCATTTTTGTTTTGTTTTCCTTTCTTCTTTACGTATACAGAGTTCTCCTACAGCAACAGGCAGATTATGGTAATGTCTTAGGGAAGACAAGCAGTGGTTGTGTGGTTACTGAGTGGGATCTTTGCCTGCAGGAAAATTTTACTTTACAAACTAAATGTGACGACAGAATTGCAGGCATAAACTGTTCATGGGAGCTGAGACCTATTTACAATAAGCAGCCTGGTTACATTCTACCCATAACTGGAAATCCTTTTAGACTCTGTAACTCCTCTTGCCCCAGTCTATGAAGACATGATTTGCTTGATCCTGGTGTGTGCAGCACTGAAGACTTTCCTATGTGGTTCTCCACAGGCCATACCGATTTTGTATGGTAGCCCATGTAAATTATGAATAAACTTGTAAACTCATAGGAAAAATGGCACTGAACAACTTTACCTTAGGGTTTACAGTGTTATTTGAGCAGAAAGAATATATGCTCTTTTGAACTGTGACCTTTTAAAATTTTGCAACCTGTAAATTATTTTTGAGAGGAAAAAGAAAAATTGTACCCAAGAAGTTAATTGAGCTCAAAAAGGCTTGTACAAATAGAAATAGGAAAAAGAGAACATTTCTGTGATATAGACTAAAGAGAGAGTTGTCCTGACAGCAAAAAATGCTAACAGCCTCCAGAGCTCTATGAACAGGAGTGGACTTAGTTAGGAGAGACAAGGAAGTAACTACTCAGCATGTGCGATGGCACACCTGCGATCTGTGTCGAGTTTAAAGCTGCCCAGTTCAAGGAAGACATCACTAAAGTGGAAGCAATTAAAGGAGGACCATCATGATGGTGGGGAGCAGTTGCCTTGTGAGGAGGGGCTGGTGGGGCTGGGCTTGTTCAGCCTGGAAAGGGAAATCACTTTGGGGTGCTTACCAGTAGTCCAGTACCCATAGGGCAGCATCTCTTCTCCAGCAATATGGTGGAGTCATTACAGTAATGCGTAGTAAAAGGATGAGAGGTGATAGACATAAATTGAAACGAGGTTTATACTGGATATAAAGAAAAGCATCTGTGATGACAGTCAGACACTGGAGTGGGTTTGCCCAAGGAGACATACATCTTCCTGGGAGCCCCAGGTAGTGTTCATCCTTGGGGATTTTCTGGAAACAACTGAAAAAGCCCTGAGAATCACAGAATCTCAGAATAGTTGAGGTTGGAAGTCATTTGGTTTAATTCTCCTGCTCAGGAAGGGTCATCTAGAGCTGGTTGCCCAGGACCATATCTCCAAGGATGTAGATTTCACAGCCTCTCTCAGTAACCGGTTCTAGTGCTCTGTCCCAGTAAAATCCTCAAACAAAATCTTCTACATTTCAGTTTATGCCCGTTGTCTCTAGTCCTGTCACTGGACATTGCTGAAAAGAGCCTGACTCTATTTTCTTTGCACTCTGCGTTGCTTATATGCATTGATAAGATTCTCCTTGAGTCTTCTCTTCTTTAGGCTGAACAGTCCCTGCTCCCTTAGCTTTTCCTCATAGGAGAGACTCTCCATTCACTTGATTGTCTTAATGGTTTGTTGCTGGGCTCTCTCCAGTACCTCCATATATCTCTCCTGTGCTGGGAAGTCCAGAACTAGACACAGTACTCCAGGTGTGGCCTCACCAGTGCTGAGTAGAAGGGCAGGTTCACCTGCTGGCAGCACTCCTAATACAGACTATGTGTCTTATTTGCAGCAAGACTGCATTGCTGGTCCATGATTCTCTTAGTGTCCTTGAGGACTCCCTAATCTTTTTCTTCCAAGTTGCTTTCCAGCTGAGGCACCTTCAGCATATCTGGCATTGTTTTTCTCAGGTACAGGACTTTGATGTTCTTGTTGCACTTCTTGAGATTCTTGTCCCTCTATTTCTCAAGCATTTCAAGGTCCCTCAGAACAGCAGCATGACCCTCTGGTGTTACTAGCCACTCATCCCAGTTTTTTGTCATCAGAAAACTTGCTGAGGCTGCAGTCTGCCTCATCATCCAGATCATTAATGCAGTTGTTGAAAAGGACTAAACCCAGTGCTGACCCCTGGGGTGTCCGACTAGTTACTGGCCTCCAGGTGGACTGCTTGGCTCTGATCACCACTCTGGGCTCAGCCCGTTTTCACCTTGCTTTCTGCTCATCAAGCCTGTACATCAACAGTGTGTCTATGAGAATTTTATGAAAGACAGCATTGGAAGTCTCTCTGAAGTCCTTGTAGACAATATCCACTGCTCTCCTCTCATCTGCCAAGCCAGTTGTTTCATTGCAGAGTTATGAAGTTGGTCAAGCATGACTTCCTGTTGGTGAATCCATGCTGATTACTTCTTATGATTTTCTTGTCCTTAATATGCCTTGAAATTATTTTCATGATTCATTGTCTATCACTTTCCCAGGGACTGATGTGAGGCGGATCTGTCTGTAGTTCTCTGGGTACTCCTTTATGACCCTTTTGAAGATAGGAGTGAGATTTGCTGGGTCTTCAAATGGTTATCCTAATCATCATTGTCATTCAAAGATTATTGAGAGTGACTGACTTCACAGTGACATCAGCCAACTCCATCAGCACCTGCAGGGTGCATCACGTCAGGTCCCTTGGACGTACATATGTATGTTTTGCTGAAGTATTCTCTAATCTGATCCTCTTCCACTGAGGGTAGATTTTCCTTTCTCCAGCCTTTCATCCTGCTTCTGGGACCTGGAATTCCTGAGGACTGGGCTTGCTAGCGAAGACTGAGGCAAAGAAGCTATTCAATACCGTAGCCTTTTCCATGTTCTGTGTCACCAGGGCCCTATCTCACTGAGCAGTGGGTGCTCATTTTCTCCAGTCTTCTTTCTCTCTCTGTATGTAAAGAAGCACTTGCCCTTGATGTCTCTCATCAGACTCAATTCTAGTTGGACTTTGGCTGTCCTGACTGTGCTCTGCATGCTTGGACTTTGTATATCTCACAGGTTGCTGGTCTCTGCTTTCAACTTTCTTATTCTTCCTTTTTATGTTTGAATTTTGTCAGGAGTAACTTGTTCATCCATGCAGGTCTCCTGGCATTTTTTAACAGCTTCCTGCTTATTGAGATGATCTGTTCATATTGATCATATTGAGATGATCTGATCATATTGAGATGATCTGTTCTGGAACTTGGAGGTGATCTTTGGAAGTTTTCTTAGGCCACTCTTCCCTCCAGGGCCTTATCAAAAGTCTGCTCACCTGAAGTCCAGAATTTTGATCTTGCTTTTTGCCCTTCTTCGGTCCTTTCACAATCCTGAACTCATGATCACTGCAGCCAAGGCTACCTTTAGCCTCCCCATTCCCAGAGTCTTTCCTTTTTTTTTTTCTTTTTTACATGTGACCAGAGCATCTCTTCTCACTGGTTTTTCTGTCACTTGGAACAGGAATTTGTCACTGATGCTCTCCAAGATCTTCCTGCTGCATTCCTCAGGTGGGTTGAAGTGACCCCAAGTGGACCAGGACTATGAATGTGAGACTACTTCAAGCTTTGAGTAGAAAACTGAACTAGGGAATTTCTCATGTCCAAACTGGATTATACCATGATCCAATGATGCTTTTTCATTTCTCAATTGTCACGTGATGGTCCATGTTTCTGCTCCTGTGGGGAGAGATTTAAAGTTCAGCTAGTTGCGGGAGGTGAATTCCTCATAGGGCAATATGCCATTAGTACCAGGTTTCTCCAGTAATAGGTCATGGTCTATATGTAGCTCATCAGGATGATTTTCAGTTGAATTGAGTTTGCACAGCCAGGATTTGGTAGCAGGAGGGATACGTGGTGGATTCTGTGAGAAGCTGCCAGAAGCTTCCCCTGTGTCCAGTAGAGCCAATGCCAGCTAACTCCAGGATGGACCCACTGCTGGCCAAGGCCAGGCCAATCAGAAATGTTGATAACACCTCTGTGATAAAATATTTAAGAAGGGGAAAAAAAGTTGTTGGGCAGATACAGTTCTACCAGGGAAGAGAGGACTGAAAATATATGAGAGGTACAACAACTATGCAGATACCAAGGTCAGTGGAGAAGGAGTGGGAGGAGGTGCTTCAGGCACTAGAAAAGTGACCCACTTTGGAGCAATTTGTGAAGAACTGTTGCCTGTGGGATAGACTCACATTTGAGAAATCCATGAAGGACTGTCTCTAGTGGGAGGGACCCTACAGGGAGAAGGAGAAAAACTCTTCTCCCTGAATAGTGACAAGAATGGTGTGTGATCATAACCCCCATTCCCCATCTTCCTACAATGCTGGGGAACAGGAGGTAGACCCTGAGGAGGGAGAGCTAGGGGAAGGTGTTTTTAACATTTATTTTACTTCTCATTATCCTACTCTGATTTTGGTAGTAATAAATTCCATTAGTATCCCGAAGTTCAGACTATTTTGCCTGTGATGATATTCAGTGAGTGATCTCTGCTGGTCCTCATCTCAGCTCATGAATCCCTGTCCAGCTGCAGTGGGAGTGATAGATCAGCTTTGGTGGGCACTGGCATCCAGCCAGGGTCAACCCACCACAGCAGACCACACCTAATTAACCTTTCTAGGGAGACTGTCAGTAGTGAAGGGTAGTCAAATGCCCTAGTGGGTGCAGCCAGCTGCCAGCCTCACTCTTTCTCAGAAATGTTATTGCCCCTCCGTAGCATGGGAGCACTTCTTGCTGGGAGATAAGGAAGATGGTGACAAGATGCTTTCCACCTCCACAGTTCAGGTCATCCATACAATTCTTGCCCATGTGTGACAAAACCTCAGATGAAGACGAACTTTTTATTAATTATTTTCATTTCTGAGTGGGCTGGGTGAAAATGATGTAAGGGTGTCTTGAGTATTGTCCTCAACAGCATTCTATCCGTAGGACAGAAAGATAAAGTTGGATGCACATTTTAGTTGCCACTCCTTTTCTTTGGTGCCACTTTCTGCCTGGTCCTTTCCAATACTACGAGAAGAAACATGCATTCAAAAACAGAATATTCTCTCTAACCTCATTTTAACTCTGGGTGCTTATAAGCCATTGAGAGAACCTGAATAAGTATTAATACTTGTAGTAAGCTTTAGTGCAGAGCATGAATTGCAAAAGAGGAATGTAGATAATTGTTTTCTTTACATGCTGGACATAGGAAGCTTTTTACATGCTAGTAAACTAGCAGTTTTCTTCATGGACTGTTTAAATTCTTCTACTAAGAAAATAATGTATTCCAATGTATTTTGGTTGATTGGATCATTCTGCTTTAGTCTTTCTGATTATTGACCATTAGAACATGCAGTTCCCTTCCCAAGTGTTTCCCCTGAATGAGGTCCACACTGGGATTACATCGTAGTTTTACAAGATCAAACAAGTTGGTTGTTAGGTGTTTGGCAACGTTACATCTTTGTTTACAGGAAAGGTAAGGAACCTGTTTATATTGAAGTTGTATATGATTTCTGGAGCAACTGTTTATGACAATGCCTCAGTGTAAGATTCCTCTTGTAGTTACCTAATGGCATCTAACTAGAAGTTTTCATCTGATTCCTCCTGTTTTCAATTGTTGTTTTTATAGACTAAATGTTTTTCTCCATTTCAGTGTAAAATGAGAGTAGTCATCAGTGAATCACAAAAAATGTCAACAGAAAGAAATTAGCTACTATTGGTCATTAGGAATATGGAGAGTTTGTGAAGAAAAGCTGCTTTGGGGAGGCCCAGGCATTTCTCTTGTCCTCTCAGCTGTGTTGGATGTTCCCTCAGTAACGCATCAGTTCTTGCTTCCATTTCCTTCAACAGCTTGATGAAAGACAAACAGTTAGGGCAGCCAAGAGAAATAAATTTCATGACATCATTCTCTGGTGGATATGTGTAAGTTAATTAGTTATGCTCAATTTTATTCCTTTGTTCTCTAATCTGTCTAAACTATGTTACAGGCTCCACTGATCTGTGAAGACTAAATAATGTGCAGGCTTGTGCACGGTATTTTCTGACTAGGAAAAAAACCCCTCTTGTTTATTTCTCTTACCCTCTGTTGAGGAGCCTTAGCCACGGGAAGAAAATGGGAAACAGGTCTGATACAGAACTAGATGTTTACTGATGTGTTTTTAAGCAAGTGAAGTGTACTGACATCATCAGGTGAAGACAGTGTAAACACTGCTGCAGACTTTTAATTGTATATTGGGTAAGACAAGGAAATATTTTGTTTCCCCCAACTGCATAATATGTCTGATGATTAATCTAGTATCCATTAGGAGTGCAAGACATCAGTACTATGCACACTAAGTTCTTTCATCCTCAGGCCAAGAACCATTTTGCAGGCATAATGCAGGGGTGCCTACAGAGATATGTGGGTGTATATAAACTCTAACCTGAACATCTTGTAGTGTTCTCAAGTGGGAGGGCAATTTCGCCTCTTCATTGATTTTACTGATGTCTCTTATGAGCAAGTAGTGCCATTTCCTTCACCTGTGATGAATTGCATGTGCTATACAATGTATGCTATTGCTCACCAGAGGATTAAGCAGGAGCAACAAACCTTTTTCACTTTCCTCAAGTCTTTCATGAGTGGCAGACACCTGCGTCATCTTGTACAGACCTAACATTTTGATGCATAAAAGCAACCTTCCAGTTTTTCTAGAGGAGACTGCCTAGATTGACAAAAATGCTTGCATTGCATTTGAATTGTTTGCAAAAAAGTCACTGCATTACTTGTGCTGAAATTTTCCAAAGAAAAGAAATTTTATTTGTAGTCTCAGAACTGTTAAATTAAGCTGTCCTGACTACCTGCAGTAACCATGGTATCTAAAAGTCTGGATTACTGCAGCAGTTCTTTGTCTGGGACATGGTACATACTGTGCTTGTCTTTTAATGGAGCCATTTATACAGGTTTTATATTTTCACATAAAACTCCACAAGGTGAATGAAAACAAGCGTGGGCTAAGTATTTGCACTTTTCAGTGCTCTTTCTGTTACAGAATCTTGCTGGCTTTCTTAATTGCTAACTTATGCCATGTCTTTGTCTTTTAGAATGTCGGGTGGTGAAATCCACTTCCTATACCAAAATAGCATCCACTTCACGTAGAAGCACCACCAAGAGCCCAGGCCCATCCCGACGCAGCAAGTCTCCAGCTTCTACTAGCTCAGGTAAAGCAAGCAAGCAATCTTTCTTACCAACAGCAATCATTCTATTTCAATAAAGTGGGCAATGCACTTGCAATTCCACATTTCTGTGGAAAAACATTGTATGTAAACGATAGATAAAATTAACTTGTTTTTTCAAGTGTCTTCCCAATACAAAATAAAACTTCAGTGTTTTATAAATCATACTCTGGCATTACCATGGTTCAATTCACTTTATTTTTTGTGCATGATTTTGCTTCAATTACCTGAAGACTGAGAAAATGTGGTATTCTTTGTACTAGAAACTGAATAAGAACAGTGTAGAAAGTAGCCCAAGTTACACAGCATAAAGGTTGCCTAAAGGTTAATTTCACGATATTTTTTGTATTTTGTTTCTGAGGGAGCGAAGATGCATCAGTGAGGAAAGGACTGATTAAAAACAATGAGGATATTGAGGAAAGGGGGCAGGGGAGAGGAAGAATGCAATTACAGATGGGAATGTGAGGTGCAAATATAGCTGAGGAAGAAATGTCAGAACTGACCTAACAAGCTGGTGGTGCAGGTTGGAGAAGACACAGCAAAAAGGTTTAGAAAGCTCTGTCCAAAGGGTCTTGCTTTGGCTGCCTTTGCAGTGGCTCCCACTAGATAGTGAGCCTCTGACTAGTTCCCCAAGCAGAACAAAGAAATAAACAAAAAAGTGCATTAGAGGATTTGCTAGTATTGGTGCCTGGAGGTACAAATAATCCTCAGTGTGGGCTAGTGGACTAGACCCATTCAAGCATTTGCAGCATTGCTAGTGAATATGGATTTCATAAGAGGCAAGCATTAGAGCTGTCTGAAAGCCACTTCACTCTTTCTGTCTAAGTCTTCTGACAACAGGGAAGCAAATGGCCTGCTGGAACCTGAAACCAGCACCATAAGATCTTTGTGGGGAGGTGGTGATCAGAATGGTCAAGGTGCTGGTTTCAAAGAGGATAGGCACTGACCAGCTGGAACCACAGTTTTTTTAACTAAAAGACAAAGCTCTGGGAAGGAGGAAACTTGGAGGCACACAATGAGACACAGAGGCGTCGATGTGGGTAGCAGGGCTGGGAGGCAATGTGCCTCCTACACATCCTAAGAACAGTTGAAATGCAGAAACCTGAAAAGAGGTAATGAGATGAAGTACCAATTGTGAGGAACAAATGCAGAGTAGCTCTTTCTTAAACATGTTAAATAACTTTCTTTGAAGCTAGGTGGAGCAGAGTTAAATTACACTTTAGCAAAGGAGGCTTTGTTTGGTATTTGAATGTTACGGACTCTTTGTGGGTTTTCTGTGTGTTTTTTTTTTATTTTTTAATGGATTTCATTTGTGAGTACAGGTAGTTGACACTGAACTGTGTGTGATCATTTCTAATGAAATAACTGTTATGCTATGCATAACAGGTTCATGGGACTAGCAGTACTTTTGCCATGTTGACTAAGTGGTACCATGTTGCTTTTGATCCTGAGAGAAATAGTAGTTTTTACTTAAACATGCTGGAGAAGTGTGAGTAAATCTTAACTTTTTGCAGTAAACTTTTATAAAGGTCTGAGCAGAATACATGATATGTTCAACCCCTGCAAAAGATCAGGAGATTATTTTAGAGCTTGAGAAAGAAGGGAATGTTTTCATTATACCACAATAATGATTAATATATCATTACATTTATAACAAGAAAAAATAAAACAGTGTAGTGAAAACATTAAAAATGCAAACCATTTCAGATGGTGCTGTGCTAATGACAGATGTAACCATCTAAAAAATTTCTTATGCAAACCCAATAAATTTATAGGAGATAGGCACTTCTTAGTTTGATGGTCCATGGCCTGCCTATTTGAATAATCATTTGCACATTTTAATTAAATTTTCTTAAGAAAGTATTGGACAAAGCCCTACAGGAATGCATGGGGTGCTGACAGAACAGTGAAGAACTGGCTGAGAGGCAGGGCTCAAAGGATTGTAGTGAATGGGTCTACTACATCTAGTTGCCAGCTGGTCACTAGCAGCACTTTTTCAGCATTCAGTTCTAGGGCCAGTTTTATTCAATATTTTTATCAATGATCTGGGTGCAGGAGTTGAATGCATCTTTAACAAGTTTACTAATGATACCAAACTGGGAGATGCTGTTGACTCTCTCAGCTGCCTTGCAGAGGGATCTACATAGATTGTAGCATTGGGCAATGATTAATGGGATGAAATTTAAACAGAATAAATGCTGAATTCTGCACCTGGGATGGAGTACTGCCGGGCACAGGTATAAATTTGGAGAGAAGTGGCTGAAGAACAACCTTACAGATAGGGGTCTGGTGGTGCTGGTCAGCAGCAGGCTCATTGCAAGTCAGCCATGTGCCCTGGCAGCCAGGAGAGCAAACTACATCCTGGGGTGCATCAAATACAGCATCACCAACCAGCCAAAAGTGGTGATTGTCAGAATGTGTTTAGCAATGATACAGCATTATTACATTATTACAGCTCACCTTAAGCACTGTTTGCAGTTCTGGGCCCCACAGTTTAAGAAGGATGTGAAAGTACTCAAAGGTGTTCAGAGGTGGACAACAAAGCTGGTGAAAGGGCTGGAAGACATGTCCTATAGGGAGCAGATAAGCACTTTGGGCTTGTCTAATTTGCAGAAAAGAAGGGGCTGAGAGGTGACTTGGTTTCTCTCTACAGCTTCCTGAAAAGGGGATTTGGAGAGTGAAGTGCTGAGCTCTTCTCTCTGGTATCCAGTAACAAGACATGTTGGAATGGTTCAAAGCTGTGCCATGGAAGATTTAGACTGGACATTGGGAAGCATTTTCTTTCCTGATAGGGTTATCAAGCATTGGAATAGGCTGCCCAGAGAAGTGGTTGAGTCAGCATCCACTGAGGTGTTTAAAAGATGTGTAGATGTGGCACTGAGGGACAGGGTTTAGTGGTAGACTTGGCAGTGCTGGGTTAACAGTTGGATTTGATGATCTTAAAGGTCTTTTCCAACCTAAACAACTGAATGATTCTATAATTAGGAAGCATTTCTTTACCAAGAGAGTGGTTGAAGACTATGTGCTATGTTGACCATGCTTGGATTCCAGCTGCTCAGCAAAGCTGCTCTATTGCTCTCCTCCTCAGCTGAACATGCTGAACTTTCGGTCAGCCCTGAATTGGTCAGGCAGTTGGACTAGATGATTGTTGTAGGACCCTTTCATCTGAATTATTTCCTCCCCTCCCCTCCCCTCCCC
>JAWWMP010000001.1:50436677-50495520 GCA_035047865.1 Dendrocincla tyrannina | reverse complement strand
TGATTACTTGATAGCAAGCTCGATCCACTTGTGAAACTGTCCATCCTGGTTGTTTTGGCAGTCCCTGAGACAGTGTTCCCCGACACCTTGTTTTCTCATTCCAAATAGATACTCCTCAACATAGTATGTGTCAGTATGGAAATACATGAATCGTTAAATATACCATTGCATCTTCCTGTCCGGTTCCACTTGGTAGCCTCAAATCTGTCTTCAGGACAGAATAATTACTTCAGTAATTCTAAGAAAAACTATTGTTGAAAGTTATTGGGAAGGGGTCCATCTGTAGGACACATGAACTGGTACCCGATGCTACAAGTTGTGCTGAAATGTGTCTGTTGTCTTAAATTTGGTTATAATAATACCTAAGAGTGTCTTCTTGGTTTAAAGAGAAGGCAGAGCACTGCTCCTGTTACTCAGCAGTCTTGAGGACTAGCTCTGTGTGAATAGTAGTAATTTAATATTAGTTTCTAAATAATGCCATATTTCTTGGTAAGAAGTCTTTTAAAACTTTAGAAGTTTGAGTATTGAGAAAGCTCATTTTTAGTGTCCTCATTCTGCTCTTTTTCTGAATTATTGTAGTGGTATTGGTAATAAATTTGATTTTAGTCATTATTGACCAGACCTGTGGCGTGTTTTGCTGTATGAATATGCATACATATGTTCATATGGATGTTCCCCCACACACTTAGTGGGACAATTGAATGAGTGCTGATGTGTGCAAACTATTGTCCTTTGTATAGAGAGAATTCAAAGCCTAGATGAGTGGAATTGTTTTTAATAAAAACAGCCTATTTAAATCCAATTAGTGGATCTTGCTGTTCCTATGGTTATGCAAATATATTGCACTTCTGCTTTAAACAATGGCTTGCACAAAGTGGTGTTATTGGGTCACTCATAGCATCTAAGCACTATTAAGTGATCATTATTTATAATTTAGTATGATGTGTTTTATTGATGTGTGTGGTGTGGTAGGTACACATGTTTCTTCCTTATAATGTGTGGGCCCAGTATTAGCCAGTGAGAACAATGTATTATGTAAAAAGTAAGAAGAATCTATTAAAAATGCCTACTGTATTATCCAAAGGAATTAGCATTTGCTAGATTGCCAGCCAAGGTTTTACAAGAGTTATTGTCATTTTGATTTTTGGATGAGTCATTTGGTACATTGCCCCCAAAGGCACCTCATTATGATTCAGTGCACAGCATATAAAATTGCTTAGGCTTTCGGGGCTTCATGGAAAGCGAGTGGGGGTTGCGGTGGCTCAGCGTTGTGAAGCAGCAGCATTATGCTTAATTGACACCTTTGATGTAGCCCTAAGACAGCACCTGCACCTCCCACTGCCGCTCTGAAGACGTCAGCCTTACGCAGAAAAGGCTTCTGCTTATGAATCCTGCATCGCATTCAGCTCACTGTGTGAGCAGCCCCAGCTATCCTTAACTAATCCCATTGCTTCTCAGTTTGGCTACAGCTTGGCTTAGTACAGAGCAGGAATTTTGCTGCTTGCTGTTATCAGGTTAAACACTAGGATTTTGTCCATGTTAGAACTCATAGAAGGTAAGTCAAATGCCTTATTGATATCCTTAGTATGTAAATATTCTCCTAAGATTCAGAATATGAGAATCTGATTGTTGATTCTTTTTATCCTGGTGCTTACAAATGTGGACTGTGATATAACAGCTGCCTGATTAAGAATATTTGCATGTATATGTGATACATGCTTTGTAGTGTTTCTGTCAGTGCTTCAGTAAATATTATTGATAGCTGCTTGTGTGATTACTTTGTAGTAGAATTCTGTCCTCTGCTGGTATTGTTTTGTTAATTTATTGAATAATGCCATGTGCATGGGAAGATGCTTATAAATAGATAGGCACTGACATATATGAAGAAACTTACTTATTTGAGAAAGTGATGCTTTCCAGTAGGTCAGACTGGAGGAGTTATATCCAATTTATTTGCCTCTAGAAAGCCCTTCTGGGTTAAGTCTGAGGTGATGTTTGGGTCAGATGGTATTGCAAAAATCTCTTCAAATGAATGAGTGAGTAAAGCAAGCAGCTGATTTGTTCCTGCAAACAATACTGTATTTTATTTTTAGTAGGTGGCACTTCAAGCCATAGCTAAATGAAATGGAAAGTTTACATATCTCAAGTGTCTTTTAACGCTAACAAAGCACCTTATTCCCCATCACTTTTGAGTACAGGAACAATGCAATTTAAGAAAACATGATCATGGTCTTTACCATCAACTAAAGTCTTTTTGGGTTTGTTGATTATTTGCTTTCACTTTACATAAAAATTGTCTTCATGAGCCAAAACTCTAAAGAAACAGTTTTTTTGTGAATTACCTTATTTAATGTTTAAAACATTAAGCAAAAGCAAATTAATCTGTTCAACAAAGAGTGAAAAAACATGTTTATTTTTTGGTTCCTTTAATAATGCCTTATATTTATTTTTTTTTCAATTTCTTGTCCTTTTAGTGAATGGAACCCCTGGTAGCCAGCTTTCTACTCCGCGCTCTGGAAAGTCTCCAAGCCCATCTCCCACCAGCCCAGGAAGCCTACGGAAACAGAGGGTAAGGAAATAAGGAAACTGATTTCTGAGCATGACTGGGGAGAATCCAGCGTAGCAGTTATCCAATAGCCTTCTCCCCTCTGATTCCTTGTGTGTGTAGAGCCATGGGGTGGAAGAGCCTGGCTACAGTCCTTGTTGTGTTTGTAAAGCACTCTACAGTGAAATACAACTGTTTTATGTCTGTCAAAATGCTAAGTATGCTGGGGATTGGTTTATCCTTGAGGGGGAAAACAGAGGTTATCTCTCTCATTTTTTACCAAAATTTTCGTTTGTTTGTTTTACTTTCTTCTTTGAAGTGTTTCACAACTGGAAGGAGATGTTCACACTGTCAAAGACATTTTTTTTTTTGTTCCTAACTTGCCGTGGGCATTATGTCACTTGCACAACTTCCAAGCCTCTTTGATTTAGAAACAAGGTGGAAGAATGCACTGTGGGATTTAGCTGTGATATCATAGTCCTGTACAGTTAAGATATCATTAGTACCAAGGCAATGTGAGACCTGTCAGTCATTTTCCTGGACGAGAGTTGTTAGTAGCTGTAGTTTCCCCTAATTATCATGTATGGAGGAATCTACAATATTCCTAAACATCCAAAATTAAGGTAGTACCTATGTTACTGATAGAACCCTCTGATAAAATATTACTCATTCAACCCAAAGGGCTCCAAATGCTGATTTAATTAATTGTATCTGTTCAAAAACAGTAGGGCAGATGTCTGTGTATCTTCTCTTCTGCTATTTTCTAAACTGTAATCAGTTCTCAATGAAAGCTTCCCTAAGGCAGCACTCTGTATCTCAGATCTGTGTATAAACACAGTTTGAACACATGCTTTTTCTGCCTTTTCAATTTTTAAATAAAGACATAATTTGTGTCTCTCAAAATAAGGGGATTATGTACAGAATTGGAAGGGCTTGAATTTGGGGGCTGGCATAGACCTCATTCCCCAGATATCCAGACCAGGAATAACGACTCCCTTGTAGCCAGTGGACATGGGAGACTTTATGTTGGAATATACTAGGGAGCTGAGGAATTGTGCATGCCCAAGTCTTACCTGTGGCTGGAGTACAACTGTGGGTTTCTGCTGTGACTTGTTTATAGCTAAGTAAGCTGACTGTGATCTTGCAGTGTAGAGGTAGCCAGTGAGTGGCAACTTGAAGCCTCAGGGTAGTGTCATGGTTTTCATCTGATACACAGAGAGCAAAGATGCAAGTTCCAATTGGGTAAACTGGTACTAAAATCTTCTTGAATGCAATGTCTTCCCTACCTGTTTGTTCTTGCTCTCAAGGCTTCTTAATGAATCATTAATAAGTCACTGAAGAGGGAACAAAGAGTCTTCCAAATGAATTATACGTTGGTGATGTGAGGGCGTCTGTTTAAATGGATGATACCAGTATATGTTGGATTTGCATTTGCTGGAAGGTTGTTTCTTTTCACTGGTAACTTTCTTAAACTTTCTTCCTCACCACTGATGCTTCTCTCTTCACAGTGAAGAAATGTTTTTTCCTGTTAATGTTTGTGGATGGGTGAGTGGGATCCATGTGGTCAGCACCATTAGACACAAGGGGTTTTTAACCACAAGGTTTCTGACTTTCCAATGTGAAGAGGAGAGCAGATGGGCTTCTCTTTACATGTAAGTGTAACAGGATCATTGAGTGGCAGTATTTTGGGTGCAAAGGGCTGTGTAATGGTAACACAGTCAGATTGCTAACTGTATAAAAAATAAATATTGAGGCAAAGTACAGGAGAGATAAGACATTGTTAAAGAGTTGAATTCTATTCTCAGATATTCATATTCAGTCTCCTTGACCTCAGTAGGAGACCTTTCATGCTTGTCTGGCTTTATTTTAGCCAGATTTTTTTTTTCTGTTGAAACATGGAATACAGTCATGTAAAAATAGATTGCAATCATGTAAAATGCATTGCAATAATATTATTTATGTTACAAAATCAACTTCTCTGAAGTTCAGGAATGGAAACTTTACACTTGGTCTGAGAATTTATTTCATCTGCTTTCACATTTAACTTGTGAAGTAAAAGAGCTAGAAGTTCAGTGTAAAAACATATGAATGTGTCATTAAAGGTTATAATGATAATATAAATAACATAAAACCTTAAATAAGATAGCATATTATACTATAGCATATAGCATGTAACATAAATAATATAAGTATAAAGGTTATAATTCCCATGAGTTAAACAGTGCTTACTATAAATAATTTTATTGTTAGTATTGTTAGAAATGGCATTCTGTTTAGTTTTAGTACCATTTTTTGTGTTACCATTTAAATTTTATTTAAAGTGCAGGTTATTTTAAGTACCATATTGTCATAAACCAAATTTGAACCCAAAGCATTTTGCTCTGTCTTCAGTGTCTTCAGCTACAGGCCTGACAAGGCAGCTGCAGGAGGAGGTTTATTCCCTAGGAGGTTGTTGAAGTGCTGGTATCATGTAATAGACATACAGGAGAGGAGATTGATTTAAGTGGCCCTCTTGCCCCCAGTGTTAAGAGATGAGGTATTCCTGCTGCAAAAGAAGTGTTGGCTGCTAGAGCCACAGTCTGGAGTTGAAGGTGATGGGTGGCTACTGACTGGTCTTTACCTGGAGTTTGAGGAAGCTACTGCTTTAGAAAAGAAACAACATTCTGGGTCCTGGGAAGACCAGCTGAGATATGTAATTTGGGGTTTTTTACACCTCTCTCTGTGCAGTTAAAGTTAGAGTAGTGCTTGTTCTCTCATGCTATCAAGTGCACGGGATGCCAGTGGTAGGTACCAGGTCTGGAAGGCGATAGGGAACATTAGCATAACCTAGTTCCCCTTGACATAACTAATCAATCAGCTCTTCAGCATCCTCATCCAAGTGCTAGGAGGGAGTTGTAGGCTTGGGATGTCACAATTCTGAGGAGTCTAGGCAGGCTGCCAGTGTTTTTGCTGGGAAGTACAGGTGAGAGGAAGTCAAGCTTTTGAATTCAGAGACACAAAAGCAAGATACTTCCACAAACTGGGGAGTTTCTCAGTGGGGATAGTAAAGACCTGTGAAGCACATTAGGCAACGTAAAACAAGGATTAATCAACTTAGTGACACTTCTTCTCTCACCTTTTTAAAAAAATAAATTCTGGCCTTTGATGAAAAGCTTTCCATTGACATAAAAAAGCCAAAAATGCTGCTGTGGTACGTACTTATGAAAACAGTACTCTTGTAACCCTACAGATAATATTTTCTACCCTCAAAAGTGAGAATATAAAAAGAGAGTTTATTCTTTCTCACTTGCATATGTATGTCGCTGAGTCGTTTCCAGAAATTCAAAATTCAGGAAAAGATATATTTTTATAATCTTGTGCGAAGTTCAATCCATATTTGAGGAAAGTAAGATTGGAAAGATTTATTTCATGGTTGTAATACATGGAGCTGAAAGTGAACTAGGAACTATCAGCTATCTGAGCTAAATATCAACCAATATTCAGTTTCTGAGTACATTAACTAGAAGGCTGTGTGCTATAGTTATGCTTTCTTGTAGTTTAATTATTTCTTTATGTGTATTCTTAAATAGGAAATTAAGAGTCACGTTTTTAAATTGTAATGTACATCATTATGTTTTTTTTCACAGAGGATTAAAACATTTAAAAGTCACGTCTATAGCACTTGAAGTAGAGTCATTGTATTGCACCCACAAGTAGTTCCAACCACAACAGAGTGCAGTTAATGATGCAGACTCAGAAAAGGTGACATGGCACTCATAGCAAGAAATATACATAATTCCAAGTGCCACATTTTATTTAACTAGCCTTTGTAATAGTTTCTGAGTTTATTTTCCCACTGTCTTGTAATCAGTTATTACTTCAACTAAGGTGGAAACATTTTATACTTTGTACCTGATTTTCTGTTGCTTGCCATTATTTTAAATATTTTGGGGGTTTTTTTTCTACTTCCCAAGAGATTACGACCTATAGAATAATAAAATGTTAGATTTAAGGTACCTTTTGACTAATCAAATTCTATGTATATAAGGATTTTTTGACTTGTAAATGGAAAAGAAGGCTGAGTCGTTCGGCTTTTTTTTTTTCTTTTTATAAATCTTTGCAAAATAATAAATAGAGTCTCCTCATATTTTCCAGAAATACAGCTGTTTGGAAAGGAAAGGCAAGAAAAGGCAAGGAAAATTCTTTGAGAAAGGAAACTTTTTTAACGTTTCAAGTATTTAAAAGCAGATGCAAAAGCAGAGAAAATGACACTGAAATCTTGTGCATGATTTTGCTTTAAAACAACCATAGAGTTATTAAAATAAACAAAAAAGTCAGAAATACCATTTTTGTCAGTTCTAAATGCATAATTTTGTTATATTCAGAGGCAAGGACAGTCAGCTGGGAGATACTATTCAGAAGTTTGGGGTGCTATGCTCTCTAGCAAATCAAAAGATTTTTTTTCTGTACTATATATTAGAAATTCCCAAACTGTATATGCTCAAAAGAAATTTCAATAATTAACTAACTAATTAGTATTCAGAAGAAGATGGTCTTGTCTTTTTAAAATTCTTCTCTTGTCTGGATTGTTCACAACAAAGTAGAAATGTACTTAAGATCTGATTTTCACTCTGCCAGTCTAACATGTCTTCTACTGTGGATATGCACACCCATTGGCAGAATACATGCAG
Source organism: Dendrocincla tyrannina (assembly GCA_035047865.1). Classification (NCBI taxonomy): domain Eukaryota; kingdom Metazoa; phylum Chordata; class Aves; order Passeriformes; family Dendrocolaptidae; genus Dendrocincla; species Dendrocincla tyrannina. Next base: position 50,488,305 of record JAWWMP010000001.1, on the reverse strand, counting down.
AATAAGCATTCTAGGGAATCAAAACTCCCTTCAAGGGACTTAAATCCCTGTTATATCATGCCTGCAAGTAAAACATAAACCTGCATTGGTTATTGAGAGCCTTATAAATTTGAAATTTGTGAAGCATTCATTTTAGCTGGTACTTGTTTTATAGTATGGCTTTCAGATTTGTTCATTTCTTGTCTCGGTTATCTTCCTGCGATTAAAAGAACACAATCAAGGTCAACCCTAAAGCCGGCCTCATCAGCGTTCCCATGCTCATGTGTTCTTGTATTTTGTCTTGCGAGGGTTTTTTTGCTGTATTTTTTCATATGTTCTGTGTTGAAAGGATCCCCCAAAACACCTTAAAGACATCAGAGAACAGCTATGAGGTGTGGTGGTCATCTGCCTACTCTAAACCATCATTTATCCTTAATTCACCTTAAAAAAGACAGTGCCCTGTCCTCTACTACTTTTCTTTTCTGAACTTTCGTTCTGTTCTGTACTGTGTCTGGATGAGGATTGTTGTACTGTGTAGGTGGGATAGGGCAGTGTATCCCCCTAACACCTCTGGCATTTGAGGATCATCTGATCAGTCAGAGGATACTTGGAGTGTGTTGAAAGAATGAAGTGGATCTGTACACTCAGACTCTCCCCCTGCTGTCATGAGCTGGTTGCTTGGCTACCGTCAGAGACAGTGATGGGGGAATAAATGTAAAACACGCTGTCTTTTTATACAAATACACGGACACAGAAAAACTGTGGAAAAGAGATACCATTATCAGTACTGTATAGTAACAGCAGTGTTCAGTGTCAACATTCCAGGGCTCAAATATTGCTGGATCCATACCACCAGAGGGTGGAAAGTCTTTATTACTTTATATAAGGCAGACAGTTACTTTGCTGCTGCTGTTTGCAAAACAGTGAAAAGGACAATACATTCTCTTTAAGGTTAAAATCGTATTTCCAAATGTCCAAGCCGTTAGGAGAGTCTTCAGAACAGACAAATATTGTTTTGATAGTGTTTAATAAGGAAGAATCAAAGAAAAAAATAATTGCCTCTTATGATGCGTTGTACATTGAAATTTCAGCTTTATTTACTAACTTTCTATTTATTGATGAGAAAAATAATTATATGACATTGAGAAAAGAATATGAGTATATGGAACATGTGTATTTTGTGTTAAACAATGTCTTCTGGTCCACAGTAACAAAAAGAATATAAGACAGTTGCAGTGCAACAAATCAAACACAATAAACAAATCTATACTGCACTTCATCTTACAGGACCTGTATCGCCCACTCTCTTCGGATGATATGGATTCAGTAGGAGACTCAGTGTAAAAGAGAAAATGGAACAATGTTTATGGTTTGTGATTTGATGAAGGTTTAACATTTTTAAAGAAAATAGCTGCTAATTTACAGTAATAGTGAATCGCACAAAAGAGTTTTGCATATTTAATATTAACAACATGGGGCCAAATTAATTCGTGTGGGGGGGGTATTTTTGGCTTTACCACTGCATTTTATATGCAAGAATTTGTAATTAATGAGCCATTGAATATGTCCATCAAATCCAGAACAGCATTGTGCATACTTTAAGAAACAAGGATTGGATAAGGTGAATATAACGCACAAATCTATAGTGGGCACATTTATGAATAGGGCTATTTTTATCATCTAAAGTACTGATTATATATGCTGTTTTTACCATGGGTATCTTTATTCATTTTGGTATGAACAGTTAATGAGTACTTTGCTTTTTTACCAACGAATAGGTAAAATGCAGAAAAGGAAAAACCTGCCATATTAAACTGCTTGCACCATGCTGTCTGATCCCAATACGCACATTTGGAACACTCTAAGTTTAGCCTTTTTATCTAAATGAAAAGAAAGTGAAGAAATCCTTTGTGGTCACAGGACAAAAGGAAATGCTTTCAAATGAATGCTCAAATTCTCTTCACTGCCTTACCATCTGATGACTGTAAACAGAGGGTGTTCACAGGCAATATGAATGTTTTACCTGGCAAGAGCTGTTAATGCTGATCATCCATGCGTTGCAAGTAAATATAGACAGATTTCTGACCGAGGAAGTGTGGGGGACTGCTGGCTAGCAGCATCATCTGACATACATACACACCTTGTGGAGAAATACATTTGGCCTGAGAAACTAGTGATTGTTTTCCCTTGTGTTAAGGACGGGAACATCATTTTTTATTTGCTGTAATAAGACATTTTATGCATTTTTAGAAAGCCTACAGAAATGGTGGTATAAATCATCCTTCTATTTGCCTAATTTCTCTGTTTTTGCAATTTCTAGAAGTGCTCATTTTGTATAGAGCATGAATATGCAAAACTCCTTTAGTGTTAAAGTAGGTCGTGCATTATAACCAGTTGCTTAACAAATATCTACTAATTTTTATTTGTTTTCTGCTGCTTTATTGTGAGAATCTTAGTCTACTTAATTTGCATAATAGCAATATTTTCCATTGTATGTTATATTTAAGCCCATAGTGTAGCAGTCATGCACGTTTGCAGTCTTATACTTTTCCTTTCATTTTCTCAAATACTAATGACTTAAGAATTAGAAATGGGTGTGATTCTGATTCTCAACAAAAATCTATAGAGATTATATTTTTAGCTACCTAGTGATGATTTAATATATTTTGAAATCAGCAGAATTTACTTAATTGCAGAAAATGCTTGGCTGCCACATGCCAACTTTTAAATGTAGTGAAATAACTTTTTTTAAACTGATTTAATAAAGTAATAAAATTCAGCAGATGGAAAATGTTGGCATGTGATGTTATCGCTTCACTGTATCAATATAATTTTCTTTGTGGAGGATATTTGCAAATAGAAATAAAAGGGCAGCAGAATACAAAACTTACCTTCTCTGTTTTCAGTACTTGGTTCCAGTATCACCTGAAGAGAAAGACATTGATCTGGCAGGTTTATGAAGCAGTTAGGTCATTCCCTTTGGAAATGCATGTTTTGTCATTCCTGCTTCAGACTTCAACCAAAAACTGTTTCCAGCCCCCACAACAGTACGTCCCCTACCCCATACCCTAATCCTGATATTGTCCTGTCCTACCGAAAAAGTTCACAGCTGTGAAGTTACTTGTGTTTTCAGCTGTTATGAGGGGCTGTCTTTATAAAAATATATTTTTGATCCCGAGAAATGTATATTATGTAAAGGTGCACTGGGATCAGTTTCCAAAAATTCAAGCAACTCCACCAGACTGAAAGAAATACTGATGTTTTGAAAATTGGTTGTTTCCTGCAAAGAAAATAAATTCCAGGAATTTTATTTTTCCTCCCCTCTCCCATGTAAGCTACTACTGCTTAAGGCAGTTTATTAAGAATGTTTGTTCTGTGCAGGGAGCACAGATTGCCAGCAAACCTGAATCCCACGGCTTTGCTTAGCTGTGGAAAAGAAAAATGGACCTTATATCAGTAATTGTTATCATAGCGAGTTCTCCATCAAGAATGTTTTAAAAAAGAATATGCTAGTCCATAACATTTAATCATTTCAACATATGACTTGTATTAAGGGGCTATTCAGGGGCAATACGTATCATTAATATTTCATTTAAGGAATGAAAGTCCCTTGGAGATTGAAAAGGTACACTGTTTATAGACTTTGAGATCCTTTTTGTGTGGAATGTAATTCCCATTATACATGAGCAGAAATGAAATGTTTCTTTTTAGCAAGACCAGAAGGTTTCACTTTATGGGTAAAACTGAAATTGTGTTTCTTGATGCTGTAGTTCTGCTTGCAAAATCACAGGTTTTAGTTTGTCCCTAGATTTCATTGACTGCATTAAATAACAGAATAGCTTAAGCAACTTTATAGTGTTTGAACCTCTGATAGTTCTCTGTATGCTGCATTATTTGTGCCTACTCTAAGGTGATTATGATGTAGCTAAAGAGTCTTGTATAGATTGTGAATGCTTTGCTTCCCTTCGAGCTTTATGAATACTTGTGATTATTTCCCTAATGCTTTCTGCAACTTTCTCTTCATTTGTTTTTTGTTTTTTTTTTTTAAATCTCTTTACTTCTTTTATGCAACAAACAGTTCACGTGTGAAGCACAGATTGTGTATGTTTATATTTATACACACGTACATAGATTAATAGCTTTGAAACCCATGTGCAGTTACATCACATTTGTGGCTTTAAACAAATAAGTGGGGAAAATGTGCTAGGGGAAGGATGCTCATCTGGTGGGATTCACTACAGCTCTGTTGAAGTCAGTGGAGCTGCACCAACCAGTACTTGCTGAGAAGCTCCCCAGAGGAAGTCTGTACCATTTTAGGAGCTCACATCTACAAACAAGGGCTAAGTTCAAACTGAGCAGAATTTAGTGACAAAACCATGACTGACTCCAAGGTAGGAAGGATGCACAAATACACACAGACAAAACATTAATCCTAAATTTGAAATGTTATTATTTTGACATGTTCAGTCCTATGCCTCCTCTTGAGCTGCATTGTTCTGCAGTGTATTGTCATGCAACATTAGAAATTCTTTTGTTGAAATCAGTAAAATCTTCAACATCCATTCTGCAATGTGAAAATTGCTTTCTGATTTGTAAAATAATTCAGCAACAACACATTATATTTAGTTATTTCTCTCTTCAAACCATTTTCACAGGGCATATTTGGCTGAAAGATGAAAATTCTGGAACTTTTATAATGTGGCTATAAATGTATATCATAAGAAATTATAACAGCCTTGAAGAACAACTAGGTGAGATTGTGAGGCATAACAATTGACATAGATAGTAGAGTTTGCTTTTGCAGTTTTGTAATTCATACTGCAATGCGAACTTTATATACTGTGCAGTGTGTTACAAAAAATGCCTGCACTCTGAATGTTAAAATGAATTAACAGTAATACAGAAAAGAACCTCTGATAAATCCAAGTTTACTGTCGTGTTAAAAATAGTACAGAAATGAACAGACAAAAAATTCTTTATGGTGCTAGATTACCTCATCACTTGATAAATACTTAAATTAATGTTGTCTGTGCTTTTTCTTGTATCCAGTTAATGGTGTGCAACCGAATACAAGATTGTTCTGTATTTAACCTTCGCTTTCAGTTTTATCTGATAGTGATGGGATGAGAACTTGTAACCGTGTAACACTGCCAGCAGTAGCCAGCAGAGCAAAGCGAGCGAGTGATTCTCACACTCCTTGGAACTGGGTGTGCTTCACCCAGGAAACCCCTCTGTCCAGGAGCAGGGGTTGCTGTGCAGAGCAGGGGCTGATCTGAGCTCTGTTTGCTGTCGTAACACCTTTCATCTGGCTCAGTTTGCCTCTTTCCACCTGGCTCCTGATCTCAGCCAGGCTGAGCGCCCTAACTCCCCGCGGAAGGCAATGGGTATGTAGATACATGTATTGTGTACACACACACCTTAGCAAAGGGTTGCAAACACACGCACTGCACAGGTTCGTACTCGTATGCATTTTAGTGTCTGTAATTGCGCATGTTCATTATATTCGAATTTGCTTCAATTAACCTTCAGCAGTGAAGTATGAAAAAAGCTGTACTGTATTCAGCGTGTACTTGTTGTCTGATATTATATGGGGTAATTAGGTTGTGGTTTGCCCTGCAATACAGTGTTTTGGAATTTGGACTCTAGTGAAAGAGGAGCTAATGATGTTTGTGCTAAGGCCTCTTCATTTTCTTAGTTGCACTATGATATTGTAAATATTGGCACATCTACAACATAAGTTTGAGATTTTACAAAGTTATGCATACAATTATTTTTTTTTAAGGAAAAATGCTTGGATATTTGCTTTTAAAAATATATCATTTTTTGTATTAATGTGATGCAGGAAACCAAAAAGAAAGCTGTTGATTTATCAACAAAAAAGTGTAAACCTTGCAAAAATAAATGCCGATGAATGTTTTATTTCTTATAATCAGCTGAAGAAAATCACCTTCATTTTTGTGCCATTGTTTCATCATACTGTATTGTATTTGTGTTTCATATTTGACCATGTCATCCTGGTTGCAATTTGTTGTTTCCCTAGATTTAACATTACTGTAGATTATTGTAAGTGATGTAATAAATATATTTAAAAAATATACACTGTTCAGCGAGTTTATTTTGAAACCAGATTAACAGGCTTTAAAAATATACTTGCAGTTGGTATTGCTTGTTCATTTTGGATCATCATTGTCCATCTAACCGTAGTATAAGCATATGGGATTCATGCATCCTAATGGGTTCCTTTGAGTAATAGATCTATTCTTTTTTAATAATACACTCTTGGCTCTAGTATATAGATACAAAAAAATCCTTCAAGGAAAAATTTGGTTTCCTGTGTGTCTTTTGTAGACAGTAAATATATCTGTCTTATATTGCTTATGGGTAAGTTTGTGTGCACGATGGGATAGATTTAAGTATGAAGTGGGGAATTAGTAGATTATCCGAAGCAAGGTACTATCTCCCCAGCTCCTCAGCTACAGCAGCACTCCCCTTAAGAAAAGTATGAGGAAAATATGCTTGTGAAAAACTAATAGTACTGAAACATAGCTGCAGTGTTTTAAAATAAGTACCGAATTTTCTTTCCACTCTTTAAAAATTCATACCCACAGCCTGGTTTTATTTCTTGTTTGGCGGGGGCAGGGGAAGAGAGTTGTTACAATTTCTGACATGTCATCTTCCAGCTTGATGCTTCATCTGATGTTCAGGAACTCTCCTGGAGGGATCTGTGGGCCTTTTAAAAGTTCTAGTTTTGAAATCCTTTTGTTTGCTAGTAAATAGGTCTGCCTAAAAAATGTGTACTGACATAGAAAGAAGAAAGAGAAATGAGGAAGACTAGAAACAAATTAATTGAGGCTTCTGTCTCTGCCAAAAAACAGTTGAGAATGCTAGGAGAGCTTTTAAAATATAAGCAAAATAGTTTAAAAGTAAAAGTGGTAATTGTGCTGTGTCCTTGCTTAAGTGGAAGAAATAAGAACTTCCTTTGGTGGCCTTTCAATTTTGATTCTGTAATTGAGTGGAAAATTTTACCTCTGTATAACCTTAGAAGAGATAAAAGGGAACTTTCACATTGCATCACTGTACATGCAATTTTTAATGTTAATCAGGGTGAGGATACAGTAATAATTTCTAATATCATGAATATGATACCTTTTTTTTTAATGCATCATTAATCTTTTCTGAAGGATGCCAAAGGCTGAGTGTACCTACAGCTTTGGAAGCAGTTTTAGGAGCTAGGGGAGGTTAGATTTGTTTACTGTTAAATACTGCATAGGAAACTATGTTGGTCTTTCAGAATTGTCTTGTTACACAAATGAAATAAGTATATAAGCATCCAGTGCTGCAGCTTACTAAGGAAATCTTAATAAAACAAAGTGCTTCAGCTTGCAAATCTAACTCCAGCCTATCTGCTCCATTTCATTGAAAACTCTCCAGTTTGACCCTCTTCTCAAAGAAGAAAGCCAACGCAAGACCCTGAACAACATACACTGGATAATTGCTTGTGTTGTTTAAACTTATCCCTTCTCCAAGCTGTGTAAATCCTGATTTGCATAACTGAACAAAAGAAACAAAGAAAGAAAGAAAGAAACAAACAAACAAACATTGCTTCCCTAGGTAGGGCCTCTCTTGAGTCAAGTATTTAACAAAAGTGGGCAGGGTGTAGAATTTGAATAGGTAGCAGGTTCGTGTACATTTTTTAATGGTTCCTTTCTAGATTAAACTGTTTATAAATAAATTTGGATCTGATGTGTCACTTTAATGCAGTGTCCAAATTTGAAAAGAAAGCAATTGCATCATTTCTCTTTCTATGCATTGCACTCCATTGGTTTCCATTCTTTCAGCATGAAGATTGTGGATTTGATGCTTCTCCATGTAATAATTTTTCTGCCAACTCTGTGCTGTTTGCATGAAAGTTTTTTCCATCCTCTCAGCTGGTTGGGCAAAAAAATGCAAGATTAAACAAAAGAAAATGAAAAACATTTTCGCTGGATGTAGTAGGGAGCAGGAATTTCCGTGTAACCCTTTGCTTCTCTAAACTGAATAATAAAAAAGTCAATCTCCTTAAAAGTTGCATCAAAATATTTTATTTTATTGTTTAAAATCAGCTGTGCTCTATTTTAGTTCTCTGGTGATATACTATTTTGTTGTTTATTGACTGACTTTTTGCTTGCTTAACAACTGTTACATCCTACACGAATTTTTTGATCCCTTCAAACCCCTCCAAAGTTAATACTTGCACTGGACTGTTGCCTTTATTTTACCATTAGCCATGATCATCTCTAGTCAAGGGAACTGATTGTGTCAGGAATTGGTGACAGGTACCTTGCAAAGGTTTCTTTATAACCAGACTGAACACTAATATGGGCTCCAAGAGAGGTGAACATGGTTGCTTATCTACTTAGTTTCGGTTTTAGTGCTATTTTTCCTTACTGAGTTAAAGTTCATCTTACAGGTATTACTGACATACATATATTTTTGTATGGTTTTTTAAAAATTCTTTAGAATTCTTTGGAGTAGACAATCTTAGGAGGCATAATTTAAAGACAGTATTAGTTCCCTTATCTTGAGCCTCCTTCCTGAATTTAGACTTTCTTTACTGATTTTTAATCCTCACTTCATTAAGCCCATTTCTAAAAGAGCAAACTCTCCATGAGATCTAAACTTAGCTTTACACCTGTGTGCTTTTCTGTTACTCATATTTCATCCAGATGCTTCCTTCATGCTAGAAAAATACAAAGGAATCTATTGTTGAGAGACTTTGTAGACTCCATATGCGCTAATAAAGGTTTTGAGAGATTTACAAAATAGAATCTAGTGTTTGGGGTTTAAGAATCGGGAATCTGAATTGCATTAACAAACTTTCTAGTCATACTTGTTTTGGTCTGTTTTCATAACTGCTGACACTAGTAGTCCACAAGAATAACTCCTGCTGTTTGGATGGAGTAGGATTTTAAGATTAATTTAGGACAAAGGTGAGTATTAGGAGAGAGATATTACGGTGGTTTTTGTTTTACTACCTTTTTCTTTTTTCCATGGATTTAGCACAATTTCCACTCAGATACAAGCTATTTACCAAACAGTTGCTAAATAAATCTCCCAGTGAGACATGGATGAAACCCTATAGCACTAATGTCTCCATTCACATCAATGAGATGTGTGGTGTGCTGGCCATCTGTTATATAAACCTGAATAGGATCTGAAATCCTTACACCAAAGACCTGATTTTTTAATGCCATTGTTTTTATGAAGGTGTGCCGTAAAAACGGCCATGTGCGGGCAACCTGTGCAACTGGACCCTTTTAAATCTGTGTAAAAGTGGTGATATTCCAAGCACCTCAGCATCTCTTAAAATTAAAACAGCTAATTGCATTAAAGTGAGTGTGTTGAAGAGATTATGCTCTTGCTGAGGGTTTGTTTCCTCCCCCACCCCCCCAATCTGCAAGATCCCTGATGGGGTCCACATCTGTGAGAGCAGCAGCGTGCATGACAGACTGCCTCGCGAGTGGCAAGCCAACTGGAAGGAACACTGAGACCCACAAGGATTGCTGGACCCGGAGGGCTTTCAGCTTGTGAGAACAACGAGCTAATTAAAGTCTAAATAAATGGAATGCCCTTCTGGCTGAAGTAAAGATAAATAAATAAATGCCTGCCTGTTGTTCCAGAGGACTGAATAAAGACGAAAATATTTGTGTCATGTTTATCCTAGTAATATCTCTTTAATTGTGAAAGGGGGGCCACCAGCAGGCTTGGTGAATGGATGCAAATGTCCAGTTCCTGATTTCTTTTTAATCTGTTGTTTTAAAAGAAGGGGTTCAGCAAAGGTAATGAAAAGCATTTTTACAAGTATTTTTCAATTATTATTTAAAGTTTAAAAACCATTGGTGTGTATTTTTAGCACATCTTCTTAGCTACTGCTTCCTTGTCACTGGCAAGTTCTGCCTCCTCTCCCCCATCCAGTGCTTCGCAGGCAGATGTCACCAAAGGGGCTGTATGCTTTGTTTTCATGTGGTATATACTACTAATGCATTGCTTGAGTTCTTCTTCAGTCAACTAATTGCATCTTAGCCTTCCCTTCCTTATATAGTGTCAATAAGAAAGGAAATAGGGCCACTCAAAACATCAGCATGAGATCAGGTTTTTTTATTTCCTTTAAATTTTCTAAAGGCCACTTTTCTGTTTTTCAGTTTGTTAGACTAAACCTAAGTAAAATACATATTTAAGGAGGTATGCCTAAGACATATTTAGGAGTGAATTTAGTTTCAGCCATGTGTAGACCATTAAGATTATTTGCATTAAACTGAAGTACTTGCTAAAGTGCTTTGTTAAAATGGGCCCCTGAAGGTGTCTGATATTGGAAGGGCTGAGCAGTTTCCATTCTCAGCTAAACCTTGGTTTAAGATCCTTGGAAAATTAGGTCCTCAAGTAGAAATCTGAGTCTCTCTAGATACACATTCTGAGAAGATATGGCTGCCAAGTTAGGTCTCAATTTTCACATCTCCCGTACTCACAGATGAAAGCAAAGGGTGCAAGACTCTCTAAAGAGACTGGTAGGCTGCTAAAGAAAGCTGCAGTGGTGTGCGGTCAGCAGGTTTGACCTAACATCCACAGAAAAGTGCAATCCCACTATTTAAAATGCAAAAAAAAATTTAAAAAATAGCTGTTTAATAATCTGTTGAAAATCTGGCACTAACCTTTTTGTGTTTATACCCCTTAAATGTTGTAGTGATTCATTTCTGATTGTAGAAGTAACAGATATTAAACATTACTAAATGGTACTTCCTTTAAGAAAATACTGTGGACTGGGAAAATAAGTATGAAATTGGATGCCTGGTCTAGGGAAAACAAACAAACAAAGCAGAATGCATATAGAAAACATGTTTTTTTCTGCTTATTTTACAAGCAGGACTGTAAAGGAAATAATTCTCTCATTACATGTGTATAAAAATAGGTTTTGAGAGTGACTTCTCCAGACATGAGAACTCCTTCCTAGCATTTTTCCGTTACCTTCATCCACATCTGCTCATTTGTTCAAAAATGAACCAGAGGTAAGTTTTTACTGAGACGTCCTGCAGAGTTTAGCACAGGAATAGCACATACATAAACACATCCTAACCATTAAACAAGGGCAGCAATATCTTAGCAAACTGGATAAAATCAGTCAGTGCTCAGTTCTGTTGTCAAGAGGCAGCAAAAACAGTCCAAAAACTGATTAATGCATTTTCCAGTTCTGGTCAAAGCTCAGAAGTAATGCTTGGCAGGATAAAAAGAGTGAGCTGGGGTTGATTAAAGGGAAAAAAGGGCAAAGAATCTCTTGGTAGATGGGATGTGCAAGCTTTCAGGATTATTTAGTGAAAAATTGGCCAAGTTCAGACTTTTTCTAAATCATCTGACCTTAATCTACTATGGGTGAAATTAAAAGTTATTCTGTTCAAACGAACTCAGCATACTGGCCAGCTTTAAGTCAGCTGACTGTCTTCTCCCTGACTCCATGCTCAGCAAAGATCCTGACTGCTGCATCTGTAGTTGCTCTTGCTCCAGTCGTCGGCAGCGTCCTATGGTGGCAGATGAGAGAAATCATTCCAAAGTAGCTGTATATGATTTGCAAAGTGGATTGGCACGCTGATTGTGGGCATCTAGAAACCTTGCAGACACTGATAAGGAAGTGATAGTGTTAGTTACATGCAATTTCTGTAATATATAGAATATATATTACAGAAATATATACAGTATATTACAGTTATATATATATAATGAAATGCTGCAGCACTTTGTAACCTTTCAGTATGTGAATGATGGGAACCCAAGAAAGTTTTAGTTTTGAAAAACCTCTGCATATTTTTCAGTTAAGTTGCAACACAAGGACCCGAGGAAATGCTGAGTTTGGCTGTAAGTTTGAAGGGCCACTGTTACATTTGTAGCTTTTTCTGGTTTCCTCTGAAGATGGGAGAGTTCTGCAGGTGTATTAGTATAACTGTTACACACCACAGGATAAAAGTTACCAGTGAAATCCAGTCCATCTCATAGGTCTGTGTAGTTTCACCCATCTAGATGCCTGATAAAGCAGTTTCCCTAAAGTAAATGCCTAGAGTCCATAGTTAACTGATAGCTATTGATAGGTGTTTTAGAAGGCTTCCCTGGTGAGATTCTGCCCCCTATACTTCTGGTATCCAAGGTAGGTGCCTACAAGTTTCCTTCTAGAGAATATACAAATACTGTGTTTCCCCTCCCCTCTCCCCCCATTAAGTGTACAAACCCAGGCACTTGCAGTTCAAGTACTTAAAACTTGAAGTACTCTGTACTTGAAGTACAGAGTCAGCCTCAAGTGAACTAAACCAAATCAAATCCTTTTACAAAAGAGCAAGTATTATTCACTCTGACATTTGTTTTCCTCCATACATTACCATAATGATTTCTGCCTTCTAGAACACAACTGGAGAGGATTTCACCAGAGGGAGGTTTGCAAAAGGGAGGAGTTTTGCCCATAACAAACCCAGCTATGGATGTTTGTGCCTCTACTGCCTGCTGTGTTAACAGGGTCCCTGAGAACACGGTCTCCTGCCTGCAGAGGGCGTACAGCTCCTCAGTTTTTCCTGCCAAGACGCGTGTGGAACAGGGAGAAACTAATCGAGCATCAGAGTGTTCTTGCACACTGCTGCACATGATGTGTCAGGGATATCTCCATGTACGTGGGGGTAACCAAAAGTGTAATTTTGGAGGAAAAACTGGACTCTTCCCAAGCATCCACATATCCCTCCACAAAAGAAAATGGATACTTTAACATAGGGAACAGAAGCCTCTCCAGGACGTGTCCAGCGGGAACGTGCTGGGGGTACTCATCCTTCTTAAAAATCATCTGTTTTCATTTGTGTCTCCATTTCCAGAGCTCCCAACACAGTGGCTCTTCTACCTCATTAGCATCCACCAAAGTTTGCAGCTCTATGGATGAAAATGATGGACCTGCAGAAGGTAACATTTGGAGGCTGGCATTTCAGAGCAGTCAGTGTAGTGATAACAGCAGCTGTGTAGGAAATGAGTCATTCTTCCTGTCAGAGAAGGTGGGAGCGTTGCAGGCTGGATGGCTTTCCATGAGGAGGCTCCTCAGCCATAGCAAATCACTTAGGTTCGCTCTGGATCAGATTTGATCTGGACATCACTCCTCAGAGGTATTTTTATTGCAGAATTCTTGAGGTATTATTTCTGCAAGCAACACAGTGCTGACTGGCTTGCTTCAGTATTTTTGTCTCATCTATCATGGTGCTACAGAACACACTGCAGTCCTGAGTCTTTACTCAGAAATGGATAGTCTTACCCATACTAAGGCTTTGAGCAAGTTCGCTAAGGGATAGTGTCTGCTTCAACACTATGCACGTATATATACATGTGTGTATATGTGTTCCTATTTGAGAATAACTATTCATTCTATCTGTGAATTCAGGCAAATCCTAGCCTCCTTCTGTCATAACATTCACTTTTAATACTAAACTGGAACAAAGGACAGAGAAAAATACAGTTTAAAGCACTGTCTTAAAGCGTGTAAATACGGATCACATTTCTGAGAGTTTTTTTTTACATTACGATATTTATATAGTAGTCTGTATCAGCTGCAGTTTACAATCAGCTTTTAGAGTCATGTTAGGTATTTGTAACACTGTTTCAAATACATTTAAAAATAATGGTTCAGGAATGAGCACTAAAACACATTAAACTACAAACTTTTTGTATGCTTAGACACTGTGTAATGCAATTTTACCTAAACATCTGGTACCCAGGTTGCATGCGAGGTAGTATATTGAGAACATTTGTTTAAAAACTAAATATTTAATATTGGGGGATGGGGAGAACTAGCTCTTAGCACATGAGGAGTTTTATGGATGTCTCAGTTTACAGGATGTAATAAAATAAGTGCTTGAGTGTTGGACTTCTTTGGTACATATATTTAATCATGCTGTGTCAAGGAGTTCCAGCCCTTTTTGGAGGCTGGTCTGCGCTTGTGCAGATCACAGAGGCCTTTTCATAATTAAAAAAATACAACTTTGGTTTTGTCTTGGGGGCATATTGCAATGGGAATGGTAAACTATGTAACACTCGAATGGTGGTATGTTTGAGCCCCCAGAAGTCTTATTTTTCATTATTGTATCTGCGTGAAACCTGTTGAGTATATACAATGTCAGCAGCATGGTTTCACTGTACAGTAAGTGAGATACTGACTGAATGGTTTCCAGGCTCCTAAACTATGGACTTGAAATGCATGTTATGTGCAACATCTGTGTTTCCTTCACTAACAATAAAAATGTACTAATGATTCTTTCAGAAGTGTTGGAAGAAGGTTTCCAGGTTCCAGCATCGATAGCAGAGCGATATAAAGTTGGAAGGACTATAGGAGATGGGAATTTTGCTATTGTGAAGGAGTGTATAGAAAGGTGAGGAGAATAACATGCTTATTACTGCAAAAAGTAATCATTATTGTCATGCTTTTTCTAGATCATGTTTTTATTTGTGGAATACACACATGTAATATGGTAATGTCTCAGTGCCAGATGGAAAAACTTAATGTCCTTTCATATGCAAAAAAGAGGGAGTTCAAGGGGCAATCTGTGAATTTAATTCTTTGTAGGGCTTACATGTTTTGGGGTTTTTTTTGGTGCACTCCACATGATTTTACGAGTTCTTTGTGTTAAATCTTTCTTGTTGCATTGGCATGGCATCTCTTCTTGCAGTATGTTCTTTCAAGTCTCCTTTTACATTAGACCCGTGGAACATTTCACATGTAGGAGCCTTCTGTAAAGGGGTCAGGAAGATTTGTTTGTGTGGTGTAGTGGCAGTGGTCAGCATAAAGAATTGACCTTGAATCCATCTATTCTGCCATCTGACACTAAGGAGTAATGTCTTTCATGTTTATTTTTAATGAAATGGACATCTAATTCCTGCTTGCCTGCGTTGAGCTATTATATATGCTCCTTCCTTATGAGCCTCACTGCAGACACCAAAATCCAACTTCTTCAATGACCTTTGCTATTAAGAGGTGAGAACAGTCAGTGATTTGAGACATCTACTCCAGATTAGAGAAGTCACAAGTCCCCTTAAATATCAGTGTTGCTGAAAATGTTCAGGTTGACTAGTTCAGGTGTCTGTTTCTAAATCTGGTCAGGTTTGAACTGGCTGGACCCAACTTTAAGAAAAAAGTGAAAAATAGAGAACAAAAACTAAGCAGAACTGTGGGTGCCTTTTGATGATGATGTTAAAAATAGGAGAATATAGGATATAAAAGACAGAAGGTATTTCACCTGTATTTGAAATGATTGTAAGTTTGCTCACGTTACATAGTGGCAGTGCAGAAAAGGAAAAAGATGCCAGAGCTGGAGATGTTCAAAAGAGAGAACAATAGAGATGTCATGGTTTGATTATGAAATTTCATTAGTTAAGTTTTCCACCCCCTTTTACCATATCCTATAGAAGAGACTCTTACAGAACACTGTAACCTCACCTTTGGGCTCAAAGAAAGAACTTTTGTTCTTTATTCTATAAGAATATGATATTAGCCCTAGAGAGTGAGATTGCATCTCGTGGCAGATGATGATAAATTAACTTGACTGGTTTTAAATTAATCTCCTTGGAAAAAGACAGGTCCCGCTCTGCATTGGAAAGTGTCTGGCAAATCGGAGACCATGAAGACAGCTGCTAAGGAAAAGGGAAAAAGTGCACTTTGTATCCACTGACAGTGTGCTTGTGAGATTTGACCAAAGCTCTGGTGAGGCCTTTAGAGTTCTGCCAGAGTGAGTTCATGGTGGAGCTGGCCATCCAGAGGGCAATAGCTGTTCAGATCAAACCCCAGGGTCTGAACACTAAGCTGGGGGATATGGAAACCTAAAGGAGGCAAAGAAAAACATTATGAAAACAAGAAAGCCATGTAAAACCCTATGGAGGGGTATGACTGATCAAAAAGATAGGTGAAAACACATAACTGAGAAAAGAGAAAAAGGCAGCTAAAGGTAAAGTGAGTAGTAAGTGAGAGAAACAGATTAAAAGTTAAACTAAAGGTAGGTTGTGCTTTTGACACACTGTCATTCAGTTGAAAATGCCATTTGTGCTGAGAGCCAGTACAAATGTTCTAGTATACATTTTGCAATTCTTTCCCAAGCTGAGAGAAAATACGTGAACAAAATTAAATATAGGTCCCACCACACCTAAAATAATACTGAATACAATATTCTTGAGAGCTTGAATGAAAACTGTTTCCTGTCCTCTTGTCTATCCCACTGGTCCCAGAAATATCTGGTAGCATAGCATATCTAATGAATATGTGCTCAAATAGCATCACTGCCCAGGTATTCCCAGATACATAGTCTTGTCATCTCTGAGCTATACCATTCCATAGATCCCTGCTACTTTGGAAGAGCTTGAAAATGAAAGTAGAATTATTTCTGTTAGTTTCCACTTCTACATCAGTATACTCTTGCCATCAGAAGTGTGGAATGAGAAATTAAAGACTCAGAGGGTAAATTAAAGCCAGTATGTGTGAAAACGCTTCAAAAACATTCTTTGCAGTCTTTCTAAGCAAAAACCACCTCACTTCAAAGTCTGATAAGTCCATCACTTGCAGAGCCAGAATTGATGGGGTGATACTTGGGACAGAGGACTTTTCCACTTTCTTCTGAAGTACAGTTCCTGTGTGCATTAGACTTCAAAGGAATAGCTCCATGAGGTGTTAAGCAAGTAGGAATGGGTCTTGTTACACAACTTCACTGATCATGTGGATGCTTCATCTCAGTAGCTCTGAGATCAGTCTGTGAGCACTGGTTAACCACTGTGGCACTTCAGTACATTCCCAGGCATTTTCCTCTGACAATGAACAGTTCAAATACAAACAAAAAACCGTCTTTGAAATATTCACGTGAGGACTTCCAAATCCCTTTCTGAGCATCTGTGAATGCACAGGCTCACACAGAAAGAATACATTTAGTGCATGCGTGAAAATAGGAAAGATTTTTTTCTCCAGTGCAGTGGAAATCTTTGTGAATTTTGCAAAAGTTTAAAAGAGCCAGGCACTGAGCCCTCTTATGAATTAGAGATGTAACTCTATGTCCTACAGTACTGCAGTGGGTCCAGGTTTCTGTTCAGCCATAATGTCTTTCCTCCTTTTAGTGGTACCTTGTCATTGTTTGGAGCAAGCAATAGGTGAGAGGTGAGATGCCCATTTCACAGTGAGTTTCGGGCATGGCTGTGCATATTTTTTGGTGGCGTGTAAGTTGCAGTGTTGCTGACAGCCTGTGGTTCTGCAGCTTTTTAGGGGAAAGGATTTGCATTATCTTCACTTTAATTTTCTTTTTACCAAAACAAAGAGCAGTCAGAGTTGTCAGCTGCTTGTTACATGTCTGCCCCATCACATGCACAATTTGTCCTGCGGTGTTTTTATATGTGTTCATTTTTAACTTTCAGATACTTCCAAATTCTGACATTTCCTCACTAGCTCAGATTTCCCTGTGTTTTGGAGTACATGGAGTCTCCCATGGCCAACAAAAACCATCAATTTCCTTACTCATGACAGAAAGGAAGCATTCCTAGGGCAACCAAGCAGCTTGAAAGAGACTCCTAATGAAAGAGGTTATATTTTGCCTGAGTATGAACCCAAGATATCCTAATTCCTAGTATTTCTTGTCCTGTCTCCTCCTTCTAGTCCCCAAAATCGGTGTCCAAATCTCTTCCTGTCCTCTCACTAAGCTTTGACTGTAGCCACTGAACAGCAGCATTGGAAAGGAGCGCCCTGCATCGAATGTGGCCCATTTTGAGGGAGTACAGATATGAGTTTTTAATTTTTCTTTGCCTAAATCTTGAACAGACATGTTTTTTCCCAAGACATACTTTGTTACCCTGTGTGATTTCTTTGGATAGCCTTTTAACTGATGACCTAATAAAGACTGTTTTTGCTTTCCGCTGACCTGGAAACTCAGGCAGAGTTAATATTTTGGGGTTTTCTTTGCTTTTTACTGAACTCCTAATTTTTCCTTAAATTAACAACAAGTGATACATCATTGCCAGAGGAGTTCTCCATGTTTTAATATGGCAGTGAAAATGCCCAGTTGTTTTCCAGATACAGTGCTTTCAGTTTATTACTCACTTTGCATGTCCTGTTTGAAGGCTGAGCACACTTTTAGACACATTAATTTCTCTGTTTAACATACTAAGTATCAATTTAATGTATCGTTTTAATTATGTTTCGTGAAACGTAGAATGAAAAAAATAACCCTGTATTCTTGAAAGGTTAATTTTTAACCAAACATACACTTAAGGGCAATGTGATAGACCTTTGTTAGCTCTTTAGATTTTTATTGCAAAATGAAGATGCTTCAGTAAGATCTTGTATTACCCATTCTCCACTTAATCTTATAGTGAAACTAGGGCTTCTGAACAGAGCTTTTTGTTTTCATCCTTACAGTCATCTTTTGTTTTTGTAACTTGATTAAGAAATGGAAGTTGATAACATTAGCTTGTCTGCAAGTTATTTTTATTGTGTTAGCACTCTATATAGTAGATATCTACATATATGTGGTAGTGATAAGTATTACAAGGTTTCAAAAGAACACAATGCTTAAAAGGAAATGTGTTCTCATCCTGAACTAGTTCTCTGTAATTTCTTATTGTCTGCAGAACCTTTCATATTCTGTCCTAAAAGCCAATGTATTTAACTCTGCTAAATATCCTACACTTACTGAATACATAAAACATTATTCCAAGGACTGATCTTTTTATCATAGCAGTTGTGAGTGCAGATGTGCAAACAAATAACTTTTCATTTTAAGTAAAAAGTAGTATTTTTGATAGGTTATATTTTTTGTATAATAGAAAACAAAACTTTTTTGTCTTGAAAATATTTGGATCTATGGACACTAGATGGTATTTTTACAGAAAAATGCATAAGTAGTAACAATTGCCATTGTAAAATGTAAAAAAAAAAAAAAGTGGTTTTTGCTTTGAAAATGTTGACATTTTTTGAAATTTCTTCATTTAAAAAAAGAAAATAAGTTTGATTTTTTTTCCTCAGGCACGCATATTCAATAGCTTTGACTCAAGTTCACAATACCAGTCAAATCTAAGCTTCATTTCTTGAAAAAAGTGAATACTTGGCTAGAATTCTTCAGTAGACCTATTGTACTCAAATGACAGATATAAACTTGACTGATATTCAGTGTGATTGAACATAAAACTTTTTCTTTTATCTTTTCTCAGATCAACTGGTAGAGAATACGCTCTGAAAATAATCAAAAAAAGTAAATGTAGAGGAAAAGTGAGTACGAAAAAACCCATGTGAGACACAAAGTTGTTTTTTTTTCCAAAAAAGTGCTTTGCAAGAGATCAGTTTGGGAAGGTGTTGGTATTTGTCTCCTTCCTGATAACTGTTAGAATCTTTTTGGTTGAAGCTTTTGCCTGCCCTCTGGAGACTCTTGGAAGATCAGTATAAAAGGCTATCATCTCGCTTTCCAAATGCATGTGTTGATTCTCCAGTTGGTTGGTTGTGTGTAACTTCTTGCTCTTTACCCCTGTAATTATCTACTCTAATTTTCATAATTCCACAATATAGAGAACAGAAAAAATAATACAAATAATTATAATTCCAGTCACAGTGTCTAAAGAGTAGGTTAATCAAAGTGATGTTAGTTTTATATCAAGTGACTTAGCTTTTGAAATCTCTAACAAAGAGTTCTCTGAGAAGATGCTATCATATTGTTAAATCAAAAGATTCAGCATCAGAGAAAATTTTAAAAGCTTCCATATTTGATTTTTCTCTGCATCAGAAACATGTCTTTTAGTCCATTTCTTTTTCTGTGTTCCACTCTCTCTTCTTTAAGTTACCACACTGATGTTGTTTCTAGACATGTTCCTTCTATATTGCTGGAGGCAACACCTGTTAGGTTTTTCAAAACCCTGAAGAACCCATGTGGGTCCCATTCTCTCTTCTTTTTTCACTGTGATTTTTTTTTTTCCCCAGTAATTACAAACCAGTAATTATTAAAATTTTTTTTGTGTGTGTGGCAGGAACACATGATCCAGAATGAGGTATCTATTTTAAGACGAGTCAAGCATCCCAATATTGTACTTCTGATTGAGGAGATGGACATGCCAACTGAGTTGTACCTTGTCATGGAACTTGTAAAGGTGAGTATTTTGGAGACAAGCTGCTTATTAGGAATTGTTTCAACCATACTGAGAAATTCTGTTGGTACTAAGGCTTACTGAAAAACATGGGATCACAGAATAATTCAGAGTGGAAGGGATCTCTGAAGGTAGTTTAGCATCCTACTAGAAAGATGTGTAACCCATTGTCAGGTTTCTTTCTGTAGCTATTGAATATTTCACATATTTGTCTAACTTGCTGTAAGCCACAGTTGGAAGTGCTCTGTGGACAGTACTTTGGAGATCACCAGTTTTATTTGCTTTCTCAAAAGAAGTCTCTTAAAAAAGTTATAGTCTGCCTTGAGGTGAATTGAAAACAGATCTAGTCTGAATAGCCATAAAAACCAGCCTTCAAAATAAAAAATTCTTTGATAAAAAAGTTTAATTACTTTTTATTAATTTGTTTTAAATCTAAACAATATTACATGTCTTTTTTCTCTGTTGATTTATATTAACACAGTGTCAGGCTTGCCTCCTTGATAGCAATCTAAATTTTAGCTAAAGTAAGGTGGAAGTGAAAGAGAAAAGCCTGCTATTTAAAATACGGTTCTATTCTGAAAAGTAAATTTCAGACTACAGTGCTTTATATTTTAGACCCTATTTATTTCTTCATGGTAATTCCAGATCTCATGCATTTATTTCACTCTCTGGTGGAATTACATATTGAAACTGGATTATTCAGCTAAGACCATGTCATCTCTTGCCCCCATAGTGTCAAGAGTGCAGTGCAACAAATATGAATTTAGCTTTTAGTTCTGGTACTAATACACAAGTACGTCCCTCTGCACAAAAGGTGGTAAAAATACATTTGAGTAAATTGTGCAAATTAGAACAGAAAACCACTGATGACATCTTGTCCTCCATGCATACTGTAACAGGATACACCTGTTTTTCCCATTCACTAGTGGGATTTGCAATTCTCCTTCCTTCCTCAACTATTCTGTGGGAAGGACATCTTTTCAGCAACCATGTCTGTTTCTGTTTTCTGATCAGCACATTCTCTAGGGGCAGCCTACACCTAGGAAATCCATAATTTGAAGTGTTTAAGGACAAATATGGCAATAAAATTGTTCAGCAGCAGCATTTGTGTGTAAGCCTTGTATGTGCATGCTCAACACATGAGCAAATCAGGCACTCGGAACACTGTTAGCCAGATCACTCCAGTCCACTCAAATTAAGAATGTGGTCCTCTTCAGTGGGCATCCCCTGTATCCATGGCTAGAACCGGACCACCAGAAGTCATGAGACAAAGCGATTTTTGGCAAGCAAAATTGTTGTCTGCTTTGTTCTGTTTGTAGGTGGAGATAAGGGGATGCTCTTAATGTAGTCATCCCATTGAGATTTTAGATAAGATGATCCCAGGTTCAAGCATTTATTTAAGAACTTCTCAGTCTTTGGTCTGGAATACAAGAGCAAGTAGATTGACAAGTCTTTTTGTTTTGTTCCATTATTTCCCATGCTCTGTGGCAGCACAAGTGACACAAACATGTTCCCAGTCCAGAGCTGCAAGGCTGACAAATGTGACTCATAGGTGGATGGCCACAGATTTTTCCTGTCCTTGTGGTAGTCCAGGACAGTCTTGTTTTCTATGAGAAGCTCAGGCCATGCCCCACAGCTTAGGAAATAGAGACGTTGCTCTTACATTTGAGCCTGGTAGATGCCCTACTTGGCTTGAGTGGTGCTGTGGAGCTTATGGCCCCATTAACCCTACTGTCCACCACCACCAAGCTCTGAGGAAGCACAATGGGAGGTGCTCATGGCAAGGAGCATCCCCACTCTTTCTCTGATGGAGAGGTTAAATCCTAAGAAAAAAGAAAAATACTGACACTCTTTCCCACTCCCAGAATCATTTTCCCACTCCATTCACAATCACAGCCCTCTCTTATTCTTAGGTGTGCAATGTGCAATAGCACAGCTTGAGGTCAGATAGCGTTAGGCATCTAACACTATTTTAATAATAATTACTGCTCTATTCTATAAGTGAACTCACTATGAGGTACGTGCTGCTGTCATTTTTTTCCAGTGTTCATGAGAGCTTGTTCAAAGGTACCTCAATCCTCTTGCACAGTGCTGTAATCTAATGTAGCCACAGCTTCAGCCTGCATTGACAAATCCTTCATCTTGGCCCCATGAGGTGTGCTAAGAAGTAAAAGCTGTGCCTTGTCTAGCCTGCCAAGATGGTAAGCACATAGCTGGTTTTATGGGTGCAACCTGCTGTGCTATTCATGGTTGAAAAATGTGCAAACTGTAGTCTTCAATGGATTTTTAATTGAAGTCCTACTCAGCTAAATGAGAGAGGAGGGGACCGACAACTCTTAGAAAGTAACTATACAAAAAGATGTATAGCGAGAAAACCATGCATTATGTTCACTTTCTGGAAAAATCTGTTTTCTTGAGCTCCTTCTTCTTTACTCTTCAACATTGCTGTGCATGCTAAAATGTTTATGCTTTATAGACATCTCTGTACTTCTCATATCCTAGAGAGCGCTGTTTTATTATTCTTTACTTTTATGTGGAATAATAGAAGAAATTTGGAAGAAATATCCTGATTCTTGGAAGTGAGTTTTGTTTCTTTGAAGCAAGCATCTATTCCTCAATATTTAATTGGGAAAAAAAGACCTGTTACACTCTATGGGCACCAGGAAAGGTATTTCTGGAAAGACATTAATTGTTAATTCACCAATTGCTGACTGTTACCATTTCGATAGCATGCCCTGTTAGAATTGATTAACCATCTGTTATTGACTGACTTTTGAAGACCTGACTTTAAATCAAACTCACAGACAGGAAAGAAAGGCAAGGAGAAAAGGTTTGATACTGCAGAGCCCGGTTTCAGTTAATACCACCCTGCATTAATTGGCAGTAACATGTTTGACATAAGTGGCTGCTGAAAATCCCGCCCTCACCTCATGGCAGATAGGCCATTCATTGCTTTGTAAAGTGTAAGAAAAAGCACTTCATAAATACAAATATAAACACATTGCAAGTGGTGCTTGTAAAAGGAAGCAAAGACCTGGTTTCTGGCACATTGCCTTTTTACACAGAGAAACAAAATTGTTATTCAAACCTAACAGGGGTTTGGCCAATTTAAGAAGCAAGATTTATTGCAGAGTTTCCTTTACTGCTCCAGGATATGATTTCACTTTTGCAGAAAAAAAGAGAGATCATATCATTTACATAACAAGGTAATAAATAAATAATTGGTTACTGTAGTTCCTAGTGCACTTCCTCATGTGCACAGATGATAAAAACTGCATTCAGATGTTGCTGGTCCCGTTTCACTCCAGAACAGGGGATTTAAGACTGAAATGTCATCCTAAACTCACCCCTTGTGCCTGAATAAATGATAGTGACCTGCTGTGTGAATCAGCTTAGCAGAACCTTGCAGGTTGAAGTGCTCTTTGGGGAGAGGAAAGTCTGAAAACAATTCTGCCTGATATAGCTGTCAGCTCTGTTAACTCTTTTCAGGATATCACCTCTCTTTTAACTGCAGAGAATCCCACAGACTAAATAAATGCTTTCTGTTCTTAGCAGGCTACCTGGTAGGAAACCTTACTGACTACAGAAGACTGTTTAAACGGAGAGAATTATTCTGCTTCAGATTAGCTTGACCATCTGTTAAATTGCTCTGAAGCCTCTATATTTTTCTGAGTTTATATGTTTCTCCTGTGCATGAACGTTTGTTCCTTCTGACTTCAAGCCAAATTTTTTCCTTTTCTTTTTAAGATTCAGCTTCTTTCCTTCTTGCCCCTCATATCTCAGCTTGGACTGTTTTCTTTCTTTGTTTGGAGGCAGATGTTTTGCTGATGTTATTGACACTTCTCCTGAGCACCTGGAACATATTAGATAAGACCAAAGATCTGTCTAATCCACTACCTCATGTTAAAAAGCAGCTGGTACAGGGGTTTCACAGGAAGGAGCTTAGGGAAGATGGATTATTTATCTCACATACTTTCTCACATGCTGATATCTAATACTTAGGGATCAGATAATGCCATGAAGTACATGGTATTGTACTTTTGCCAACTATTTGGTCTCTCTCTCTAATCCTCTATCTGGTTTAACTTGGCCTTTTGTTCTTCCTTTTCCTTGACACTATGTATCTTGATGTGTCTTGAACAGTCACCAGCCGGAGCAAAAGGCTTGATGTGGTCCAGATTTGGCAATGACTGGCTGTAGGCAGTTTCCAAAGAGCTGGGGTTTTGCATCTACAATGGGAATAAACCTGCCCTGGCATACTTCAGCTGCACCTCAAGAGCGTAACAATTGTAATAGTTTGTTTGGGTTTTTTTATAACAAGTAAAGTCTCTTTTATCAGGTTTGAGTCTTTCGTTGTTCTCTTTTCCTACTCTTTTCTCTGTAGCTGTGATTCCAGGAAAAGTTCCTTTTTTTTTTTTTTTTTTTTGGTTTGGGTTTTTTTACCTTTTTTCCCCCTCCTTCTTTCTCTTAGTGGAAAAAAATGTTTACTCTGGAGCTGACCCTTAAAAAACCCCAACAAATATCTTGAGGCCATTGATAAAATCAGGAAAGTTGGCAAAGCTGGGACGACTCTGTTGCCTTCAGAAAATACCTACATTTTCTTTAAAATACAATCCCCTGTTTTTTTTTTCCTTGATGTTTTAACTGCAGTAGGGATTTTTTGCATTGCTTTTTCAGAATTATCCTTTTTCTCCTCTTTTTTTTTTTCTCTTAGACTGTGTTTTCTTTTTCTGTGTTCTGTTTCAATTTTGACCAAAGGCTCAAAGGCTCTCTCAAAGGACAGTTGGGGTTTCCTCCATTCTTTCAAGCTTCCTTCTTAATCTCACCTTTAAACTTACTTTTTTATCTTACATGCTGTAAAATTCTTCAGTATTAGCTGCAAGAGACATCACCAAAAACTTCACATCTTGTGTAGAGTAAGTAGTTTCTAAAAATCCATGTTTTCAATGATTTATGACATGAAAACACACTTTTAAAATATGATAGCACTCAGGACAAGTAGGTAATTTGAGTTTTACTCAGAGTTTCTCCATCTTTCTAGGGTTCAGTCAGGCATTGAGCAAAAATTTGTTGTCAGTCTGTGATTATAATAAAGAGTGGCAAGGGTTGGTACGTGGCATCATGACAAACAAGTACGTATTCTTACCAGAAATTTGCAACAGGGGCTCTGAACACACAGATTGGCAAGTGCTGGACATATTCAAAAGCAGGAGCAGGTGGGAATGGTTTGTAATAGACACTCCAGGCTCTTGGTTGACCAACTAGGCCATGACAAATGTTTCTAAGTTATTGATCTGTTCAGCTGCCATAATGGGGGATGTCATCGCAGTACCCATAGTTTATAGGTGTAAGGAAATTGTGCTGCTTCTCTCTTCTCCTCCTCCTTTTCTTCCTCTTCCTTCTCATTCTTCTCCTCTTCCTTCTCCTCCTCCTTCTCTTCCTTCTCCTCCTTCTCTATAAATGATGTTCCTTGATCTTCCCTAAGTATTTTGATCATTTCAGAAGCAGTAATGCTCATATCCCGTGGTAATTTTGCTCCAGGGAGGAGATCTTTTTGATGCGATTACTTCCACCAACAAATACACAGAGCGGGATGCCAGTGGGATGCTTTACAATCTGGCCAGTGCCATCAAATATCTTCACAGCCTGAACATTGTCCACAGGGATATCAAGCCAGAGAATCTACTGGTAAGTGAAGATTCCACTTTTACTATTGTTGGTAACTTGGGAGTGCGTGAGAGAAGGTTGAACTTCTTCCACGCATCCACCAAGTTTATTTTAGTCTTTTAAGTCATTGATGTTTTAATTTTAACCTTTGCATTTTAAAGCCCTTCTAAGAGTAACAGCTATCACAGAAAGTACAGTAACATAGGGTGGCATGTCTAGACTGTTCCAGGGGACACAGCAGCAGAATTATTCCTGAGATCATTAGAAGTGACCTTGTAGTAAACTGCAAGATAATTTCAAGCTTCTCATAAATATAAAATTGTTGGGTCCTCAGCAGACTATTCTGTATTACTGCCACTGCCCAAGTAATTAGCAACACTTTACGAGTATGGTGCATGTAAATGCTGTGGGCTTAGCATGTCATATGTCAGAGCATAGCCAGGAAGAGACTTCAGTGTCTTTCCTTCCTCTACTGAATCTCCCAAATAATCCTATAGCGTTTTTTATTAAGCCACTTTCCCAAACAGACAGTCTAAGTCTTCCTTTTTCTGACTAAATCTGTGTGAACCTTATCCAGTGAAGCCAATGAAAACCATACCCTGACAATTAGTCTGCTGGGAATTTTGCACTCTTGAATGCAATAATTATAAAAACTATAAAAACCTCCATGTAGTTTTATTTTTGCTGAGACATTAACTTCTCCTGATTACTTCACTATTCTGAGTTTTCCCAAATTTGCTGACATGTTCCAGTATCAAAATATCCCAATTCTCCATATATTCTGCAACCACAAAACAGTGTTCATAGAGTCACAGGTGAGTTCTCTCAGTTGTGTGCTCTCTGCCACGACAATGCGTTTAGTCCTACTTGACACTGAAGAGGTTTTATGAGAAAGTTGACTCAAGAAGATCTCACTAATCTTCCAGGGAATGGGATTTTACAGTTGACATTCTTCTAGTGGCAGGTGCTTTTGCAGTTCTGGGTGAGGAAGTAACCTGCTGTCATTTTCCAGAATCTGCTGAAACATACTAGATAGAAGTTTCACTAGTCACTAATGACTGATACACCTTTCTTGGTCCCCCTTTTGCTCTTTCACGGCTCTGGTGCTGGTGTTGATAGGTGGCCGCATGCAGATGTTCTAGCAATCACATGCCAGGATTCATTAATGCTGTGCCTGGAGTGTGCAGGAGGGTTCTGGTCTGGGGCAAGACTCACCTTGCTGCTGTCTTGACTTGTCTATAAATGCCTGAAGTCTATTGTTGCCAGAGTTAAGCTTTTGAGGCAAGAGAGAGAGGTGGGCTGGAGGTGGGGGCAACAGGTAGGGGATTAGATGTGCCTGCCCGGATTTTCTGGTAATTACCTAGTATCAAGAGTGATCACACTATTCATACTGTAGCTGAATTGTTTCTGGATGACTTTTCCAGTGTTATACATTGATAATGTTACTGAGCAGTGAGGATGCAGTATTTAATATCCTGCGGCATCCTTCTTCTCAAAAGCCAGCATTAAATTCACAAACTATATTAATTCTCTAAGGTTTATCAGGTACTTGAAAGAAAAGAATGCTGCTTTAGCAGAGCACTTTGGAACCAGCCTAACTTGAGCTCTGACCCCGTCTCTCACACTGGCTGCCTGTGGCCTTAGCGTCTCTGAACCTTTCTACTCTTATCTTAGCTGTCAAGTGGAATGTGTGGTTCCTTGTGTCATAAGATTGCAATTAGTGTTATTTTCATGGCATTTATAAAACACTTGAAAAATGCCACATAGGTCTTAGCCTTTCTTTTGCTAAATAACTTCTACTTGCCTTTTGTAGTCTGCCTTTTCCTGGAAACTCCTTAACCCTTCACCTAAGTGGTCATGGCAATATTTTTCCCTTGCTGTTCTTGGTGCTGTGGCTTTCCGTCAGTTACTGCTGCAATGCTGCACGGGCAAACTCTGGTATTGTTGTTATAGCAGGTTCTTCTGGCTACTAGTGTGAGAATCAGCCCTTTCTTCCCCACCCTTTTCCTGCACATGGATTGTAACTTTAGGTTTAGGGGAACCTATAACAGGACTGCCCAAAGCACAGCAACTAGATGGGGTTGGGAACAGCATCTACCCTGCTCAATACATGTCCTAGGGCTCACAGCCCCACTTCAGGAAAAAAATGACATGAAGGAGAAGCAAGAGTTACTACAAGAAAAACATGGGGAGTGAAGGGGAACATGCTGCTCTAGAGACGATGCCTGCAAGAGGATATCAATCTGGAGCCTCTTTATTTCATCTGTTACCAACCCCTGGGAGAGCCTCTCCTTTCACATTCTCCTTTCACTCCTTGGTTTTTCCCCAAAAGTAACTTTCATGCTTAGAGCTACTACGTGCAATTGGCTATAGATCCTGCTATTAAAACTTTTTGTGTGTGAACCTGCCCTATATACAACAGCCATTATTTTTATAAGTGCTTGAATATTACATATTATCCTCAAGGCATGGAAAGGCCACATAACAACTGTCCAAGAGTTTAAGGTATGCTGAATACCAGTGATGTTGTAGGTTTTTGGGTTGGGTTTTTTTGGTGTTTTTTTTTTTGTTTTTTTTTTGTGTGTGTGGGTTTTTTTGTTTGTTTGTTTGTTTGTTTTTGAGTTTTTTTTTTTTCTCTAGGGATTGTCTTCTATGGTTTAATTGGAACATTTTTCATAATTGCTGCTATTTAGCACGTTTATTTTTTCAAGTCATGGGATGTCTTTATAGCCATATAATAAACCCTAGAGAACAACTTCTCTGACTGTTGCCATCTGCACTGATCACAAGAGCAGCTTAGAAAATACTGACAGTCTTTATACTAATAGGATACATATGGTGGCACACAATTATGTGTGGCTGCATTCAATTAGTGTTGTACAATTACACAGTTTTATTGCTTAGTTAAAACAGTGAAAGCACTACATAGCGGGCAATTTGCACTAATTCCCATTTCTTTAATTGCCCTTCAGTATTTAAATGCAGTGGAACATGTATAGCATTTATTCTGAATAACATGAGCATTACATTATCTTTCCCATTCCTTGACTGGCAAGTAACATACCACAGCTTCACATTGGACTCCTTTTTACATAGAGTTACAACGGGATGAGGAAAAGTTACTTTCTTTAGCTTTACAAGTCAACTGAAATAGTTTTCCAAGGAAAGCAGTGGCTAGAAGCAGATGAGGTAAAATACTAGAAAATACACAGTCTCAAACCTTCTGCATTGGTAAATATTGCCCAACAAACTTCTGCAATTAATTTCTAGTATAGATGAGTCACACAAGGTGTGGTCTCTTGAAGTAAGGAACTTACTAATGTTCACTAGGTTAGCACAACTCAAAGAAGGCTTTGTAAAAGATAACTGCATGAAATAGAATATGAAATTCTAATTAGGCTGGATCCAGCTCTTGATGTCTAAGTGAACACTTTACATTTTTCAGCAAATGAATATTTAAAGTCCGAGTCTCTAGACTTTAATTAAAACTGTTGTTGAAAATAGATTTATTACTGCCATTTCAGAGAGCACTTTCTTTAGTTTCAGGAACCAGATGTATTTAACAATCCGTGTTTTTAATAAAACCATAATTGCCCCCTTTTTTTTTTTCCCCAGTGCTTTTCTATAAGCATATCCTTTTTTCTGGCTTAGTAAATGTGAATACATTTTAAATTGTTGGTCCTCTTAAAGATCCAGTTGAATTCTATAAAAATAACATAATGAACAAAGAACTTTGTAATTCTGAGTGTCTGCTTCTGGCTGTATCACCTGGTAAGCAGAGATTCAGGACAGAGAAGGGCTTTCTCTCTAGACATGACTAACATTAACAAAGGAGAAACTGGGGGATGGGGGCTGTATAATACAACTAGTTATTATGAGCTTTAGCAGATCTGCAGTGAACAGTGGTGAACGACTTCAAGAATTCATTTTTGCACCAAGTGAACTGTTCAAGAACTGGTAGAATTGGTTGTATTTTTATAAGAAAAAATCTAGGATTTTCTTCTTCAAACAGTTGTAGATAAATGTGGATTCAGATGTAGGAGTAGCTGGTCAAGATATGTATTAAGGATTATTTTAGTTTTGTTTGACAAGTATGATTTCTTCTATTTTTGCACACTTTTGTTGCTAATTGTTCTCTAGATATCACTACTGGTAGCCAGACTGCATGGAGCTTCGGTTTGGGCTGCAAAATAATGAAGTGATGCATATATACCCTAAGAAGGCCCCTGTATAGAGTTTCCATTTTTTTAAGTTGCTGTTGTAGAAAACATTTCAAAATGGGAAGGAAGAACTCAAACTAGCAGCTAGATTAAAGAAAGACTCACAGCCTAGTGTTTAATTTAGATACATTTTTGTGGTTTTTATTTTAAACTTTTTTTGGTAAGTTTTCAGTGATTACAGGTTTCAGACTGTTCTTTTGTTCTGAACAAGCTTTTAAAATTGTGTATTTTTTACTGATGTTTTTAAACTTTTTTTCTTGTGACTTTATCTTAATCTCCCTTTGCACCCCTAAGAACCCATGAAGGATCACGCTGCTGCTGTAAGGACCATAAGACAGGATTTTCATGTATGCCCTTTAGCAGCCCTTAATGCCTGTGTCCCATTGACCATGATGCTAACATGCCAGTGAGACACTGATTGGTGTTTAACAGTCATCCAAGGAGGGAACCATATTTCTAGGTGAAATAGTCCGGCCAGGCTTGTGTCTTGTGACTTCAACACACGGAAGGGGATCCAGAACAGTGCAGTCACTTTTGTATTATCTAAGTAGCTGAAGTTCCTCTGCAAACCTTTAAGTTCTTTGCAAGTAAAATGAATAAACTCAGGAGGCCTACACTGTGAACTGGCTGTCAGTGCGGAGTTAACCTAAGAAAGCCACTGTCATGCATTTGCTTCTGGGCTTTAGCGTCTAGCAAGTGGTATGCCCCCTGTTGGCCAGGTAGTGAGATAAGTCTTTTCCAAACATCCCGAGTGTATTCAAGGGAAGTTGCCCAAATTGTCTGTGAATTTTCAAAGCATACAGAGAAATATGTTGAAGGTAAGGATGAGAAAAATTACTGTAAATAAGAAGGAACATTTCAGGCAGTTAGTAAATAATATAGTAGTTACCTTGATGGTATATTGTGGTAAACCTTTGAATTTTCCTCCTGATTTAGGTTTATGAACACCAAGATGGAAGCAAGTCCCTGAAGTTAGGAGACTTTGGCCTAGCAACAATTGTGGATGGACCTTTATATACTGTTTGTGGGACCCCAACATATGTAGCTCCAGAAATCATCGCTGAAACTGGGTAAATCACATCTAGTGATGATTCATTGATGTGTACACAGTAAAGCATATTCTCGCCATTGTGCCAGATAGGAGTTCTTACAATTAAGGTTTTTATGCTGTCTTTGCTTGGCTGTGATGCCAAATCATGACTCACAGAAAGATTTAGTTGGTAGGAACCTCTGGAGGCTACCTTACCCAAACCATCTCAGAACAAGGCCAATTGTGGAGTTGTATTGGTCAACCTCTGCCAGATGTTGACCTCAAACTTCTCAGCTCAACACTGAGTTACTAACTAGCCATTTACAGATAAAAGAAGTAATTCTTAGGCTGTTCTCAGAAACTGCTAACTACCATTCACTAAGTTTTATTTCATTATCACACACCATCCTCTTCTGATTTGCTCCAGCCTGTGTCACCTTTGCAGACTTCATGTTAAAAGGCATCACTGTCTAACTCAAGAATACAGCCCAATGTCTTCTGTGCACTAACACATTCTGATCAAATGTATTTTTAAGATGTAAATGTAAAAAAATATTTAAAAGCAGAGTTAGAATTGGTAGGTCGGTACAGTTCAGGTGAGAATTCAGAAGAAATTATTAAAAATTGTACACGTTTCCTCTCTTCTTGCACTGTAATCCAAGAAATTGGATGTCTCTAACCATGTCTTTCACACTTCTAGATATGGCTTGAAGGTGGACATCTGGGCAGCCGGTGTGATTACTTACATCCTGCTCTGTGGTTTTCCTCCCTTCCGTGGGTATGGACTGATCTATTCAACCATCCTTGTTATGTGAGCTAGTCCCTGTGCTGCTTTTGCATTAAGCACAGAGATTACCACTGGTAAAAGTTCTCTGCTCGAAACCTTGGGTTTTTTTTCCTGTGCTCTGCATAGTGTTTTATACAAACCTCATAAACATCTGCAGTTTTACTGTAAGATCCCTGTCTCATGTTTGTTTATTTTAGTTTAAACTTCATTGCATTACAAAACAAAGGCCTCCATTACAGGTTCTGTGCTCCTTTGGCTGATGTTTTAAATACACAGTGAAATAAGCATCTTCTTTCGTGGACCAAATGCAACATATTTTGTGATTGGTAAAAAGTAATTAGAATGTAAGACACTTAATGAGGACATGTAAGATGTTTTATTTCCCTCAAAGCAATTGCAAAGTTGTAGATGGTCCTAAAGACAATC
Organism: Dendrocincla tyrannina; assembly: GCA_035047865.1. Taxonomy (NCBI): domain Eukaryota; kingdom Metazoa; phylum Chordata; class Aves; order Passeriformes; family Dendrocolaptidae; genus Dendrocincla; species Dendrocincla tyrannina. The sequence goes on along the minus strand of JAWWMP010000001.1, from coordinate 50,456,051 downwards.
AGGTTGCTTCAGAAAGAGTATACCGAATGCACGGTGTTTTATGATCTCACCATTCACACTCATGGCTGCATGCTTGGGGGGAATCAACAGCTTCCGTAAACATAATAAGGGATTAATGGTTAAAAGCAATTTCAAAAAGTCTATTGAAACCACCTCTGGAAATAATTTGTCTTTGGGTTTTGTTCTTGGTTTTCTTTGGTTTTTACCTTACAGAAGTGGAGATGACCAAGAAGTGCTTTTTGATCAGATTTTGATGGGACAGGTGGATTTTCCATCTCCATATTGGGACAATGTTTCTGACTCTGCAAAGGTGAGTTTTCTAGTTGATGATACTGTCTTCTCCAATATTATTTCCAGTGGGAGTATCTATGCATATTGTTCTTTCATGGTGCTGTATTTGACATGTTTCATCCATCTCCTGATATACTTAAAAATTCCTCTGGGTCACCAAGTATGTTGTAGTTTGATTACTGTCTGTTAGAATCCAGGTGGTTCTGAAATGGCCCCTGTTCTGAAAGAACATCATATCCTTATATGATGTTGCACACAATAGAAACATGAGTAGCCCCTTCCTGATTAAGAACAAATTTTAACTTTGTTTGACCTACACTTCTTAGCCTGACAACTTCTTGGGACTACGCTTTATATGTTCTTATGAGGGGAACCAAGTACCAACCTGGAGGCTTTGAATATTATGTATTACTGATTTCCCTTATTAATGTCATTAGATGTTATATCTGTTGTTTCTTTCTGTCAAAGAACCAGGCCTCCCATTGCTTTGTTGTTGTTGTGTGGTATGAAGTACAGACTTGTTCTGGTCACAGTTTCTGGGCTATAGCCTTCAGTGCTAAGGCAGATAGAATTCTTTACAGATACAGATCCTGACAGAGCTCATTATACTTGCAGAGCAGATTAAGTTTTTTAACTTTCACCAATGCACTGGAGCAACAGTTTAAGTCACAGATTTTCTAAGGAACTGCCATTCACTATAGTCATGTGTATAAATACATGTGGACAGAGAGATAATATACGTATGTGTATATATAAAAAAAATAACGTGGTCAGCCTCTAGATAGATAAGTGACAAATTTCTCCCAGTTTACTTCCATGGTCTGTAAGGCAAATCAATGAAAAACTGTCTTCCCATTTCCCTTTAGTGTTTCAGTATTTAATTAATAATAATTAAAAAAACCCCAACACAAAACACAAACAACAGACAACAACAACAAAAACACACACACAAAAAAAGAAAACCAAAACAAACAAACAACAAAAAAAGGTGAAATTTGGAGGTGGATGCAGGTAATGAGAGTAGCTCTGAATCTCCATTCTTTGGAGAGCTACATCCTGCTTTCACAGGTATGTGGAGGCTAATTACAAGTAGCATTTTAGCCTGTTAACTAGTGAGGTTAATGAATGAGATAAAGTCATAGAGCTGGAAGTCCTCTAAACCACATCATTGTGTTGTAGCAGGCTTCACTTCATAGCATCATTAATGGGAACTTCACAAGTTCTTTGCCAGTGGTGTTTTCCTGTGAAAAGTCTTCCAAATAGTTCAGTCTAAAATTTGTTTTGAAGCATTGGCCTATCCATTTAACCTATCCTGGTCACTAAGAATTACTAGCTTTGATCCTTTGTGATACAACTTTATTTGCTGTCATACTGCCATCCTGTTTTTCATGCACTCTACTTAGTGGTGGAATTAGAGATATATTTGTTTACATACTAGTTGAAAACTAGGTAATTGCAGAGGATGAAAAATAATGCTTTTAAGTGTTGGGGTTTTTTTACTATCTTCTATGTCATTTTTACTAGAGCTTAAAGTAAAATTCTAGATTTGCCATGGTTCTTTTCCTATAGAGAATTTGGCTTTTTCCTAATGGGAAGCTAACCTAACTTCATGCAACCATCTGTTTTGCACATTATGTATTAAGTGCTTTTCTCTTAAACAGTGGATTCAGAACTGTAACTCAGAACTGTCTTCTAGCTTTTTAAGGTACTGTTGGATATTGATTTAAAAGTTCAACTCGAAGTTCATAGTTCTATTTTTCAAATAATGTATTTCTGTGGTTGGTAGTTCCCTGTTTCTTTGAGCGCTGTTACAAAATCAGTTAAAGAGCAATTCAGTGAGTGTTGATTTGTTCTTTAAAAGTGTTCTCTAAATTTGACCCAGTGTTCCATTTCTCAGGAACTTATCACAATGATGCTCCAAGTAGATGTAGATCTGCGATTCTCAGCCTTGCAAGTTCTTGAGCACCCATGGGTTAATGTAAGTATTTTCCAACTTGTAGATGCTTCTTGCAATTTGGCACCTTTGTAGTCCTTCCTGCTATGCCCTTTTGAAAGCCAGCACATTCTAAAAGTGCCACAGATTTAACTGGGAATAAGCTGGTTTACAGGCTTATTTAGTATATCACATGGACCTTGGGATTTTCACTATTTTATGCAGAGTCAGCTACCTTTTCTCTGAAGTGCACTGAGATGGGTTTTCAGCAAATCTCAATCACATTTGATAGATTTATTCACCTAAAAATCAGCTTGCAGCTTCAGTGACACACTTCATTCTTCTGAAATCAGATGGACTCAAAAATCTCACATTCATAATTAAGAGTTAGTGAAATATAATTCATATTGTTAAGTTTACTTGATCCAGAATAAAACAGGGAAACCTTTAGAATCATATTTAGCTTCTGATTATATTTAATATTTTTAATTATTTCTGATTATTTAACATGTCCTAAAGTATTTGGATGGCAAGAAATAAAAATTTGGGACACTATATTCAAATTCAGAAGGGACGATTGAGAAAAGAAACACAATTGGGATGAGCAGAGAAAAAAAAAATAAAGGAAGAAGAAATAATACTTCATTTTTTTTGTTGCAAGTTTGAGTGTGCAGTCCTCCTTGGCATACTATTTGTCAGCTACTGTATCCAAAATCCCTTTCCTACTAAAACACTCTTCTAAAAATTCGAATATACAGTCACCTCAGACATTAATCTTTTCATATGAAAATGTCCTTCATATAGTGCAGAGTAGTGGTGATCAGTCAAGCATTTACCAGGTGTATCTTTTAGAATTGGAGGCTACCTTATTGCCCAGACCATTTCTTTCCTTCTTTTTTTTTTTTTGTAATTGTAAATGTTATTGTCATGCAGAGCACTTCTGTGATGTATGAAGAGTGAAAGGATCCAGGAAAAGATCTGATGACAATCTTTTCATTTTAAGATGACATTCAAGCAAACTGAAATACTAATTTTCCTTGGTGCCAAGGGCTGTCCCTGAACACAGTGTTCTGTCACAGTTTATAATGCCTTTTGGTGATTGAGGTGTCCATGTGTCTCCATGGGAGGAGGATAAGTGAAGATTTCTGGAGTTCTGCAGATGAAAAGGTGAAAGTGACTGATCAGAAGCCACAGAGAGATCAAGTCACTGGCAGTGTCAGCCTGCACACTGCTGCTGAGATTACTGAAATGTAACTTGTTTACACCACTTAAAGATGCGGTCACTAATTTTTATCTATCTTAATCTCCTGAAAAATATATTTGAAATGTTAGTGCTAACCCCACAGCCTTTTTTTTTTTTTTTAAATTCTGTTACACCATGATGTGTTTTAGGAAGCCATTTTAGTGCGATGTTGTGAAAAGAAAAAGAGGTGCAGCTCTTTGTTAGTAACCTGATGGTGATGGTGTGTGAGTGATATGAAGATCTGCTCTCTGCCCATGATAGTGCCTGCTGATGGCGATGGCAGAGAAGAGGGGCCAGGGGCTAAAAGTTTTTAGTACTCCAGAGCTCTGCTAACAGAACCTGAACTCTGGTTACATCTTGGCAAGTTTCTGGGTTTCTGTGCAATAAGTTAACACGTGGAACCCTTTGCCAGAAGGTGCTGTAGAGGACAAATATAAATGGATTCAAAAGGTAATTCAATACATTTTTGGAGGATGAGCCCATTGGTGCCTATTAAATATAGTGGTCTGGATATAACTCTTGGCTCACAAAGTTCTTAAGTACTTGGTTGGCAGGAACTAGAAGATATAGCAGGGAAAGTTCAAGATCTACTTGTCATTGTCAAATGTACTACTTCAACAGTGACTACAATGCACTGTTGGAAACAACATACAGTGTTCAATTCATCTTTAGTCTAGCTCTGCTGAACTTCTCGTAATTTTATGCTGGTAATAATTCTCTGCAATCAAACCTGTAGTAATTCGGTCTATAAGTAAGTGAAACAAATATTCCATGACAATTCTGTAATTCCTTCTTTTCTGCCCAACTGCTGCTTTTAACAACTCAAATGAATTTTGTCTTCAACAGTACACTAAAGATAGTTCATAATGCAGATCAAACTGCTTTTGAATTCTATTATGTGTCCTCCAGATATTTTTTCTGGAAGGAGAAAGGCCAGCACTGGGACCAGTTCAGAAAAGTGCTTGGAACATTTGCTGAACATTGCTCCTATTTCAAGGCACTACACATGGAAGCACTTAATATTAGGCATAAAATTAACTAGATGGCACTACAGTCCTAATTCACATCAGGAGAAATAAGAACATGGCTGAATTGAAACAGGTGCTTAAATGCTTTCATGAAAAAAGGCATTTCCTTGAAGTGTGTCTGGGCAGAAACAGTAGATAGTCTAGCAGGGACACCCTGCTGGTACACAGAGACACAATGGTACACTGGTGGTGGATCCAACTACACATCCCCATGCCATCCCTCATCTGATCAAGTCTGTCACACAACCTCCCTGTACCTCATTTTCCCAGCTTCAGGACAGGGAGTTAATATACTCATCCCCATTTACAAAAGGCTCTGCAATCTATATGTTGTAATTACCTGAAAAATTATCTTCATACTGTCTATCTGAGAAGAAATGCCACATGGAATTTTCACCTGCACTCCATTTTCACAGGTAACATTCTTAAATACTTTTCCATGGCATCAAATGCTGGACTTTACTTTCCCTTTCTGTCCTGGTTTCAGCTGGTATAGAGTTCACCACAACACTTTCCTTATGTCAGTTTTGAACCTATTGATAGAGTGTGAAATCTGCAGCTAAAATACTAGATAGAACAGCTGGCTGGAAAAGCAGGCATGTGTTTTCTTCGACGATTTTAAGAAACATTTTCTCTCTTTGATCAAACCTTTGATAGAAGTGCTGTAACTGCTTACACTGTGTAAAACCATTTTGTAGATTGTAAATAACCATTCTACTTTATAGCTGCTTACTATGTGATTACTTGGTAAATTGCTGAGATTCCTGGAATGTGCTATGACAGTTTCAGTAGAAGCAAACCCTCATTTCAGTTTCAGTTTTTGATATAAAAATAGCTGGAATCCTCCGGGAAACTGCAAAACTTATTATGGTCAGAGTCAGACCAGTAGAGCAGTTCCTATGTCAATAATATCCCAGCTGGTTTCAATTCAAAAAAAACCAAAACCTGAAAAGATGTTGGCTACATGCCACTGCCACAGATGGAGATCTTGAATTCTAAATGCAATTCAGCAGCAGTTCTTTGCCCCCTTCATTTAGGTTTTTCAGAGTCATCTCTCCTATGCAGTACACTTAGACCTGGAAACAAATCCGTCAGTTTATACTTCCCCTACAGGGACCCCAGCTCTTTCCTTTACCTGCTCAAATTCTTTGCAAAGCCAAAGAATTATAAAAGAGGCTGGAAGCTTGAAGTCTGGCATTTTAAACATTGGTATTATTGATAACCTGAAACAAGCTACAGGACAAACTTACTGCTTTTTTTTTTTTTTGCTTTGTAGGTAGTAAGTGTTTCCTAACGCATCATTGAACAGCGAATGCTGAAACGAATGGACTGCATTCCCTAAATCCTTCTCTATTAAAATAATCAACATAAAATCTGTGTTGTTACTGGAGGAGTAAAGATGGCACACATCAGCCTAAAAAGAATTAGGAGAACTGGAGCTTTTACATTTTTCCTTCCCTATGTTTACCTTGGAAATTTGTGTGCAAAAGAAATGAAAAACTAAGCAATAAGTAGCAATAAGCTGAATATTTGTAAGGAAATTAATTTAAAAAGATATTTCTTGTTTTGTAGCTGCACTACTTTTGATTACACATTAGGACACTGCACGAAGGAAAATTTCCCTGTAATCCTTAAAAGAAAGTGTCCCAAAGCTTTTCCAGCACTTCTATTTGCTCTCATTTCCTGCTGTTATTTGTATAATAATCTATTCATCTGATGATTTTAGACCTAGAAAGTAAAGCTCTTGTGACCAACTTTTGAAATGGATATAAGTGCTTCAGGGCAGCAGGAGTATGGGAATGTTGAACTTTATTACATCTTTTTAACACTTCTTTTTTCTTTGAATGGCAACATTTCCTATGACAGAGAACAATGCAAATATGAAACCAATTTTTATTAATTGCTGGAATGACTCCAAGACCCTCTGCCCTTTTTATTTCTTTTACTATTGTTAGACCATGAAAGGTATTTCATGGAGGCTGATTTAAAAACAAAAAAACAAAACAAAACAACAAAAACTAAAAAACCCACAAAAACACCAAAAGCCCACACAAAGAAATAAAAAAAGCCACGAACACAAAAACTAGAAGTATTTTAACATTCCAACCACTTTACATTGTCTATACGAAACTCAAATTCTGGACCAGAGTTTTCAGACTCTCAAGGGATTTTTGACTGCTCAACTTCTGAGAAATGCACAAGAGAGCTCTTCTTTCAGAGCATCAGCAGTCAATGTTTTCTGAAGTTCATGTCCCTTTAAAGTTCCAAGATTGAGCACCAAAAAATCAATAGTCATCTTTAAAAGATCTTGTGACTACTACCAAAGCTGAAATGAAATTCTGTGGACCTCAGCCGCTGCAAAACTCAAAATCTTAAAATAGGAGGAAGGAACATTTAACTTCTTTGGGGTCTGACATTTTTCCCATTGCAGCAACCCAATGAAATTCTTGTCAGCAATGTTTACCCTGTTCCACAGTTCTGCAGCTTACCCTGCTGAGTCTGGTCAATCTGATGTTTGGTAGGGTTTTTTGTTTGTTTTTTTTTGGTTGGGTTTTTTAACTTCTTGTCTTTTAAAACTGCAGAGCAACTTGTTTTGTATTTATTTAAACAGCTATCATCGCTCAACCTCAACAGCTCTCTGTTTTATTGTTGACCAAAGTGATTCCAGGAGCCAGTTTAATATATATTGACTTGTTTATAAAGAATGATTGAAACAAAGAAATGATAACTTTTAAACATCAGGTGGCACCAACAGTAGTAATAAAAATTTAGTAACGATAAAGGAATTCCAATATATCTCTATGCTGCATCTTAAATTGAGCTGCAAGATATTTCATCTAAAATCTGGAGCCCAAACTATGTGTCTGTGGCATGTTGTCACCAAAAGCATGGGTGTGGTGCTTCACCAATAAAATATGACCACAGTCTTGGTAACTATTGTCTTCTCTGTAATTTAGTCTTTTGACAAGATGACATGAACACTTGGCAGGCTTTCATGTCAAGAAAGCCAAGAGAATGATTTTATTTTTTCTCCCTCTAGTGAAGAGGAATTCACTTTACAGACTAGTTTTCTTCTGGGAAAGGCAAGGTCAACAGAAAGCAGGTTATTTTTAGGGGTCATATATGACAGAGCCAAGACTCCCCAGTGCTAAACAATAATCAGCTACTGGGTTGTATTGTTTTGTTTTGTGTTTTGCAGCTGTGTGCACTTGACCATATTTTGCCGGCTGAGACATTTTGTTAAGGGGTGAGTGAGGGATCTCTAAACACAAACTCCCCAAGCTAAATAAATAACAAACCCTACCAACCTCCCTCAAATTCCCATATGCTCACTGAACTCGTGATTTACTGCCGCAGTTCTGTAACTCTTTAAGTGCACTCAGAATTGCTGCAGAATTGCTGCAAAGTCAGGAAAAAAAGTGTCTGTCATCTCTCTCTATTCTGATCTTGTCTCATTTGCCCGTATTCTGCTAAGATTTTGCTTAAGTGGAGTTTAAAAACTTTTTCAACTGTTGGAAGCTACACACACCACTCAGTACCAGCTTGGGATGACCATGGTGTGTGGACAGTGACCTAATATCCTGCATATTTTGTTCCCTATTCCACCTATTCTGCATATTGTTGCCCAAAATTCTGCATACTCTGCTAGTGGGGAAGTCTCACTCAGCAGTGGCTTTTTGCACATTTTTCAGTCATAAGGATCTTTTTTACACTTTCTAAAAAAACTCCCTTTTTCTTGGGCTTGAATCTAACCTGTGGACTTGTGCAAAACTGCAAACTCCCTTCTCTCTATTAGGGTTTCATCTCAGCATGGAGGGTGCCAGTGTGCCTAGGTGCATATATCCAGGTTTGCTGTGAAAGACAGGATGTCTTAGCTGGAAGGAGACATGTCCCAGATCAGCTGCATGGTGTCTGGGAGGGAGAGCATGCACAGCTGGCTCACTTGGTGTGTGCCACAGCAGAACATGTGTCTGCCTCTGCTTGGCCATGCAGTTGTGTGCCAGCTTTTACCTCGGGTTTGCTCAAGTTGAGAACATAGCCCTTTTGGCATGGAAGAAGAGGTCACCCACAGCTGGCTCCAGCCCTTCTCTGCTTTCCCAGGCAGTCTGTACCTCTGTCTTCATTTTCCTTTCTCCACAGCATCCCAGGCTTGTGCGCCTTCGCACTGGTGGAAGGAATTGCAGTTCCTTGTTATCAGTCAGTTGGAGGTTTGATTTGTGGAAGTGGTTTTGATTACCAAGGGTTTTAGTACAGTACAGTCATGTCTGCAGGGAATACCACCACAAGCCATGAGCTCACCCCTGATCTGGCCTGCAGACATGTGCAATGATGCATCCTGGTGTTGGTGAGGTCCCACCCTCACTCATCCTGAGGCTCTCAGCCAGGGCATGTCTCAGATCCCATCTTACCTGGACTTCCTCACTGTGGGACACACTGAGCTGTGGCTTCATCTTTCACCTAACCCCACAGTCCCTGAGTGTGAAACATTTACAAGGACCTTATAAGTGTCTCTCAGGACTTTTGGAGATTCTTTACTACATCATACCAGAACAGGGCATCTTGTTTTCATAATCTCTCGGATACCTTTTACTTTTGAGGTCATTATCAATAAATTTATTGATGAATAAACAGAATCATAAACAGGACTGAATTTATGAGGCTTTGAAATATTAATGGACCTAAAAATAACTGGCAGTGGTAGCTAACACATGGTAGAAAGGAAAATAAAATGTTTGACAGTTATTATTGATTAACATTACCTAAAATTTGAGAAGAAAATATTGGGTAAGGAAGGAGAGATCAGTTCATGCCATAGTATGTTCATCTCATAAGTATGTTAGATATATTGATGGAGGCAATGATTGACCCATATTTTAATGCAACCTTTTTGTAAACTTTCCTGTACTGACTCGCACTATCAGAATCATCTTGCAATTCTTTTCTTTCACCCTTTGTTTCTGAAGTTTTGTTTTGCTTTATTTCTCTGCAGGATGATGGCCTTCCAGAGAATGAACACCAGCTCTCAGTAGCTGGGAAGATAAAGAAGCACTTCAACACAGGCCCTAAGCCAAACAGCACAGCAGCTGGAGTTTCTGTCATAGCAGTAAGCATCTGAAATACACAGCTGAAACACATTTATGTGCCCACCAGACAGTATGTGTTCAGGACATTGCACTAGAAAAAAACAGAGAGGGTTAATCCTTAGATAATTCTAGCATTTAATTAATATAAACGTAGACTGCTATTCTGCACAACTTCTCCATTGATTCCCCTTGTGAGTCACATTGTTATTTTACAGCCCGAGGAGATATAACTGTACACACAATTCCACATTTTACCAGAAGATCAGTGGACTTAATTCCAATGTAGATTAGACAATTTGGACTATGGGATCATGACATTTTACTTGGCATCATATGGATTAAGGCCACACAGAGGTTTGTGGCAGAAGGACAGCAACACTTTAAAATGGAAATTGCTTCAAAATTTAACTGAAAATCTGTATGGCAGCCTAAACCTCTCCTCTTTGAAGACATGAAAGAGAACTGTGATGCCTCTCTGCTGCCTTCATGGTTTATGAGTCTAGCCACTTCAGATTTAGCTGAGCAGCAGCATTTTATTGTAGTACCACACACAAGCTGCTTCCCTTTCAGCAGAAGTACTTAATTGGGTAAAGACTTAATGGAGCTCCTTGCTGCCTTCTGTCATGTTGCAACTCCAGTCAAGCCATTCTGGGTTAGAATGTGTCAGAGCTTCTGAAACTAAGCTTGACCAAACTTTTGACCAAGCTTTACTGAGGTTTCAATGGCATCCTCAGAGTAGCATACATACTCTATTTTTTCCTCACAGATGAACATGTGTATTAGATATACATGGGCACAGAATATTTTCAGCATATAAGATTATTCAGCCTAATGCCATTGAATAGTAACATGCATATCCTTCACATTTTTGATACATCTGCCTGTGTCTGTAAGCTTTCCTTTATTACTCATAGTAATGTGAATGCTCCAAATAGTCACTGAAAATAAGTGACATGTTAAACGTAACCGTTCCCATATCAGATTACTCAGTGTTCATTCCCAGCTTCCATAAATTGCAGGTGGTGTGACTGCACATGTACACTTTCTTGTACTGTTTCCACTTTCATGTTTCTCAGCTCAGCCCCTCCAGTGTTGAGTTAAATCAGCATGAAGTAAACTCAGCTCAGCTCATACAATCTGGCTCACAGGTGTGAAGTGCTTGTGCAGCAAAATGGATACTCTCTCAAAGTTACTTGGTATAAGTACTTAGAATTTCAAGCTGTGCCTCTCTCATATTTTTTCTTTACTCTTTCCTACCCTGAACGTCCTCAACATGGAAGCAAGTTGTTCCTCATGCTTTTCCTAGATTTTCTCAGCCATCAGCTAACATAGTCAGCATTTATTTATTTTCATTTTTAAGCAATAATACTGCAACAACTCTCCCACAACTAAAACATCACATACCCATTGCTCATCTGAACTGCAGGTATGTTCTGTATAGACTAACTGAAACCGTGTTCCTTTCAAATGGACTGCCAGCACGCTTGTCCATGAGAATTACTGCTCAGATCCTACATGCTAATAACTTCAAAGCTTAAAAGCAAGAAATGATGCCTCTGTCCTCATCCATCCCTCACCTCCTTTATATTTTCCCTGCCCTCCTCTTTTTTTTCTTTGCCCCAGTTGCTTTGTCAAGGAATTGTTTGCAGCAGTTTAAAACTTGAGTAATAAAGAAGGCACTGTAGTGAATCTTTCCACTGCAAAATATTATATATCAGGAAAAAATGTGTATGTTTAATTTTATTCTAAATGGCTTTTATTTATATTTTAGTGTTTGGAAATTCAACAGATTATTTTTAGTGATCTTCTCTCTGACCAAACTTCATACTCTGGCATAATTAATCCTGCAACTTGGCCTATAAAGTAGAAATGTTTAGAATATTTTTACATAATTCAGAAAGGGGTTTGATTAGCTTGTGTCAATTATTTTCTAAAAAATTGGAAAAGATGGGGAAGTATAGACCTCTTTAGGATTTTGGTAATGTTCCAGAATGCTAGATAATTTTTATTTTGCAAATAAATTAGTTTTGTTTTCTACAAAATAAATTAATATGTGAAAGAAAGCTAAAAACAAAACAGCAATGCCGTTAAATGTTGTTTCTGCATTTGAAAGCCTATTTAATATATATTTGACATGCATGTCATCATGGTTTTATGTTTGGAAATCTTGCTTTAGCTGTGCAATCTCAAATGTGATAGAAGTAAATCCTGTTAACAGACACTGCTTTAGATTTAGAACTTTCAAAGTTATGTACTGATGCTGAACATATTGTTCAGCATTAAAGACATGCACTGACTATATTCTCTATAAAAATACTGGGGGTTTGTGCCTGCCTGTATGTTTACTGTAACTTTTTGAGAGAGTGCTTGTGTATATAATATATAGAGATGCCTTCTATACATTATATAACACATCTGTGTCTGTGTTTGTGAAAATGTGTTAGTATGTGCATATACTTCTATAGCTTACCTAATAGTATGAAAGATAAATATTAGCATTATTTTGAGCTTTATAATTCTGTTTATGTACAGAGATAGCTAATATGCGGTATTTAGTTCTTACTTTGTCCTCACATTGGTACGGTACGGTATTATATGCCCGTTTTCTTCGATGGTAAGAAGTAACACACCTCAAAGATCTCAAGGAGTATTTATCGTATGCACCAATTAAAACCATAATATGAAAATTAAGTTTCTAAAGGTATGTTTGTGGTCAGCTTGACTCGGAGGAAGTTTAAAGCCACATGTGTTTTACATACATCTACTGTGGCTATGGCTTCCTTCAGCAAGGGCCAAATTGCATTGATTCCTTTGGTTCAGACTTATGTCTGCCTTATTGATGCAGTAATCCTCAGTAAAAACTGTCTCTGACCATTCAAGGCAGAGACATCCTACTTCTCATGCATGTGTCCAGACTTCAAATTTGTTCACATTTGAAAGGATTTGTCAGTTTGGACAAACTACCATAATGAACATGTTGTGCATGCCTAGCAAAGTAGTTCCTTTGCTGATGAAGCAGAATGATTTCTGAAACAAAATTAACTATACAGGCAAAGAGACTTTTCTGTTGATACAATAATACATCATTAAAAGTTCTGTCAGCATAACTATGTCAGCTGGGAAAAAATTCCCTTGAACCAACATAGCTTTCCCAGCAAAATTTTAATTGGGGAGCTATTTTTTTAAACAGCAAGAGAATTAGCAAATCCCTAAAAAACACTGCTTGCTGATGAGAGAGTATGTAGGAGAAATATCACTTTACTTGCCCTGTTCTTAAACTCTTGTCACAGGCATTGACTACCGGTCTCTCTGGGAGACAGACGCTGGGCTAGTGCCCCTCAGTGTGTGTCAGAATGGCCACGTTACTGTTAAGTATGTGCCAAAATATTTGCCGGGTCATGTTTCTCATACAGCTTTTCAATAAGAGAAGTATTTTTTAGTTCTGTGACGGTGTTTATAAAACACACTGCAGTTAAAAACATAAAACCAGATTTCTACTAACTAGTCTTTTTAAAATTTGAGGGTAGATTGTTTTCCCTTCAGTTCTCCAAGGATGGCAATCCCCGTGTTGCTTTTTTTGTTGTTGGGTTTTTTTGTTGGTTTTTTTTTTTTTTTTACTTTGGGCACAAAACAATGGCCTGTGGCTGTACCCTCTGGGTTTTAGTGACAGTGGCTAGAGTGACTACAGAACCCAAATGACTTTTTAAGAATGCTTCTGCAATCCAGAGGTGTGCTGTAATTCCTTGTATGAATCCAGCATCATTTAATATGTGTCCTTGTCTGAAGTGTTAAAGCTTTGCCTCTATGTCATCACTTTTGTGCTTGTATTTTTGCCATTGCCAAGACAGAGGAAAAGACTAATGTTAATCTGCTGTTAAGGTTGTATGAGGTCTCTGTCTTGGCAATGGGAGTAAATTCCAGCTGGAAATGCAGAGGAATTGAGTAGAATAGCAGAGGCGAAAAGCTGCTCAGAAAGTTGGTGCAACTCTCTGCTGCTTGCAGGGTCCTGGATTTGGGACCCCGGCAATGGGAAGGCAGTGGGTGGGTCATTGCCCTGCATTCTGCCGATTTTAAAATAAAATTACAGATACCAAGTGGAATTTTTAGCTGTGGGATTTCTTGGGTGGTGTGGAAGAGAAGTCTGCAAGTTTTGTTTGCCCTGAAAATGAACCTGTGTCTTGACCATCCCTTCCCATCTATTGTCTGTGTTGTCCTGGAATCATTGTCCACAGTTGGGTTTCTCATGGTAGGATTTCCACACCGCCGAAATTGTTCCAACTCATGTTAGGAAGTGATTCTCCTCATTTTTTTCTGTATTAATTTTTAGCTATTTGATTTTAGGGCAATATTTTTGATCCTCTTTTTAGGAAAACATCCCTTTTGTGTGTTTTATGTGCAGCATACAAGGAAGCCAGTAGATGGCAATAGCAGACCAGTGTAGTTAAGCCAACTCAAATTTAGGTACAAGGTTCCTATGGTTTTAAACTGGAAACGTCCTTTAAATAATTCTAAATAAGATGAAAGTGACATTGTTTTAACAAAATTGAATAAATTATTAAATTATTGCAGAGGAGTCATAGTGAAAAAATCAAATTTGCAGTTAGTTCCTAGCTCCCCTTGAAGTGTTTGGTACCTGGAAATGTGTTAAACTGCTTTTCTGAATTTAGAATTAGCAACTGTCATCAGTATTGGAAATATATTCCATGCTCTTACTGAAGCACAAAATGGCCTTTTTTTCTTCCTAGGGCAAAATCTGAAAATCGTTGCAACTAACAGTTTTAAAGCAGACAGTGTCTCCATAGATATTTTCCCCTAAAATTCTATTTAATTCAGCTAAATGATGTCTCCACCGTCTGTTAGAGCAGCACAGAAGAGCTAGGGAAAAGAACACATTTTCTTTGTTCCTATGCACGTGATTTTGCTAATGATAGCCTAACTTGAAAAATCTGTATTCCCTAAGTAATATCACTAGCATATTTTCCTGGACACAATGTTGAATTCATTTCCATTTTGACTTTAATTGGTGCAATTTTAAACCAAATAGTTTTGTACTATTATCTTTTTGAGCATGAGGTGTAAGCTGGAATGATAAACAATGTTATTCATGGCTCTGAGTAGTCCTACTCTCCAAGGTTAACGCATTTTTAGAAATGAATTACCATGATTGATGGGGTATCAAAACCTGATTCTTTTCATCTTTACACATTCCATGATTATGAAGCAGTCTAATTTAAGCCTTGTGTAGTCTGTCTAGCTTGCTCCTTGTGATGGTTGCACTGCCTATATTTTTTTATTATTATTATTAAAACTCTCAGTTTAATTGCAAAAGATAATATTCTATTAATGGTATGTGCAACTTAAAAGGGCAGTACTGTCTTTGGAGGTAATGAGATATTTGTCAGACTTTTGAATGAATGCATTATGCATTAAGTAACCTATTTCACAAATTCCATTTAGTTTGAATAAATTGGCTTCTAATTTAGCAAGACCAAATGTAGAGTTAGTATCTTTTTCTTTTATTTCTTTAGGGTTTTTTCTGTTGTTTTCCTTTTCTTCTATGGTACGTAGCTTTAGGATGTTAGATAAGAGCCTTCTGAAAGTGAAAACAGTAAATATGCACTAAATAAGGAACAGCTTGTTCTGGAGTCTGAATTCTCTAGCCTAATGTCGATCCACTGAGTTGCCCCGTTTCTCTCTGCTCAGCTGGACCACGGGTTTACCATCAAGAGATCAGGGTCTTTGGACTACTACCAACAACCAGGAATGTATTGGATAAGGTATGAGATGGTGCAGCGCCAACAGTCAGTGTTTCCATGGCAACGTGCTGGCAGTCTCCATTAACCAGTTCCTTCAGTGGATAAACATGCTTTTTGATTTGTTATCCGGTCCATATGCTGCTTTATCAGTTTCGTTTTACTCTTGATTGAGATGCCACACCCCCTCATTCCCTTTCTTCACCCATCCCTCACACCCACATTGCCAGCTTTCTCTTCATCGCACATGCTCAATATCAATCTCCCCTATAGTTAAAAGGACAGTGTATATAGAAAACCTACCAGATATGCTGAAGTACACACCCTCCCCCTCCCTATTGCTTGTTAAGGCATCTGCTTCCCCTGTGCTCCTGTTTCAAAACACATGGAGCAGCAACAGGCTCTCAGCATATATTTTCCTCTTTTTCCATATGAGATGTGGAGCTATATACTGTCATTTTAAACCCACTAAACACAATCCTTACCTTAGATTGAACAATGCATTTACATAACGCGGGTGTAGAAACTCTCCCAAGTTCACTGAAATACAATGCATTGTATGTGCCGGTAAGCTTGTGTTTCTAACAATGCATTCCTTCTCTTTTCTTTTTAAAACCCTTTTGATACCTAGTTATTTTAATTTGATTTTTTTTTTTTAATATTGCATGAGTCTTTTGAATATATTTTTCTTCATTGTGTAACTGTGCCAGGGTTGTTGTTAGCTGGTTTAAGATGTATGATAAAATGGGTCTGGGGGGGAGGGGCTTATTCTGGAGCAGGGGCAAGGAGGGATCCATGTCTGATAGCCCACAAAAGGCCCACACACCTCCTCAATAAATCCAGCGTCCTGGAATTTCCATCAAGTGGTTACTTGCTGTCTTTTTTCCTTCTTATTACTCACAAGATCTACATTTTGATAGCTGGAGAAATTTTTATAAGCTCCTTGTGAAACCTACGTTTTCTAACTCTGCCTTTAAAAAACTTGTCTGTGAGACATTTGTGAAAACTCAGCAAATTAACCACATAAGCAAAACAGCAGAGATGGTCATTGCAAGTGTTTCCAGTAAAATAAAACTCCCAGTCTGGATCATTTCACTGAGTGCATGGATTGGGCTACAGCACGCTTTCCATAAAACATAACAGTTCCCTGAGCGCACACTGAAGGCTAAGTAGTTTCTGATATGGATGTTCTGGGGAAAGAAAAAAAAAAAACCTCAAACAAACTCAAAACCAAAACTAAGCCTATTTTTCAGGCAAAAAGTAGAAAAGTAGTTCCAATCCATCAGTTGAACGCTGGCTAGCAAAAAATGAGAAAGAATTTCAACTCCAACTGCTGGAGTGTGCAGTATTATGTCTAATTCATCTACCCACTTGTGGTGGTGGCTCTAAACCTGGAATGACCTGTGAGGGCACAGAACAACCTGCTTGATGTGTCTTGTCACTTGACATCATGCTTTGCAGGTTGCAGCCTGCCTGGCATCAGTGCTTCTTGGTTTGGAGAAGGGAGGAATGAGGCCTTGAGTGCCCAGCTTTAGTCGAGTGTGGGTTTGATAGTATTAGAGGAATTTTTCTTTTTTGCTTAAGAAGAAAAGATGGCATTTTGTGTCAGGCAGAACTTTGACAAGGAGTTGAAAATTTTATGCCTTCTCTGTAAAGTGATCGGGTCACACTTCGGGTTGGCCTTGACTCATTTTAACTGCATAGCCCAGGTTTTGAAATAAACCATACAAATCATATGCATTTTGAGGATGTAGGGCTGAAGGCTGTAATCCTGCAACTTGGTAAATAAATAAACCTATTAAATAAAAAAAAAGACCATTTGACTAAAATACTAGTAAATGGCCATCAGCATACAAAATGACAAATCTCTGAATAATGGGCTGGAGCAGATGGGTGATAATCTCTCTTATTCACACATAAACTGCTCTGTTTTCCAGCTGGGGGCAGTAACAACAATGTTTTTAATTAGGGCTTTCTAAACCGAGCACCTAATGTGGAAAGGCAAATTGGGAGAGCAGGGCTCCTAGGCTAGATGCTTAATTAAGAAATCCACCAAGAGAGGATACCTCTGACCAAGCACTGCCCTGTGTATGTGCCTCTCTCATCTCCCAGAAACGCACAACTGCTGTGGTGACCAACAGCATTTTAGTCTAAATAAAACCATTTTGATGTCGCAAGTGTTTACTCCTTAGTAGCACAGATGCGAAGCATATTAAAAGGTTCATCAATTGCCATCTATAAAAGAAATAATTCAGCAAAAGCCCATGAAAATTAATCTGAATTCACAGGTAGAGAAAAAAATTGAAAGCAGGTCTCAAGGAAAATGTACTGCTCCCTTTGTTAGTGTTAAACTACATGTTTCTTCTGCACTCCTCTTTTTGTTTTCATGCCCAGTTTCTAACAGTTTTCTAAAGTACTTTTAAAATTGCACTATTTCCTCCCTCAATAACCAGAAAGCCTTCTTCTTTCTCTGCCTAAAGGACTTTCCTTTACAAGGTCCTTCAAAATCATATTTTTCTGAGCACTCATTCTGTACCCTCTTTTATTCCCTTTCAGTAAGATAATAGGTAGAGAAGTGGCATGATTTTTTTGAAGTACTAAAATAGAACAAACCTTAGGTACAACAGTAGCTGTTGTAGCAGGTATGAGCTATAATGCCTGGAAGATTTTAGACAGTTCCTTGAATATGAGGATCAAGAGAAACACAGAGGCCAAATCAGCAGAATGACTTGGACCCCAAATTCGTACTCATTTTAAAACCAATCCACCTAATGGTACAGAAAAGGCCAAAGCAACATCTGTAGGGGACAACACCTGGAGGTCCCAGTTAAAAACCTGAAGTTTGAGCTGATTCAGGGTATCAAGAGAATACTAGAATGCTTGTATCTAACATGAAATATTAGTAGAAAATATTAGTATGTCTAGTACTATATATGAGATCAGAATAAAATGTTAGAGCATGTTATTTTCTATATATCTACAGACACTGTAGAAAAGCTAACTGGGCAAAATAAACCCCAGGAAGTGTATGGGAAAGTCATTAATGATCTATCTATGTAATGATAGCAGAAAGGAGATGAGTTACATTGGACGCTAAACAAAATCATCAATCCAGTCAATATTGAATTCATAAAATACTGGATTTTTAAAATACAGTTCTCACTTTCACAGTTAAAAATTTATCTGAATAGCTAATTTGAAAACCTATAGTTCCATCCTCTATGTTTGGTTCCTAATTCACATTACTGTGCATCTGTCGAGTTACTTACCCCTGTCCCAAGTGGATACAATACACTTTCAAGTCAAAAGTTACAGCCAAATATATTGATGATGGGACAAGGAAATTGGGAATTAGTCTTGCTATCTGTAAAGTGCCATTTTTAATACCGTAAGACCCTCTGTAAACTGAATATTGGTAAATGCAGGTAAATATCTAAAATCATTTAAAATCTGTTCTCCTGCTCTTTGACTATAAAACCCACAACTGATTTACAAGCTATAAACAAAATTCACTCATGCAAACAACTTGGCACTAAGTCTCTTCCATGTGTAATTGAAACCAGCTGAGGAATGGTGTCTCTAAAAATGAGGGATGTCAAAGAGTAAACACAAACTTAAATATAGCAATATGAATTCAGCAGTTATGTGTATAGAATACTTGTCTTTATGTTCACTCACCAATGCAGTACTAAACATATATCAAATTGATTTTTCTTTGTTTTTTACTTTCATTTTAGCTAAATATCATGCCAGAAGTTACATGGTGTGCTGAAGCACTGGTCTTTTGTATTTGGAGGTCTAGGTTCAAATCCACTCGATTAATTTGTCACCTCGATGTGGTCATTTGCACATCTCCAAATCACCGTGTAACTTGACTTAGCTATACCTTGTGCCTGAGGGACTAAAAATAACATGAGTGTCTCACTCCTGGACAGAGGTACATTGCTAAGTTTGAAGTACTCTCGAAAAAGTGTCTGGATTCATGAATCAATCACATATATGTATATATATATATATATATATATATATATATATATACTGA
>JAWWMP010000001.1:50414071-50436577 GCA_035047865.1 Dendrocincla tyrannina | reverse complement strand
CCCCTACGCTCTTCCGATCTCATATATGTATATATATATATATATATATATATATATATATATACTGAGAAACCCATGGAAAGAAGTAAAATGAGACTGAAGGGCTGCCTGGCTTGTGCCACAAGCAATGTTTAATGGTCGTTTTTACAGCAAGGAAATCTGCCATTACATATCTTAATGTATAGAGGTCACTAGCCAGAAGTTTAAGGAAATAAGATAAACTTATCTAGGTGTGAACATTTAAATTTGGGCATATACATACATGTATATAAAATAATGTACTGGAAGAAAAATGCTACTGTTCCAATACATTTATTCATGTAATTCCACACACTAAACAAAGCATCACAAAAATTGCTAACAAATTGCAAATATGCTTCTGCAGAATAAAAGCAAGTGAAGGGAAGGGTTTCTTAGATTAATGCATGAACAGCTGCATCCCCAGTTTAGTCTCCTGCCTGGTATGAATAATGGATGGAGTAAGAGGCAAAATGCACAGTAATGTTCTTTTATTAATGAAACTAATATATATCTATATTTGGTGGCCAGCAGTAAATTAAGACAAGTGAAAGGAATAACAGTCACTGCTCACTTTCATAAAATGCAGTTACTTTAATTCAGTAATTACTGACCTGACAGAAAATATTGGCCCACAGCTAAAATAAGACTCTTCCCACTGCAAATCCAACATATATATCAAAGCAGTTGTGGTATTTTTATCCATTCATAAACACGCAGTTCAGTGTCTTCCAAGATAAAAAAATGAATTTGCATGGCTCAGGATTCCTGTAACATCAAGTGGAAGAAATCAGGACAAAGACACTCCTTAAAGAAAAATCCTGGAAAAATGCTAACTGCATGCTGTAGTATATGTGACAGAAACAATGATTTTAAAATAATGCTCTTTTACTTCAAATGAAATGCATTTCCAAAAATGGCTTGTTTACTGTTTGGTACTGGGTGTCCGGTTTACTAAATGTTGATGCAAAATACATTAGTGCTTGATGAAGTACTTCAGACCCAGCAGCACCAAACTATTAGGGACAATCCACTTATCTGCTGCTGGATAAGAAGTTCTACATTTCCTCATATGGATTGCAGGAGGACAGCCTCGTATCTCAAATTCTCAAATACGTACACTATCTTTACATTTTAGTTGTCATTACTGTTGTACAGTGCTCAAAGTTCTCACTCTCTAACCTCAAGTCAGGAAAAATAAAAATCAAAATGTGATGATGACAATCTGGGATTTGCAGCCCTGTGAAGCATAAGTGCACTTCAGATTCTCTTATTATTTATTGAAAGAGTAGCTTCAAGTAGAAATGCCCTGAAAATCCATAATGGACTGGTTCATGCACTGACAAACCACCCAGGAGGTGAAACAATACATCTATTAAACCAAGGCAATGTGTCTAAGAGGCCTTTATTACAAAACCATCAATGATAATGAAAAAGCTGATTTTTGGAATATGCCCACATTCACAAGAGAGTAGAGTAGGTGCAAATTGCACTTAAAAAACACGTGCAGTCAATGGGTTCGATCGCTGTATGGGCCATTCACTTAAGAGTTGGATTTGTGAGTCCCTTCCAACTCAGAATATTCTGTGATACTCAATTGTATCTATCTTACCATCTTCTCTGCATTCCAAAGGATTGATCTATCATATTTTGAAATTCCTTAGAGGTAAAAAAAAAGGCAACATCATTAAATGGAGAATAGCATTTGTGCAGAATGCAGAGCAGCAATACCATCTAGCAGTGTATTACATACTGGAAGTGTCAAATGTCATTGTAGCACTGGGCAAAATAAGCCTCTTCCTCCAAGTTCAATAGGGCCTGAGCACTCTGGCTGTGGCCAGAAGTGCCCCATTTCATAGTTCTGACATGTTAAACACTGAACATTAGAATGTCACCTGTGTGGTTTTGCTTTCACTAAATAAATACTTCCTCTGCCTCTCTGTGACTTAATACACGTTCATTCAATAAGCTCTTTGGGTGAGACAGGCTCTGAATGTCTCTCAGCCCAGGAGGGTAACTGCAATAATGGCCCTGAGTCTACAAGTGTGCCTTTGCAAAGACCAATTAGATCAAATTCAGGGGAAGCTTTGGATAAAAATGAAAAGAAAAAGAGTCATAAAATATCTCAGGAAGTTTCTGAAGAGTTAGGAAGCCAGAAATATTTGGTCCTACAAACTACAGCAGCATAAAATGCTAGATTAGGTGAGGCTGTCGAGGCTATTTTGCTTAACATTTTTTATTATTAAGCAAAAGAGTGCCTTTATGTATATTTAAACAAATAAATTTACAGAAAAATCTCTAAAGCTTTCCCAACAATAGTAGAAAGCTAATATCTTGGGGTTTATTTTTAAAGACATCTTTAAAAATACGTCTTGATATTTAGTTATCTTTGTCCTTTATAAAAAGTAATATCTTAGGCTAAATTTCAAAACCATTTTCTTATACATTTTCTTCTGTTTAACTTATCTAATTTTAAATACTTTCAGATTTTACGTATATATTTGCCATTCTCATGTAGCAGGGTTTAAAAAATAAATTTTGAATTTAATACAAGTATTTTTATTAATTCAACCAGAAATTTCTCAGGGGAGAGTATCTGTTACCACAGGGTGATGTGATGTGGCTTAAACTTTAAATAAATGCTTATTTCCTGTAAGGGTAAAAAAAAAAATAAAAAAAAAAGAAAATCTTTCAAATGGAAATCTGTATTTTATAGAGTGGTAATATATGCCATTCCTTCAATTTTCACACAGAATTACATACTGTATGCAGTATATCCACTGTGTGTAAAAGATCTAGATATTCTTCTGTTTCACATTAAAAATAATCAAAAACTGAATTGGTTCAAGGCTAAGAAATGTAGAAGGCATTGAAAATACTAATTAGAGCTCTTAACCGAAAGATAAGCAGTAAGCAAAGAAATTTTCAGCAGATGAAAAGTATTGGATTTTGTAGCAATTTTTATTTAAAATATGGAGAACTATTCAAAGTTGATTATTTTATCCTTTTGAAGTAGTACTATATAGGTTCTAGACGCAAAAATAATAGTTCAGCAATTTAGTCTAACTAAATCCATTTGCTCTAGTGGTTCTGTGCTCCTGCCCATCTTTCTGTCTCTGTTACATCATTATTGAATGCTGGATGCATTATTTGAAAGTGTGGATTGCTAAAATGCTATTCTGTGCCAGTATGATGGATTTAGTTTTTGTTTTATTCTCAAAAATATGTTGGCTATAAATACACCTCTGCTCTCCTATGAGGCTCACATAGTAACTGGTAAATTTTCTAGAGAAATCAGTCATGCATAAGAGAACACAGTAAATCCTTTGAAGCAGAATAACCTTTTGGCTGCATTCTTTTAAGTAGAGATTTTCATTACAGGGACAAATTTTGCAAGCCTTATCAGTGAAATCTATTCAATTCTTAAAGTTATCTTTGCCTCCAGTGCCCTGATCAGGTACTTGGTTGCATTTTGTATGTCATCTTACTAGACACCTGCCTTTTCCCATTTTGCTTTTTCCAAAACAGTCACAGGTTATGATTAAAGAAGTCAGCCCTTCTTCAGAAGGCAGCTAACCATGTGTCAAAGCACTCTTGCTGAATCAAGGCCATCCTGTTGAACTTACAATTTTACAGTGATTTCAGGGACTGCAGTCTAATATTCCATAATCAAGAAAACAGCAAAACCCAATCCCATGCTTGAAATTGTTACTCAGATTAGGGCTGCCCTCACTTGGGTTGCAGTTTCACCTTGTAAATGTGCCAGAAAAGCAGAAGAAAGAATGTGGCCAGGAGTTAGTCATCTTATTAAGAATTTTGTTCTCAGTAGTGGAAGAATGATCAAAAAATAAAGACCATCAAGTAAACACTCATTTTCCTATTCCTAGATACCTCAGAGAGATACAGATAAAATTAGCAGAATATCTGATTTGGTAGTCCTTGGTTAATAGGAGGAGACAGTATGGTCAGGCTAAACGGGTCTTTCTGTCAGAGCTCTTCAGCGTTCTCCCTAAGAACATCCATTGAGCAGCATGACGTGTTAAGGAGCTGGGTTAACTCCCTTTGGTGTTTGTTTTTCTCTCTTGTCTGATAACTTCATCACAATCCATCTTCGTTAGCTGATTACACTGACTTGAACATGGGTGAGTGTGTATCAGCCTTCATTAGGTCAAATCAAAGACAAGCATACATCTCTGCCTTGCCTGTAGAAACAGATTTATACTTTGAGAAGGGTGGGGGAAGTTCAGTTGGTATTTGGCTTGAAATTTGAATCTGTTAAAGGATGAAATTAATAGCATCCAGAAGTAGAACATATGGCATTCATATATATGGCACTGTATCTGCTTGATGATGTCACGCTACCTCTTAAGGTTTGGGAAATGCACTTTTTAAAGCATTAGCTATGTTGTGGGCTCAACCTTCAGACCTGACTGAGACAGAACAGGTTTAATTTGGTTTGAACATTTATTATCCCTGGTATTTGCTGGCCACGTAGAACCTCATGGTTTTCATTATCTTTGCATTTCACACACAGCCTAATTTCATTTATTCTTATTTTATGCCCCTGCCAGACCACCGCTCTTGATAAGGAGAGGCAGGTTTTCCGACGAAGACGCAACCAGGATGTGAGGGGACGTTATAAGGCACAGCAAGCTCCACCTGAACTCAACTCCGAATCGGAAGACTATTCACCAAGTTCATCCGAGACTGTTCGCTCACCTAACTCACCCTTTTAATAAAACACTTTTACTCAAAAGTCTTGGCTTTAACCCTTTGAGACCCTGAAACTTCTTCAGACCTGTGTGGAGTGATTACAACTGATCTATCCAGCAGTAAACGCTGGGATGGTGGAACACAAAAGGGTGCTCACAGAATCTTTGTAAGAATAATTTCCTAATTGATTGAAATACTTGTTCTCTGTTTAGATTGCAACTTGCTGCTAATATGATCCTCAAAGGGTTAAGGTTATTTTGCTTTTTTATTTAAAGATAGAAGCAGTGAATGTTTTCATCAGTGGAGCTAGGAACTGCAGTATGTAATTTTAGCACATGTTAACCCTCTGAGTAAATGATCAACTTAAATCTTGACAACCCACATTAGGGTTTTATTCTGGCTTTTTTGCTTTTATACGCACATATCTTTTATAGTATCAGGAAGTTTCTTGCCTGTTTCTGGCCAAAAATATATAAAATGTACTATTGCTTAGGAGTTACAAATATAGGCATAAAAATGAAAATAAAATTAAACAAATGGTATCTTCTACATCAACTGGTTCTAAACCTGCATTGTACTTCCACAGGGAGCGACGGTTACTGGAGGACATTGTGCAGGCTAAATGGGAAAAGTTAAATTCAGTTTAGGGCATCCTCATGGTTTACAGCAGATGACATGATGATGACCACAAAAAGTTGCTTCCATATAGTTTGCTCCTAATAACAATGTCGAGACTTGGAAAATGGCTTGAGGACACATTCTGTCATGTAATAGAATGTAATGATCTAGTTGAGAAGTTCCTGGTTCCTTTGTGTCACATTCAGGAATGTACAGGCATCCTCTCAGCACGACCTGGTTATTCCAGCAGAGTCATTTTAAAAGACTAGCATTGATGAGTTGAAGAACTACCCTTAAAATAGGTAGAGTACTTCTAAATCGGGGAAAATAGAAGTCATTTAATATATATGTAAAGCCTAAACTGAATTAGCGAAAGTTTTGTCTTAGAACGGAGAAACTAAAAATGATTCACTAGTTCTATTTATAGTATTTAATGAAATGGGCATTTGCACAGAGTATATATATTTCTGGTTTGTTAAAACCTCAACACAGCGTTACAGCTTTGTTTGACCCTTATCCTGAAGTTGGCTTCTACAAAAATATTACACTGTGTAGACATTTGCTTCAGATGTGATAATTTGGGGAAAAAAGTATAAAATGGCTCAGAATTTCTCTTGAATGAAAAAGGCAACTTTCAAAATCATGTTCTAAAATAAAAAATAACTGTGAAATTTATAGTTTCTCTTATTACTCACACAAAATGGAATTTTTCTTCTCTAACGTTTTTTAGAAGTGTTTTTTAAGAGTCACATAAATGTGGTTTCCACTCTTTCTTTCTTCCTTTTTCTTTCATATCATACAGTTCGAAGTATCAGTATGCTGCCCAAAATGATATGCAGATTTTATGATCTTTCTGGGAAGCATAAATAAATTCTCCAGGAACAAGGCTAGTTGCACACAGTATTGTTCCCATTCTGAGTTGTGTTTGCTCATGGAAATGCCCATATGTGCAGTTGTGGCAGCGAATGTGTATCTGCAAATTGTTGGAGCACTAGTGTAAAGCTCTTTTGCACTTCTAGTTGGAACTATCTAGTTGGAAGTTGAACTGTATTTCAAGAAATATTGAAATTCTGTTTCTCCATCTTACAAAGTACATCTTTCATTACTTCAGACACAAAAATTTATATATTAAAAGCTCTGAATATTTTAAACACAGAAATTTCATCTTGTAAATCTTTACACAAGTGGTACAAGTACTTCATATATTTACCTTTTTTTAATTCACCCAATATTAATAATCTAGAAGTGAGATGCTTAGTTGAAACTAGTTCTCCAGGCTTCCTTGGTAGGACTGAGAGATGAACATTCCAGCATTGATTCATCTCACCTGTCATGGGCACACATTTTAGGCTGGATTCATGTTTTGATCAAGTGATTGGTCTCACTCCATTGACTGTAGAAGGAACTGCTGGTGGAAGCTTACATCAGACACCAAACTTCAGATTATGAGTTTAGTAGAATGTCATCTAAGTCATCAGGAAACTGATCTCTGAATGTATGTCTGTGGGCAGAAGGCCTGTGCATGGCCTCAGTTTCTCTGTCTGGAAACTGAGTAACAACTTAACCCAAGTGAAGCAAATAAGAGTCTTGTTGGAAAGTTCTGCTGGGGCAGGAGGTGAAGGAACCGAGGAACTGCTGTACAAAAGTTCTGAGATTTTAGGTTGTGGGAAAGGGTTCTGTGTCCGATCCTTGACTATTGCCATCCAACCCTGGACACACTGAGGAGAGAAGATGCTCAGTAGATGGGGCACAACCACTGGCACTGTGATGTTAATGGTGGTAATTAGGTAACATTTGGATAGGACAGGGATTATTTTTCCATAAAATCAAACCCTCAGCCAAGGTAAACCCTTCCTTGCCACTTACCTACACTAATTTACAGTAGGTCAGGATCTGGCTCACGTTTCTCCAGCACTGGCCTTCCCACATTATACCACAGCCTTCCCTTTAGAAGAGATGCAGCTCAGCCATGCTAATGTAAGACATGCATGTGGTAATAAAAAAGTGTCCATTAATACCACATGCTCCTTGACTCTTGTGAAAATTTGGCAGTCCTAAAAGCAAAGGGTGATGTTCATTCTTCTTAATTATAGAGGGAAGTCATGAGAAAAAAGTATAAAAATATGCTTTGCCTTATCCATGAGAAATACTATTCAAAAGCCCATCTGGGATTTTCCTATCACCTTTGCTTTGCTTTGCTTTGGAATACAGGGTTATCATTAAAATAAGATGTTTGGCTCCTTCATCTTACACCATCTTGTACTACTTAAAATGTATGTAAAAATAATCCTAGATCCTGAAAATCCTACTCATCCCCAACATCTTATATGTTTCTGATCTTTGGTACATGTTTTATGAACATAACTATAAAAATACATTTTAAAGTTATTTTTAGGTCTGTGAGAGATTGGGTTTCAAAATGCTGATAGCTTGTTTTAGGCATCAAGAATAGATATCTGAATATTTGAACTGTTTTAAAAGAGTTTGCAATGATGTTTTTAAGTATATCCATATAACCATATATATATTAATATAACCATATATATGCATATGTATATATATATGTATGGTTTTATGGAAGTAATACTGGCTCTGGCTTGTTTGGCAGTGACTGCCCTTTTTTTAATCTAACCTCTGAATTCCTGTGGGTAAGCGAGGACAGAATATGTGGCCCTAAAAAATATTTGAAACAGCAATGAAAAAAGAAATCATATATAATAGACTACTTCTAATGTGATAATCTGGGAGAGGACCATGGCCATTTTACTCTAATATGTACCAGTCCTTCAGACTTCTTTCTTCATTTCCCTTTTGAATTTTGAAGCATCATATTGCTGCTAAATGTGACAACCATTGCTTTTTTTTAATGCTTATTACATATGCAAGGACAACTTCCTCTCACCAAGCCTGTGTAGTTAGCAGAGATGGATGGCTGTTGTGGTAGGCACCATCTATCACCAAGGAGATGGAGAGGAGCACTTCCCAAGGGTGATTCAGGTCATCTAATATTTGGCCTCTGGAGATGCCTGACAGTCTGATCTTGGTACTAACAGGAAAGTAGAACAGGGTCACTTCTAGCTTAATTCCTCTCAATTAAATATAAGCAGGGATAACATGACCTCCAACCTAAGTGCAATATTCTAGTGAGCTTACATGCAGTAAGCAAACTTTGATGTGAAAATGTTGTACTGATAGCACCGGATTAGTTCAATGGTGGTGAGCTGGGAGTTGTCTCATGTAGATACACCCATCTAAGAGTTAAGCATCTAATCTTGGGCAATAACCTAAATTTCCCTTATAGGTGCTAGAGACTGGCTTCTCTAATAGATAATTAAAATTCTAGAATGGATTAATCACTCACAAGATGATGGGCCTAGCCCAAATATATTTAGAACATGATTTATTAAGTCATGACATATAAATTAGTATTTCTGTAAGTTACAATTTCCATAGTATTAATGTACAAAAAAGATCTATGATTCTACTCAGAGGGTTAACATAAAAGCACTAGGCATGCTGATTACATTGGTGTATCCAAACTGCTTTGCTTTTTTAGCCAGTGTTTGCTGATTTTTTCAGAAAATTCTTGAAAAATTTCAAGTTTGAAATAATTTAAGTGTTGTTGTTTAAGGGATTTCTATAACCAAATTAATCTTATTTTTAGCTCAACTTATCACAGGAATAATATGTATCATTGATGCAGTGTAAGTCTGTAGTTATCAATTTTATTAATTCCACGAGTGATTCCAGAAATCTCTCTTTTTTTAAGTACTTACTATAGAGCTTACAATGGTGGCATAGGTGACTGAGACTGTCTTTCTTATTGGTAAACAAACAATATTGTAATTTCAAGAAAGTCCTAAGAATCAGCTTTTCAGTTTGGTAGTGTACTAGTTAGGGGAAAGCTATCTCATTACATGCATTGTGTAAATCATCTTTGTAGATGAAGATTGTTCATATTAATGAACACATTCTTTTTCCTTGACATTGTAGCAGAAACTGTTTACTTGTTAATGAACAACCAATACATTAATTTGCTTCAGACTGTTAGAGGGGAAAGTGAGATTCCAGTCATTGACAATGTTATTGCTTTACAGTAGCCCTCATCTAATTTAAATGTGGTGCATACTACAATAAGCAAAGCCAAACCTGTGAATAAACTCCTGAAAAAGCCTGGTGGGTCTTTATTCAGTTGGGTGCTTGCATACAGTAGCATGTGACAGAAGGAAGGCTTTCAAGAATTGTTGAAATGAAAGCGATATATCCACAAATAAGAGCTAAATTGCAATCCTTTCCCTATGGGGCATATATGTTTGAAAAGAAAAAATAAAGAAAAGAAAAGAAAAATTGGCTCTGAGGTTTTCAGTGCTACTATATTACCACAGGGCAAGTACATTAAATCATTGTTATTTGCTAGCCTGGGGTATATGTTAGAAAATGGCATCTTTTTTATTTGGTTTAGATTGTGGGCAGTGAGAGCTTTCCTAATATTATTGCAGTGCCTGCTAGTGCTGCCATTGTTAAGGCTGTGTTAGTATTTCCATTATAAACTCTTGGTCTCAAAGGTTTTTAATTTGATTGTAAAAATTCGCTTCAGGCAGAAACTTGGCATAAAATTTTTCAGCTCAGAGTGATTCTTTTCCTAAAATATGAGAGAAATCAGCTTGACCTCTTCAACATTTATTTTCTAAGTGTACACAAACATTCACAGACGCAAAGGCAGTTTTTATTCCCCTCATTTCAGATGAGTTACGTTTTGAAGCATATCTTGCAGCTTTTAGCTACAGAGGTGACAGCTCAGAACTTTTGGGTGTTTTGAAAACCAGGGAGAAAACTCAGTGATCAAGAGCAGAAATGTTCCACATGTGGGAGAGTTTTATTTTGATGTGAAAGGCATTTAAAGTTTGCACAGTAATGGGTATGTATACACCCTGCTGAGTGCTTATGTAATTCCTAAACACATTAGTTTAACTCATTCCACGTAGAAAGTGCTAAATGTGAATATGCTGAATTTCCCTGTAAGACTGGGTAAAGAATTAGTTTTGTCTTGTGTTTTATAGTAGCACCATGGACAAAGCTGGCAACACACCAGCGAAAAGCGTCCATGAAGAGAAGAATCAAAGGGACATGTTTTCTCTTAAGGGAAAAAAAATGGTCTGAACAAGGCAGAGTTGAAAGCTCACGCTAAATAAGAGAGGTAATAAAAGCCATTGAAGAAGCATAAGTATGGAATCATTTGAAAACTATAGAAGTACAAGGGAGCCATGCAGTGCAGTGAGTCCATGCACAGAACCAATCACCTACTAAGCTGGAGCAAATTTACAGCTACAAACAGGCATAATTAATACACAAATCAAACACACCCAGTGGCAGATGGAATTGAAATCCTAGTTCTTTCAGCAAACATAATGCAGACCTCTTCCTCATATATTCACTAAGTGAGACCGTGTGTAGGTATTGAAGTAGTGTTGCATGCAGGCTAGGGGGGAAATTAGGTGTTCAAAAAACGGCTGCAAATTGTTTTTAATAGCAATTCTGCAACATACTTCTACCTCAGTGGGTCCTTTTAGGAGATGACAGTGATGTCTATGCATTTTATACTTGTCTGCATATATACTTGGATAGCCCATGCCAAATGGCTTCAGTAAGAATTGAGTTGCTATATTGAGGTTTCATGTTGCTTACAGTCTTCTGCAGCGAGGGCCAGAGGAAGGGACAAAGTATCCATGAAATAAAGAATTTGTGGATTGACCCACCTGTAATGAAGATGTCTTCCTATAATCCTTCTTAGTGATTGACTTGAGTGATAAATCACAGTGCTCAGTCATATCCACAAGTATTCTCCATACCTAAGTGGATGGGGAGAGGACACTGGCTGGAGTTGGGTCATTTTCTAGGCACCCACCTACAGTGCTGCACATTTTGTCAAGCCATGTGTAAATATCAGGTTGGGAAAATAACTGCTTACACCAAATGATAGAGCTAGAAAAAGCATATAGGAAGTCATTAGCCATGACAAATGTCAACTGACCTTTGGAAGATGGTTTCTGAGCGACTGTCAGATTGAGAGTTTTTCCAATAGAACTACTGGAACCAGAAAATTCCAATTGATTTTTAGGTGCAACATGATCTGTTTATGAGAAACTTTCTTCTTGAAGAATTTCTGATCCATCCTCATATGTGCTTCCTATTGTAGGAAGACTCCGGACTCAGAAAGCCTTTATTTCTATGTATCTAACAGATTTTAAAGTTGGTGATGAGTTATTCAAACACATCTTATTTTAGGTGTCTGGAGAAAAAAAAAAAACCAGTGATAAAAAAGAAGCTTAGCTTTCTTGTCTAGAGTTACTCTCAGGAAGAGCTGACATTACTACTATGACTATTACTGCTGCTGCTATTATTACTATTTCTACTACTGCCATTGCTGTTCAGAGGTAATTACTTTGTTTGACCTATGCATCTCTATTAGATGTCTGGAATGCTTCAAACTTTCTAATAAGACAAGAACGGTCTTATATAAATAAAAACATCTTTAAATTTATTTTCTTTTCAAACAGAATGCCCACAGCTATCAAAACTGGGGTCCATCATATGGTGGGAGTTTGAAAATTGAAAAGACATAGATATTGGTAAATTGAAAGAGAGGATTATTTGTAAGGTATAAATACAATGTCCAAGGGAATTTCTGATGCTGTATCTTGCAAAGGAGAGTGATACTTTTTTTTTTTTTTCTCTTCTGATAATCCTAGCATGTAGGAAAAGGCAAATAAACCTTTAAGATACGAACTTCCGACAATTTGGTGTTTATCATTAATCTTAACGAGGTGTAATCTTTGTGAAATTGTGTCATTGTAATAGGGAGGTAGAATTTAAAGTAAATAACATCAGATTTTGACAACTTCTGCCATTGACAGTTAAGGGGTGGGAGGAATCAAATTGACTGTCTGATGCTAAAAGAAGAAATAGTTCAGGAGAGCCATTTCCAGAGAGAGTTGATGTGAAAAAGAAGGGAGGAGGACAACTCTTGAGTAATTCCCAGAGGCCAATTTATCACTTGCCATTTGTGCTACTTTTTGGTGTCTTTTCTGAGAGGAAAAAATTACTTAAACTGGTCCAAGGTTAAAGACATATCCTCTATAACTTATTTTTAATTTTATTAAGGAATTAATAATAAGCTTTTATACTCTGTCTGAAATAGTTAAAGGATTACTTGAGTGTGAAATTAAATAACACTTTTCTTATGCATGGTAAGAAGCCATCTAAGGAAGTAGTGGCTCTTAGACAAATTTCTAAATTATTTCAATTTAGAAAAAAATTCATTTTGTTTGAAAAATAAGAAACTTAGGAATTGCTATGTGGTTTGAATGGCATAGGTGAATCTTTAATTTTCAAGGTACTAATTAAATAATTTCTATATTGTACATATTCATGCAAAGATAAGTAGGGAAGCCAAGTGGGATTTTTCAAGATGTGAATGAACAGAAATGAGATCTGATATAATCGCCTAAACTTATGAGCTAAGTTTTTAACTCGCTGCTTACTTTGATGTAAAATATTGGTTTTAAGTAGGCAATAGAAGAGTAGAAAAGGAAAAATCACTTAATACTTCACCTCTAGTCTCAACTTCTAATGAGTTCATGTTTCTTGAGCAGAGAATCGTTGTAATATATTTCAATTCAGTCATCACAAGCAAGCCACCGAGGAGTTAGATCCAGCTGCATTCCTGAGAAGCTGTGCACAGGCTTTAAATATTAGTCATGCAGCCACATTCTAGCTTTCCCACATAAGCCTCTGCACCAAAGTGTCTTGATAAGCATGGTTATAAAAAAAAAGAACTCACTATTCAGAAAATTCTCACTTCATGTGCTAATTTCCCAGCACAGGAGGTGAGTTTGGAAATCAAATATAGTTGTGGACTGACAGGCTTTGTGTCTAGTGCCCTTCAACACTATATATACCAACTCTCATGAGAAATGTGAATACTATTTTCTAGTGGAAGCCTGCTAAATCCCACTAATGACTGGAAGTTTTGTTGTAAATGGCTGGATTTTGGGAATTAGCAGGTGAATGGAGTAATACAATAAAGGAGCAGAGGATAATGTATTGCATGTACTTTTTCATTTGTTCTGACAATTGATTTAGTTTTAATTTTGTACTTTATACATTATCAGCAAGTGTGCTGGAGTATAAAAGCTACAAGTAAGGAGCTCAAGTAATATGAGATCCCACCAGGGCACTCTGATTGTTTTTGCTGAAAGGCAGGAAAAGTGCTATTTTATTTATTTGTGACACAAGCCAAACATTCCCAGAGAAATCACAGAATATTCTGAGTTGTAAGGAACCCACAAGGATTATCGAGTCCAGCTCTTTGGTGAATCGTCCATATTGATAAAAGCATGTATTTTATCCTACTCTCATTTACAAGTTAATAGTTTCCATTTAACTGCTGCTTCATGGAATGATTCTTGATGCAAGAGATAGTTGCAGAACTAAAGAGTCTGTCAGAAGATGTCTGTCTGTCTAGCGTATTTTTTGTTTTTCCACAAGGGTTATAAACTGAAAACAGGTTATAGGTATGTGGTACTGTCCCTTTTGGACTTTGCCTTCCCAAGGGCTTTGTCCTGCCAAAGACTTTGTCCTCCATCTTATTGGCAGCACAAGTTTTTGGCACACTGAAATGAAGGCTAGTGATTTGTGAACACCATAGCCTTCATGAACACTGTCAACCCTTTTCTCCTCTGCTCCCTTACAGACACCTATAGCCCCTCCAGGCTGTTTGTTTCTCCCTCCTTTCTACACTTCACTTCTCTCATATGGTGCAAATACTGTAACACTGAGCAGAGAAATGGCTTCAGGGGAATAAAAAACTTTACCCTGCATTAATTACCAGGTTCTGTTCATTGCTCCCAAAGATCAGCATTCAAGGAAAAAGGGTGTAAAACAAGTGACTGCTGCAGTGAGAAGACAGGACTGCTTTCAACAGAAGTGGTGGTTTGAATCGTAAATGAAAGTAAGGGGTAAGGTCTCAAAAGTGTGTGTTGTGTCTGTTGGGATCAAGTTCTACACTGTTGTTCTTTATATCTGTTTCTTTCAAAGAATTTTGAATAAACTGAAAGAGTGGAGTGATGTGAAAAAATATTGCAATTACAAAAGAAGAAAGACTTGGAGGAAGTTGGAGCACAATCACCTATGTTTAAACATTACATACACTCAGTAAAACTAGGAATATGGGGAGAAGAGGCATCATCTGTTGTCTCCAAATTACCTCCATAGTTTAGGTTTTTCCAATGCTTTGTAAAGGATTATGGTGGAAGACATGCACAGACTCTATCTTGCAGTCACTTGCTTCCAGATGATAGATGACATACAGCTTTATTATTTGTTGCCACTTAACCTTCAAGATGGAAAAAGGCAGCTGCTGAAAAGCTTAAGCCTAGATGCTGCCCTGGTTGTAGCTTTCTGTTCCGCCCCAGAGCTGTTCTCTGGCTGGGCCATGTTTTCCACTTGTCATGGTGGAGTACTAAACCTTGGCCTGTTGTGTGCCAGCATTTGCACTGCTGGTCTCTGCCAGAACATGCCAGCAGCCGTGGGGCTCCTCTGCACTGTGCAGTCAGCAGCAGCTTCTGCTGATGCCTGAAATACCATTTAGTCTGGCTAGATGAAGGCCAGTGAAATCCTCTTTTGAGGATACTTGAATCCGTGATAATGTTAAAAGACACGCTTCTGCAAAGAGACTAAAGAACTCAGCTCTTGGTGCTGCTTTGTTGCCTCTATACTGGCTGTGAGCACATGCCAGACAGTAAATGGGGCAGCAGACATCAGGCAGCAAACGGAAACCCCGTGGGCAGCTTGCAAATCAGTAGTACATAGTCATAACCAAGTCTTCCCTGGAAAGCACTTGGATTTGGGTTTGGGGTTTTGCTTTCATTTTTCTAAACAGGAAACATATTCAAAACTCCAGCTTGCCCTCTGTTACTTGTTTCAGTTATGTTTAGGGAAATGGGGCTTTGGAAACATGAAAAAAAAAAAAAGATTAGTAGCATTACATCAAAGAACTATCCAAGCCTTATCATGAATCTCCTGTTTGGGCAACAGACAGATAAGGAAGATAGGATATAGATTATGTCCAGCTGCTCATTCTGAGCTGCAGATGGATTGCACTCTAGGCAGAGAGATCACCTAAACAGAAATCTTGGTAATTCACTATTTATTTCCCTTCATGTAACATGGAGTTTAGTATTTTTCTTTTTTGCCATGTATATATACCATAACGTTTCGGGATACTGCCCAGATTGTTACTCTTTTATACCAGCTCTAGATAGGAGAAACAACATACACAGGTAACAAATTTAATAAATGACATTACAATTAGAGAGTTAAACTTCTAGCAGAAAAACAGTTGTCTGTTACGAGAGGTTGCTGGATTTTTAATCTAAAATATGAATTTTCATGTATTTGTTTGAGCAGATACTGAAGTTTGAAATATATCAAGTTTAATTATGCAATCTAGTCAAAAAAGAACATATCTGGTCCAATGCTTCTCAAATTACCTGCATTGAAGGAAATCAATTTATTCCCTTCTGTTAGGCTCCTGAAAAGATAAATTCACTGACCCTGAAAATATCTCTTTTTTTTTTTCTTGGTCGCATCCATAATCCTTCTTTCTTAATATCTGAAAGTCATAATTAATATGCCACTAGAGAGTTTTCATTATTTCTTCAGAATTACCTCTTAATTTACTAGATTAGCCTGATTAAGTAATGAATTTGTCAGTTCCAGTTTTTTCTTTAGAATATGAATTATCTCATTTTTTGACCAGGCGACACTAAATTAAACTGTGACTGAGCAAGGCATTTTGGCCTAGTTTCCTTTTGTTAAAAATTCTTTCAAACTATTTTCTTAGTGCACATCCAGTTACTGAAGGCTGCAGAGCCCCACAGGTCCTCTCCACCTCCTGATTTTGCATCCACAGAGCTGGAAGCAAAGCACAGTGGCCCGGCAAGCTATTCCCCTTCATGGATAGCCTTAACACAGAGAGAGGAAGTCCTTCAGTAGTGGTTCCTTCCAGTGGTGTGTTTGTTGTTGCTAATAAAACACCTGTAGGTAATTAATTATAGTATTTTCTTCTAATTCATTTGTAGCAAATGAGAAAGTATCATACATTTCTCTTTTCATTTGAGAAGAAACTGGTCTTCATTCTCTGCAGTCTTTCCTATTTAACCCAAATGGATCTGTTAAGTAGCTAACTTACTGACTTCATGTATTAATGTGTTCAGTAGCCTAATTTGTGTAGAATATGCAGTGATTGCCATTAAAGATTCAACCTTTATCCCTTATAGTAGCTATACTTGGAAGGGAGACTTGTAGGTTCCTGCTTGGACTCAATGTTAATGGTACCATAATTCCCATAGGTAGAAATTTTGAGGCCATTGGAAAGGTTTAATGACCTTGTATTCCCTGTACAGGAATGCAGAATGGCAGAAAGTGTCTTATTCTGCCCTGAGGCTGCTGATAAAACCCTGAGAGAGGAACTCAGTCAGTCTTTGGAGCTTGAGTGGGTTGGAGAGTGATATATAAATATATCTATAATAGATGGAAAAATCTAAACCACAAATAACCATGTGGCACTGAAATTCCTAGAGACCAGCAGTTCACAAATCAAGAGAAATATCCAGTGAAGAGTGATGAGCTGAAAAGGAGAGCAAAAAACCTGACAGACTGTGAACAAAGAAAGTTTCCTGACTGCAGGGTTTCAGTGACTCCTGGTCTAAAAGGTTTGGCGTGGCCAGCCAGCTACTCTGGCTGCAGAGCATTCCACGCTGCGTGAGTGTGCGAATGATGTAGTGATGGTGAAATGCAATACTGTAGGGGGAGCAGCAGTCAGCTGGTTCACATGGACTGTACCAGTGTAGGGGCTGTCCCAGCTCACTGCTCTGAAGGACTAGACTTCATGTTTTCTGCCTGATTCCCAAACCTGTGGATCTTTCTTTCAGGCCAAATGAAGAGGCTGCTTGTGTTTTAACCTCCTGTCTGCAGGTTGCACTACAGGTTTTGTTGCACTACAGGGTTATGCTCTGCTTGGAGGAAACTTCACTGTAGGCTGGTGCAGTGGAAGCTTGAAACACACTGAATGAATGAAGAGTTTTAGAAATAAAGCTCTAACAGCCTCTGGTGAGCATGTGCAACTACTGGTGTCTAGAAACTATTCAACTTGTTCAAATCACAGGAGCAGCATGTGGCATCTCTCTGACATCAGCATTGGATTAGTGGGTGATTTTATGTCTTTGAAGCAGAGAGCAGAGGTATCACAGCTCATCAAAAAATGAATAGCCGAAGTTTATGAAATGGATGAGATCTGGTTTATTTGTTAATTTTTAGCTTGTGTGAGGTATTCTTTACAGAGGCAGTGACCTATGGGTGGCAACCAGCTCCTTTAGCAGACTGGTCTGCTGAGCCATAGAACCTAGAGAAACAAGGAAACTGCTGAAAAGAGCAAGGAACAGAGACAGCCCAAACTCAGAGATAATGGAAAGACCATCTGGAGGAATGAAAAGGGCTGTGTAGAGTTTGCTCCAATCAAAAATCACTGGAATTGACTGAAGGAGAGACTAAGAATAAGGATCTGTCTGCAAGGATGCAATTGGCAGAAGGACATGCATCAATAAACCCTTTTTATTTCTATTCTCTCTGGCATAAACACTCTGAGCTTAAAATAGGATGGCTGGCCTGTATCTGGGTAGTTCAATGGCTCCCTCTGGGACCTTCTTCCTGAAAAGATTAAATTTTGGTGGGGCTAACTCAACACTGAACCTGACTTGAGACAATGACATTCAGGGAGACCTTGGCCCTTTCCAAAAATGTGCTTGTTTTCAAGCCCTTGTGCCCTGTCTCTTCCCTGCCACCCCAGTGACTGAGTGCTGCTACTCAGTTCAGGGAGAGGAGAAGAATGTTTCTTTGCTCTCCCATTTATGAAACAAAAATGGAAATCAGTCAAAGGCAAAGCTTTCAAGGCCTGTTCAGCCCAAGTGCTTTTAGCTCCAGCAAAGCACAAGAGGCATGTGGGTGATGCACATGGGCTACCATGTGAAAAGGATAAATTCAAAGTAATTTCCCAGAAACTATTTAATGAAAAAGGTAACAGAGGGAGAAAAAGTGAAATAAAAAAATCCTGGGAATTTGGAGTAAAATAGCCATACATTTCAATGTGATTTACAAAAGGCAGCAAGTTGTCTCACACAGCTGTTTCTCTGGGACACCATGGCTGTGTTGCTTACCCCTTCAGTGATTGGGGTTACACTGTAAAGGAGGTAATGGAAATTTAAGCGTTTCAGAAAATTGAAGATGATGGCTAGAAATCAAGCATCAAACTCTTTTTGGACTTACTTGAAGTCCAAATGTGGAAGAAAAGTCTCCCAAAGGACTTTCATTCAGTCTCACATGTGCTGTCTTTCATGTGGGGCTTAAATTGCTCTCCAGTGAGCCTTCTGTGCCCCCAGAGCTGTCAATGTACCACCACTTGCCAGAATCTATGGAGAAAAATTCACTCGTTTGGTTGCCTGAATACCATTAGTTTAACTCTTACCTCTTGTCCTCTCTGCCGATCCTACTGCCATCCTCGCCCACTCCTTCCTTTGTAACTTCGGAGTCTGTTGGCTGATTTCAACCAATTTGGAGAGAAGAAGCAGAATTCTCATAAATAGTTGAGGACATAGAAGTATTGTGAAAATCAGCAGCTCAGCACCTGAGAGAAGCCTAAATTAGCTGTTGGCTCTTGTGCCATAGAGACATGGATTGGAGCCTGCAGTGCTCTAGCCCAAAGGGGTAGCTTGGTGGTTGCACTCAGCTGTCTTTCTGCAAGGGGTGCTGTGCTGTGGTGGCTGAAGGGATGGGTGGCTTGATGGTGTTTTGAGCAACAGACAGTAGGATGAACCTTCACGATCAGCTTTTGCAGTTTTGGTGTCACGTTTTCTCACCTGCAGCTGGTGGACTTGATCTCAATATCCTGTAATATAGCCGAATGGAAAGAAAGCACTGAAAGGAAGAAATACCTCCCTCATCCTCTTCCCATCTTTTTCCCACCTGTGTTTCATCATTGATTGTGAAGGAATGTTATTATCCTTCCTCTTTTTCTGCAAGAGAGAAGTGCCCTTTTGCCTTCCTTTTTTGTGTCTTGATGCACCGAATTTAGAGGTGAAAATGCCTGCTCCAAGGTTTCCTGTCCTAGGTTGAATAGTATAATTCTGATCTTTCCAGCATAGAATGGGCTGCTCTGAAATTTTTTGACCATGAATGCAGCTCATATTGAAACAGACCTCTTCAACATTTGAGTCCCATGAATGTCTTTTTTATAAAAACATTCTCTTGTTTCATAATTCTAATATTGAAACATTGATTTTCCAGATAGCTTTCCTTAGAAGATATAATTCGGCCCTTACAAAGAAAAGAAAAAGATCGGGGGGAGAAGGGAGAGGGGAAACTCGCAAAACCCAACCCCTGAATATTTACACATTTAGATTTTTATTTTTTTTTAATCCACACAGGCTGACTACACAAGTGGCACTTCCTTCCAAGCCTATATGAACAGCTCCTTGGCTAATGATCATCAACCTGGGGAAGGAAATCAGGCAACATACTGTGAAATGCTGACCCTGCTGCCTGTCCCCCTGCCATATGGCAGAAGAAGCTGGCATTGTTCTTTGGCACTTGGAACAGAAAGCTCTTTTGCCCCAGCCCACTGCTTTTTACAGAAATAGCGCTTCAGCCCTGACCATTAATGATGTGCATGTGTCAGATGACAATGCTCCAACCTGAGCACAGCACAAACACTATGAGAACAAACACACTACAGCATTTAAGTAAAAATGACTGTTTGATGTGCTTTAATTTACAGGAAATTACTACAAAGTATTCCGCTCTGGTTTCTATAGGAGAAATTTGGCCGCAAAGAATCACAGCTCTGTCTAGTCTGGGCCACTGACTTTATCAGGGTGAATCCACCTCATATAGCAGTGTTATAAGCCTCCCAATGCTCTTTGGTTCTAGTGTTAAATTCTTTGATAATTGTATCTTGAACTATTTCCCTTGGCAGCCTGATCTGCCAATAACCTTTTGAGTGAGATTTTTTTCCGATAATACAGTTTAAATGCCCTTTACCTTAAATTTAAGTTTGTGTCTGTCTCCCCTATCTGTTTTTGCTGCTGAGCCCTCAGGTTTATAGGCTGAGTCATTCCTATTTGAGGTTTCTTCAAACTCTTTGCTTTGTTTGTTCTGCTAACTTAAGCAGTATGTTTCCCTTTCATTCATGTACAAGAACTTAAAATGTAAGAAACTCTTGTTATCCTCACCATTTGTTTTCCCACTTCATCATCTATATAACTTGCCACTTAATTCAATTCTTCTCCAGTGTCCTCGGTTGGTTTTACATGGAAAAACTGTATAGGGGATATGAATGATCCAGAGCTTCAAAAGCAAGTTCTTGGATATTAATAACTCTGATTTTTTTTATCTCCAGGATGATAGACTGCCAATTTTCACATCTTTCAAATCCTTCCTGCCAGTAGGTTGCCATCCACTTAACCTTGGCATTAGTCATGCTAATTTGATGAGTTCTAGTTTAAATCTTTTCTTGTTTGTTTGCATAGTAGGTCTTTTCCTTCTCTTTTCCTCCTTTTTTTTTTTTTTTTTTTTTTGGTTTTTGATTACCCTTTTGATCACCTGATGGATTAATTGAACAGGAATTTTTCCCCTGGATTTCTGCAAATACTCCTTTTTGGAAGTGTTATCCGATAGGTACGTAACACAGACTTGGGAACATTTGAGTCTGTTCAGAGTTTGTGTAACAGAGCATGTCTTGTACCTTTATGCCCCCTTTTTTTCTGCCTTCTGTAAGGTCTGAGTTGGTCTACAAGCCTAATCTGAACAAGGGGACAAAAAGTTATTTTGGTCCTTAACCCAGCTTGAGTAAAGGATTTCTGTCCTTCACTAATGTTCTTTAACAAAAATAGACCTACAATCCCTGTCTTGTAATCTCCTGGTGTGCAACAGGTCAGAGCACCCACTTCCATGTTATAATTAAATGAGTGTGTCAACAAAATACGGCTTTCTTACAAAGGGAAGAAAAATAATTTAGTCAAATCTTTCTGC
This sequence comes from Dendrocincla tyrannina, assembly GCA_035047865.1. Classification (NCBI taxonomy): domain Eukaryota; kingdom Metazoa; phylum Chordata; class Aves; order Passeriformes; family Dendrocolaptidae; genus Dendrocincla; species Dendrocincla tyrannina. The sequence goes on along the minus strand of JAWWMP010000001.1, from coordinate 50,415,085 downwards.
TTAAAAGCAAGCAGACAACCAATGGAAACAATTCTCCCTTATTCTAGATCCAAGAGCACCTACACAGCTCAGAATACTAAGATCCGTTTTCCCATTCTCATCTTCCTTTCACAAATCCATGTACAGTATGTGCCTCATCTTTCTCTGTGGAGGTTCGGGACCAGTCACTCAAAACACGTTGCTCCCTCATTGACTGATTGCTGTCTTCTCTGGAAAAACATTAGTAATAAATTATACCCAGGCAGTGTGCTACAGGCATGCAGGCTTCTAAGTATGAAATTATGGAGAGTGCAGGGTTCAGTCACAAATGCATTCCTCACTGAGTCATACCAACGAGCTCCCAGAAGGAGAGGAGAAAGGGTTTGGACCCCATTTAACCACAGTTCTGGTACTGACCAGTTACAAACAGCAGGGGACTCCTAATGGAGTACTCTTTAGAAAATTACTCTTAGATAAATATAATTAATTCTTTTATATTATTCAAGTGTATTAAATTAATATTTTAATGTTCTTAATTATAGCAAAATTAGTACTATAACTACTAATGCAATATGAATGATCACATAAATTACTAGTAAAACAACATAGCAGATTGTGGTTGCTATAGCACTGCTGTAGTTGGAAAGAAACTTTTCAGCAACCTTCTAGCACTTAAAAGAGGCCAAAAGAGGGACATTTGACAAGGTCATGTAGTGATAGGACAAGGGACAATGGCTTTAAATTGAAATAGGTAGGTTTAGATTGAAAGAAAGAAATTAGTTATTTACTGTGAGGGTGGTGAGACACTGAAGCAGGTTTCCGAGAAAAGCGTTGAATGTCCCATCCCTGGAAGTGCGGGGCCCTTAGCAACCTGGTCTAGTGGAAGGTTCCCTGCCCATGGCAGAGGGGTTGGAACTAGATGATCTTTAAGGTCCCTTCCAACCCAAACCATTCTATTATTCTATTATTCTATTATTCTATTATTCTATTATTCTATTATTCTATTATTCTATTATTCTATTATTCTATTATTCT
>JAWWMP010000001.1:50398982-50413971 GCA_035047865.1 Dendrocincla tyrannina | reverse complement strand
ATGGTTGATTCTGCTCATGGGGGTGAACAGGCTGTCTCCTACTTCAGGCACAAAAAAAAAGTATTTAAGAGTGAAAGACAAAGCCAGTCTTTATCCTTTTGGAGGTTTCAACGGATACGTTGGCTATAAAAGCTGAGATAACAATACAAAAAAGAGGCATGGGCAAAGGCAGAAACTGACTGTCTTCACAAAGTAAACAGCAAATCCAGTGAATAATGGAAATAGGGAACTTTCTCATGTTACCTTAGTATAAGCAGATTAAGCATATTTTTGCTTTTATTTTTTCTGCCTACATCTTTCATAAACATATGTGGCTCTGTTGTCTGTTTTGAATATTATGAATAAATACATTTTTCTGAATTTGCTTAGCCTGAACTGAGGGAAGTGCAGACACCCCTCTCCCAGGCCTGTGGCAGAGCCAGCCCCAGCCCTTGGCAGATGATCTGTCTCTCCTGCACCTTGCCCACTGCACCCAGCAGCGTACATTACAACAGCAATGTTGGTGCAGCGCCATGCTCCCCATGGCATGCCATTTGCATCCCTGGAGCTCTAGCCTTTGTGGACCTCTGAAACCTTGTGCTAACAGTAATGGCAGCTGAACACTCTGGATAAGATCACCATGGGTGTCCCAAACCAGAAAGATACTGAGGGCAAATGTTGGTGCAGTGCTGCACCCCTCATGGCACTCTCTTTCTAGACCCAGTGTCCCTAGAGCTGTAGGCTTTGTGGCTCTCTGAACTCTAACCCAGCAGCTGGGGGGCTGTGGCTGAGGTTGCCAGCTCCCATGGGCGGCCCATTTTGCAAAGTTTATACTCTATGACTGGTAAGGCACGCCAAGTTGAGCAATGCACTGTGCCAGTATTGCTTTCTTCACACCTTTCTAATCCGGGCCCCCCATCTTTCTGGGTACCTCAGCCTCAAACCCAAAATTCCATTAAGGGTTACGGTTGGGATTTCCAGAGGCCCAAAATGTACAACTCCACAGGCAGTGAGGTTTTTACTGTCTCATTCTAAATAAAGAGCCTTTATGTGGAGATGTCTGTTTCCTTAGCTGCCTGATGGAAATTTTTTTCAGACACTTTTTGTTTAGCTTCCCATTAAAAACCTCTTGCTTGTATACTGTCATATAACAAATTTTAGGGATAAATGGAGGTAATAACTTCAAGGCATTGGTTTATATCTCTGGGTCTTTACTGTATCCTCTGCTCTGCTATATTTTATGCTAAAGTACTATTGCAAATACTCGCTGCATCCAGAAGCAGTAATTAACTAACATGTGGAAAGGTTATTTTAGGTAAGGGGGAATGCATGTTTCATATCTTTGTATATTCACCAAGTCACTAATTCAGCAGTTTCTGCTAGGCATGGACTGACTTTTGTGACTCAGCCATGGCTGTTTATTTTTTCATATGGAAACTGGGCAAAACTCTGTTTTTCATGTCATGCTTGACACCTAGATTGACCACAATGGTTTTATCTGAGTTTAATTTAGTTTCTAGTTTGTTCACTTCTAAAGATCTATAAAAACAAAACACTATAATAGGCACATCCCCTGTAGAAAGGAAAACACAACAAGGTCTTGCACTAACATCTGTAAAATACTCGTGCTGAGCTCAATCTTGCTTTAAAAAATTCCCTAAAATTTTCAAGTCCATATTTATTAAAAAGTAAATAAGTATAAATATTCTACTAATTTGCTTGCTGCTCCTTTGCAAGTAAATATATATATGTTATTATACATACACATATATAAGCACATACACATATATTCTTTCTCTCTCTCTCTCTCTCTCTCTCTCTCTCTCTCTCTCTCTCTCTCTACATATATATATAATGTGTTTTTATTACCACTTGAGTGGATTGGCAAAACTCTGATTGAACCTTGAAGATTGGCTTTAGAAGTTCATGCTAGCTATTGATGATCCAGCTTACATAGAATAAATGGCCAGGAGAGGTACCTACAGAACAGATTTGGGGATTGGAAAAGAAAGCAGTTTGTGTGACTAATATCTGTAAGGTGCCATGACCCTTTCACTGAGTTTATACTTTGAACAACTGAGCAGTCATCTGCTTACCCCTTCCAACCATCGCTTGGGCTAATTAGGGACCAGTCATACACACACACAGAAAAACAGTGCTGAGAAATGTAAGTTCTCTGATGGCTTTCTCTGAAATACACATTGTTTTGTTATGATTCTGGGATGATGCTGACTTTTCATGAAAAGTAGATCTCTTGGTTCTAATGGAATTTCTTTTCAGAGCAGGTTTTCAGTAGATTTATACCACAGTGTGCAGTCTTACCCAGCATATGATAAAGTATATAAAAAGTATATTAAAAAATAAGCTCTTAATGGTCTGTTCTGATGATAATACACATATATAGTCCACTAAGACTGTGGAAACTACCAGAAAGTAAAATGTAGCTGAGGGGAAGCAACCATATATCATATAGTAAACTATGAGCTCTTTTATGTTGGCTAAAAAGTTCTCTGAAATAAATCTGAAATGGGAAGCTTTCGCTATTTCCATGAAGCAGTGCACAGGAGCACCAACCACAAAGCAGGATCTTGTTGCTGTAGTTGCTATACAAGAGAATAAAAAGCTCATGACTGAGTTCTGAAAAAATCAGAGGTAACAGTAAAATGAAAATGTTATTGTGCTTTTAAGTAAAATTCTTAGTAGGAAAAGTTGAGATTTCAGCTTAAAATTTAACAGTTTTTGCATTGTTTCTTTTTCTCACATGCAACTGCTTCTATGCATCTCTTTACTGCCCCATTCTCCTGTTACATTTGCCAAGACAGGGGTCTACATTTAGAAGATATGAACTTGCATCTCTTAATAGTATTCTTTTTGTCTCATCTTGCTGATTCAGTGTCCTTTAAGGGGCAATAAGACCAGTCATTTTTGCACTACTCATTGATTTCATAGGTATGCTTAAAGACAGAGGTAGGAAATGTGAGAAAAGAAGAAAACTTCTTCCATCAGTGCATAAGGAGTCTAAAATTATATCAGTTCCTAACTGCATGCAAAGGAGAAGAAAATCACTGGGCTGCTAGGAAAAAAACCAAAAAACAAAAAACAAAAAGAAAGTGATTTTTAAGTAAGCACTGGGAAATAACTTGCTAAAGGATAAATGATCAATATGTGCTTATGTATGTGCATGTCCAGGTTCTGTTGGGATGGGTAGCTAACTTTTAGTTCTGAAACTTGAGTTTGTTCTGAAATTTTCAGAAGATTTGGTTTTTATTATAATGGAGACTGCATAATTTATTGTGTTAGATTGATACTGTAGAGTAAAGGACAAGTATAAGGAGCATTGAGTGAAGGTTGCCTAGGTTTTCCTTATTTTTGCTTCCTGAGTTTGCAAGCTTATTCAGATTATTTTAATATAGCTTTTTCTTAGTTATGTCAGTGTTTGAATATTTTTACAGTCATGAGAAAAAACCTTGTGCTACAGTGTACAGCACATCTCTGTTTTCCATTTCAGTAAGCTACACAAAAGCTCCTATCTCTTCTAGCTTATATCAGTGAAGTCAGTGATATTTTAGGAAACTTAGAGATCAGATGAAGAATTAGCTCTTGCCAAAACACCTGGCTTTGGTGGAGTCCCAGCAGCCTTATGTAAAGGTTTTTCACAGTTGATTTTAGATCTGATAGGGAATACGTTCAGTAACTCTAGAGAAAGTGGCTGTTTGCCATGCAAGAATTTAGCATTTAAACTAAATCTAATAAAGGCCCAGAATGTGGTGCTTATTTCCTGATTTCACTAAGTAATGTAGATGTAAAGATTTTTATCAAGGACACTGGCCACTAGTCTTCAAGACACTATCAAAAAATCAATTCACCGAGATGAGTTTGGTTATGTTCACCCCAGACATGTTCAGCAATATCAGACAGTTAATTAATATACCCCAGGTCTCCTGTAGATTTAATCTCCTCTCCGTCTGTGCCTCATCTCCACTGATGCTGAAGAAATATTTGACAGTGAATTTCTATTTATAACTTTATACTCCTTTTCTGTTCCAGAGCCATGTTTTATTACCTGTAGGGTTTGTAATCTGAGTCTATAAGCAAGAACCAAGTGATTGTATCCAAGACCAGTTTGGCTTTTGATAACCCCATTGCATAATCTCTTCCCTGGCCTTCTCTTGTAAAATTTGCCTCAACACTTAAAACAACTAACATTAGGCTGAGGGCTACATCTTCTTCATTTACTTTTTTTTTTTTTTTAACATTAAAAGAATTTTATTTTCTCTTGTTTAATGTCTAAAATGGAGAAGGATATACTTCTAAAAAAATTTAATTGCCTATTAGTCAGTAGAGCCATGGAGCAGCTGACATATCCCACAGATCATTTTTCTGTATGTTTAAAAATGTCATAAAGTCATTTATGCACAGCTCTCAAGAGTATCTGGTTCTAAATGAAGTTTTAATTAGTCATATGCCTTCCTGTATTCTGTATTAACTGAGGAAAGGCACCTGGGTACAATTATGGAAATATAATTATGACTCCTACCCAATGTGCAAAACCATTACAAAAACACAATCTCAGCAATATTTTAGAAAAGGGCCGATGAGAGTTTTGGAAGTAAGATAAAGTCTTGCACGTATATCAGTTGATATTTAACAACAGAAGTAGCACTATATAATATGTTTAGTTCAGGTTTCCTCATCAAGAAGGGATGTATTCATGTCAAGCATTTAGAAAATGAAAATGATTAATTCATACCCTGACCTGTTTTCCTGAAGCAGGAGAGAGAAAAAAAAGTAATAATAAAATATGCTAAGAAATAACTGATAAACACAGGTGAACAAGCACTATTTTTACACCTGTTATCAGAATACAGAAATAAGAGTATGTCCAATGAAATTGCAAGACAGTACATACCAAATGGACACAAAAAACTATTTCCTCTTGCTGTAAAATCAGCAGTTATTCTAAAAGATGAGAAATATCTGGAAAGCCTGCAACAATTTTGGAAGTAGGTAGTACTCTGTGATTGATTTCTTCCACATTGTCATCAGATGTTGATGACAGTTCAGCATTATCTAGCTCTGAAATATTTTGTTCAGAGGATGCTCTCCTACCTCTTGTACACTGTTTTTTTATTTGTGTTCTCATATACCTAAAAAGGAGAGATTGCAAACTGATTAAGCCACTTGGCACATCATAATTAGAGAACAGGATTCACTGCTGTTGGATCTGCTGTCACTGTAAAACAGAAGTACAGAATACAGCTGCCTATTAATGGGAAATCCTTGCAGGAAGTCCTTTACACCTGTTCACTGTAGCATTTACTAGTTTCCAAGTTGTTTATAACAGTATTATAAGAAATTTTGTTTGATGATGTAAACCCCTCAGAAACCAACAATTCTGATTGTTCTGGGGTTTGCTTTTTCTACCTGTCTGATTTCAGTATAGTTGCGACTCATTTTGCATGAGAAGTGACTGTTGGTGCATAAGAGTTTCTGACGAGGATTCTTTGATCTCAGACTTTTATCCCATCTTTTAATCCCATTGTGTCTTAGTTTGTTTACTTTGTTGGCTTGACAGCAGAATTTGTATGCCTTTCCATAATTTCCTGAGTCAGTGAGATTTCATGCTACTGCTTCTGTTTGAATAAGCAGCGCCCAGACATGACATTCAAGTCCAAACTGTTGTCCTAGCCAAAGCCATTCCTTTGTAAGATACTAAACTGGCAGCTCTAGTGATCCACAGTTAGCGCATTACCTCATTGGCCTTTGTAGAATGGCAGGTTGGAGTAGTTTAGTGAGAGCATAAGTAACTGATTATATGATAATTCATTTTGAAGATTGTGAAAAATGGAAAAGATTCATCACATAATTGCAGGAGTTAATTGAGGTGAGGAATGTAGAATGTTCAGCTTGATTCTAATCAATAGGTATTCTTCCAGGGAGACATAATGGTTGCAGACATTAAGAAAAATGGTTAAAAATGAAGAAAATATTTATTAGAATTCTATTATTTTTTTTGTCTGAAACATTCTACCCCAATAAATATTGGGGATAAACACTATAAAGAGAGTTTGTACCATATAATAAAGTTTTGACTGATATATAAAAATGTTTCCAATAGAAGAAATTCACAGGTACCTGTTATTGTTTAGAAAATTGCACAAGTGACAGTGGATATTGGGCAATGAGGAGTCAGCAGGAAAGGAGGCTTAGCAAAGAGTGAAGTCAAACAAATTTCCTGCATCTGTGTTTTCCGTAGAAGGTGCTATTCAGAGGACATTTCCTATGGGAAACCAGACTTTGGCCTTAAGAGAGACTGCAGTGTCTCAGGAGGAAGTTATGAAGCAACTTGAGAAAGACAAATGCAGTGAACTATCAGGAGCAGATGGTATTAATCTGAGGAGCCTGAAAGAAATAAACTGTGAAATAGCAGAGATGCTGATGAGGTCTTTCCATGTACGGTGATTGTTACTGAGGGCATCAAAGTCATTAGATTCAATTAATTTGGTTTTCTTTTTTCCTCAGCAGAGGTAGGGTTTGCTCCAGAATCTACTGCCTGGATCAGCTTCCTTGTGGTTTCTGGACTGGGAGGATCACTAGGGTGCAGGATATGAGGAAGGCTAATTCAGTTAGCTTAGACTAGCATGACTGCTTCAGAGGAAAACCTTCAGAGCTTAAACTTAACAGGCAGGCAAAGGAAATGGGGAAAAACTGATTCCCAAATTAAGTCATGGGAAAAGATTTCCAGTGAATGGCTGTTTGCTAATGTCAAGATGTCGGTAGTGAATAGGGAGTTGAATAAATCTGTAGAAGATATGCAATTGTGGGAACTAAAAGTTATACAGAAAAGGGAAATACTGTAAGCAGATTTGCATAAGTATATGTGGGCTGAGAAACAAAACATCAGATAAGGTAAAACCAAATAAGTAATGGTTAAGGAGTACATCCAATACAAATAACTTCTCTTCTTATAGAGCAATAAGTGGTGAATTCATAAGAGGGTCTATGCAGGAAAAAGGCAAGATGTCAGAGAATGTTGAAAAATCTATCTGTGGATAAGAAACATGCAGTAACCTTGTGTGGAACACATTAGGTGAAGAACACACAGCACTATGCAGCAAATGAAGGTGAGAAATGGAGAAGCAAAGGTTTTATTCTGACAGCAATTCACACAGAGATTTTCTTGAAGCAGGAAAGCCATAGGAAAGTCTCAGAAATTATTTTTACTGAATCATAATAGTGGCAAAATAGTGACAAACATATTTATAAATTATATCAATGTGGATATTTTCTTTAAATGTTCAGCTGTGACACTTAAAGGAATGCTTCACCCAGAGGGTGGCTGGTGCTGGAAGAGGCTCCCCAGGGAAGTGGTCACAGCACCAAGTCTGGCAGAGTTCAAGAAGCACTTGGATGATACTCTCAGGCACTTGGTGTGACTCTTGGGGATGGTCCTGTGCAGGGCTACAAGTTGGACTCAATGATCCTTGTGGGTCCCTTCCAACTTGGCAACTGTTATTCTGTGATAACAGTCCTTTTGCTGTACATGACTTTTTAATGATTTTGGGGGGGTTCTTTTCTACTTTCAAGAGAAGCATCTAAGAAGAGAAAGGGATGTGGCTACTGAGACAAAGATGAAGTGAATCTGGAGTGGGAAAAAATTGAAAAAAGCAGAAGCCATGGGGTCTACATTCTTCTGAAGTGGATTCGTAATTCACATGTCATAGGCAAGAGGTTCTTTAGTAGCAGATGGAGAAGGTACTAGGACAGTGGCTTTCATGGAGCTCAGAAGAGTCTGGAGACAAGCTCAGACAGCTCTCAAACAAGAAAATGTGGAAGTCAGACAACTACCTAAAGAGGGTTACAGTGGCAAAACATCTGGGGAAGAAGACAGTGATGAAGAACAAAGTTAATGGATAGGTTTGGCATGTAGAAGAATGACAGGGACAACCAGAAAGAAGATAGGTGACAAAGGAAAAAGGAAATACAGCCACATCAATAAAAGAAGATAGAACAGTCTGCATAGTCTGAGACTGTAGTGTAAAGAACGCCACAGAATACTATTTGTATAATTGTAACAGCAATAGGGGTGAAAAGACAGAATGATCGGAAGACAGACAAAAAACTGGAGAAGAACATGAAATTTCCTCAAACATAAAAATTAGAAGTTTTTATGAACCAACTGGCAACTTGTTACTGTGACATGTTAGGCTCGCACTAAGTAGATGAAGAGAAAAAAGGATGTGTTGTGGATGCACGTGAGGCTAGAACAGATTCTGAAAGAAAATCTATGGTTCAGTCTTCAAATAAGGGCAGACGGTTCTCCCAAATTCACACTGAAACAGATAAAAAATAATTACCTCGGTTGGCAAAGTTACTCAAAGGAATATTCCATGGATCCTATGAAGAGTTCTCATTTGATAGGAAAGCAGAGCCAAAGTTTGGTAGTTATAAGACAGTATCTGGGTTTGAGTGTTTAGAGAAACTTTGTGATATTGAGTGTAGAGAAGAATTCACATAGGGAAAATATTTTACATTTCTGTGGACTCCCCTTAAACAACCAGTTTCAGGCTTTTGGAATGCAGACTAGCACAAGTGGTGGGGAAATCTCTAACTCTGGAAACAGAAACGTAAACTCAGCAGACACTTTTATAATCTTCATGCTTGAATTTAATATACACAAATATGAAAATCCAGCAAATGGGGGGAAAATATAAAGAAGTCCTAGCTTCACAGGTGTGAGCAAATTTCAGAGAGACAAAAAGAGCCACATTGCCTAGGTCAGCTGTTGAAGAGTATTTACTGTTCAAAAAGACAGATGGGAAGTTGAAAAGGTAGATTGTAATTGAAGACACGTTAGATAATGACAATATAACAAGTGACAGCGTGGACAAAGATTGAATCTAAATTATGCCGGTCAAAAAGGGATAATTTTTTGGGTGCTACTAAGGCCCTAGTAGGCATCCTGTAAGTGGTTCCACAGCCTTCACTATTTTTAATCAAAGCTGACAAAAATGGCACAAGTCCTTCCTATTTCCTTTCTCTTGCCATCCCATTCCCATTTTCTCCTAGACCATTTTCCCACTAGCTTTATGGAGTTTCTTGCTAGTTACTCCTTTGAGACCATTGGGTATCCTGCTGGCCAAAGCGCTATGTCTTTTATAGAGATCTTTTGGCTGTGTGCTTACATGGCCTGTTTCTTATGTTGCTCAGTTTGTGAGCTTTTCAAAGCAGGCCTTCTTTGTTTGCCACCTGGCATAGCAGGATGCTGCCCTGTAACTTTTAGGTGTAAGGATCTCTGGGTTGCTCAGAAAAGCTTGTAACTTGTATAAGCTCATACAGCAAATCATAAATTGGGAGTTTCTGGATTCCATTCCTGTGTGCAGTCCAACAGCATACCACAAAACTGAGAGGAAAAAAATAAAGTGATGATAGGTACTTCCTTGTGGCTTCAGAGACGACGTGCAACCAACAATGTGAACAGCTTAATTTTGTTAGTTCCTCAAACCTTTATCACAAAGCTAGAGATGGTGAAACATTTGAAATGCTGCATCCTGTTCCTTTTAATAAGGGTTTCTAAATCATTTTGAGTCATGTCCATGCTATAAAGAGGCTTTCCTTCTTGAAATCTTACAACTGTTGGCCTGACTGATTTATCTGCTTTGTTCTATTTTAGCACAATTGTAAAAAAAAAAAAATCCTATAAACCTGCATTTGTATGATGTCAGCATCTTCTGCAGCAGATTAATAAAATACATCTGATTGGATTTTGTTTCACATTTTTGCTTGATTAGTGGATTTAAAGGATCCTTTGACCCAACAGCTGTGAGGTTAGGGAAAGGAGGAAATAGAGCCATGCTTGTCTTGCTCCAATGGGACTGTAGAGATAGCTTGCTGAATCAACTAGCAGGATGCTCAGTACTTTAACTAATCCAACATGCTTAGAGTCCCACTCTATAGATGCACCACTTTTCTCCAGATACATGCTGTATCTGCAGGAAGAGAGAGGCCTAGTTATTGCTAGAAGAAATCAGGATATTTATTTCCCTGTGCAAACGCAGCTGCTCTTCCCTTCTGTGCTTGCACTCTACCTGTGGGGGAGCACCAGCTCAACAGGTCACAAATTGTCTATTACTCCCTTGTATTACATTAAGGCTTGGTTAACTATAAACTCTTTCAATGTTAATCAAGTAAATTTGTGAACAAGTTTTGTGGCAAGTAGCTGATATTGCTCAGGACTTGTAAAATTTTATTCTGATCACTAGTATCTGAAACCTGTAGATTTTTAGGTTAATCTCTGCATCTGGTTACCTTATCTGGGCATTTTAATCAAGCTTAAGTGCAGATGTTAGGCTGGACATTCTTTTGTCTGGTTGCCATCAAGAAGTTAACACAAAATGCAGAAATCTCTTAGGGATGTAAAATGCAGCTCCTTCTGCAGTGAATGGGGATATTTCCAGAAGGGATATTTCTTATGTGAAGGTTTAAACTGTCTCTAATACACACAGCTCAGACAGAAATAATCAGTTTAATGTGAGTATGTACTGTCATGTGGTCAAGCTTTAGGTGAGAGCAGATTTATACAGAGAAATCAAAAGGAAATGGCAGGAGCTGTCTCTTGCTTGATTCTGTGACAGTAAGAGGTCACACAATGGAGACTTGCCAGCTCTAACCTCTGGTCTTTTCTCCATTCTCAGAAAATGCTCTATCATTTTGCAGAATGTGGGTTTCCAAGGGACCCTTCTTCCCCTGTTAAATATTGATTAATTTTTCCTTTATTACAAGGAACATATGTAAACAAAGAATCCATATTCTAAGGAGTTTAAATACCTCAGAGAATTATATTTAGTATCAAGATACAGAAAGTTGAAACCCCTACATTAGTTGGTAGAAAACAAAGATATTTGGATGGTTAAGACGAATAGATATCTTACATCTACAAATACTATAAAATACATATCTTATATGTGAGGAAGAACAAGGAGGTGCACTTTTGATATAAGATAAGAAACATAAAAAGGAAAAGAATAGAATAGAAAACTATTTCTAGAAAGAGAAAGTTTTTGACGGGGCATTTGGCTGAGAAGTAAGCTCCTCAGAAAAAGATCCTCTGAACAAATAAAACCAGGGCAGTCAAAAGGGCTACAACAAGCTCAGAACTCTGTGCTGAGACAGAGTGGCTATAATTGCATGGGTTTCTTGTTTGTTTTAATTTCTCATAGCTCTTGGAGTGGGGAGCACTAGTCTATGCTGGTAGTGGCAAGGACCAAACATTGTCATCTGCATGTCACTGGCAGTGCTACTTACACTGAAACAGAAAAGGGAGTGTAGGGATAGGAGACCCATGGGAGGATGGCAACACTTCCTTCCCTGAGCTGGACAGGGCTCCATGGCTCTGACTGCAAGCAATGCAGACAGAGGAAAACCAGCATCGAGAAAGCAGTGGGGAGTGAAGATATTCAGAGGTCCCTGCACTAACTGCAGAAACATGCCCTAGGAGTCCTTAGGAAGCTCATTTAAAAGGTTCCTGATCAGCTTTCTTTAGTGTGTCTGTCACGCAACATTTGGGAAACCTCTGTCCTGCTTCTGTAGGAGCACCAGGGGGTGTCCTGGCAGTCTCAGCCAGCAGTGGTGGGAAAAGCAGGCTGTTCAGAAGCGCAGCTTTCCTTGGAGCAAGGTTTGGTTTTCAAACCATGTACATAGAGGGAGCTACGGTCTCTGCCAGCAGCCCTGTACAACACAGCTAGCAGCCACTCTCAGCAAGCTCCTCAGCCCTTGCCAGCTGTTTGTCACAGATCTGGCAGCTGGTGCTTGCACTCCTTGCCCTGCCTCCAGCCAGCTGGGTGTGCCAGGAATGGGGAGCTGTGAGAGAGTGCCTGGGAGCAGAGCAGTGGACATGTCCCAAAATGGGCAGAAATGGGTGGGTGGTTGGGAGACAGCGGGGGGGCTGAGTAGAGTTTGTGCAAAAAGAATGACAAAAACAATAAGAAAAAATAGGGCAAGAATGGGAATGATAATATTGCAATAGGGTTTTGTGTTTGTTTAATTTTTTAATTGCTGCTGAGTAAAAACTTTTTGTGTTTGTGGAGAAAAGAGTTGGAGATCTAAAAGGCACAGGTCTGTACAGAGGGGTTTGTGCGCAGGGCTAATGTGGACAAGGGGCTGTCATCTGCCTCAATGTGTTGTGCACAGCAGGAATGGCAATAGGTCGTGTCTTCTGAAAATAATTTTGGAGAAGGAGATCTAATTTATGCACTTGGGTACCCTGATGCAATGCCACTCAGTGTGGTATCTGAGCGCATTTCAGCTGTCTTCACTTCTGGGACTGAGACACTCACAAATAAAGTGAGACAAGTGGAAGCTGGAGAGTGCTAGAGAAGACTTTCTAAAATTAGATTCTTCCCCTGCCTCACAGCTCACTCCACCCCCATGCATTTTTGTAGGGTTTTCACTCTAAATTTAAACATACACCAAAGAAACAATGAGATCTCAGGGTCAAAGGGTGAACTCTTCTTGTTGCAACATCTGTTCTTGCTTGCACAGGGACGTTATATGGGTGTAAGGAAGAAAAACCAAAAGAATTACTTAAAAAATGATCATGAAATTCCAAAGAAAATAATTTCTTGTTCCTGCCAATTCTTCCCTCCCTCTGCCCCTGCTCTTTTGGAAATCCTTAGTCACATTTCTGACTGAGTGTAAGAAGTGGATTGAGGGGACTGTGACTAAATGCAAATTGGCAAAAGAGGGAAAAAGGGATTTTAGCAAAAGAGTACCCATTTTTAATAGACAAAAATCAAGCTTCCATCTTCAGATTTCATAATGCATCCAGCTGAGGGGATGGCATATGGTTTACATAATGAGTTGCAGCTTTATGAATACAAAAAGCAAAATAAATGAATCAGACTCTTTTTTTTGTGGCTCTAGGTGGAGTTAAATCTCATCGTATGTTCTTTGATTTTCATGCTTAGCCTATGCCTTGCCATCCAAACCTCTGAAACCTCTGCCCAGGTGCTGGACTGTCATAACAGGGAAACCTTTGATACTAATGTCACCAGCTCATTCACTGACTACTGAATGTCAAGAGTTCCTTTTATCCCAAACCACTGAATTGTAGAGCGAAGGCAGAGCTGGTCTGCAAGACTAGTTGAAAAACCTGTGACTGTGTCTCTATAAAGTTAAGGTTAATGTAGAAAGATACTCAGCACAGTAGCCAGGGATTAGATGGCAAAATAGAGAGTTATCTGCAATGTGATTGCCAAGAGAAAATCTAGCAAATGAGTCTCTGCCATGACAGTCACTGTCAGGTGTTTTGACATCCAACACTTGCCTGTTATAGGGCTGGTTAAAAGGCAGGACATGGTCCTTGTTCATAGGACATCATAATATCAAACTTTATCATTTGACTTCACTGGGACTACCCGGACCTGTTTAAAGGTCTGTTTCCACTACAAATTTGTGTATTGGTTTTCAAGTGTACAGTCTTTGCATGCAGACATGCAAGAGCCTTATACCAAGTACTCGGTGTTTTAATTCACACTGGTGGGCTTATCTTAGTCTATGAACTGTGCCAGAATGAGCAGATTTCCCTTTTGCCAAATCAACCACCCTCTGCATTAATCCTGAGATTGTTATTATTTTTTTACAGGTGAAGATTTCATTTAATTAAAAAGAAATTCCAATGAGACTGACAGGCAGTTACCTCCAACACAGCTGAGTAGGAAAGAAAGACTTAGGATAAGTCTCTAGTATATCATTTGTTATCTGTTTGATGGTGTGAAACTCTCTGAGCTGGTCTGTCTGATCAGACACCAGTGACTGAGCTGGTTGATTCTGCCTGGGTACCTGATGATCAAGTGGAAACCAGCAACAAGAGGAATCCCTCAGGAATTCATATTGGGACTGATGCTGTTTAACACTTTTGTTGGTGACAAGGACAGTGGGATTGAATGCAGCCTCAGCAAGTTTGCCAACAACACCAAGCTGTGTGGTGCGTTTGGCATGCTGAAGGGAAGGGATGGCATCCTGAGGGACCTGACAGGCTCTAGAGGTGGACCTGTGCAAACCAGGCCAAGTGCAAGGTCCTGCATGTGGGTCAGGGTAATCCCAAGCACAAATACAGGCTGAGTGGAGACTGGATTGTGAACAGCCTTGAGAAGAAAGACTTGGAAGAGTTAGTGGATGAGAAGCTGGTTGTGACTCAGCTATGTCAGCTTCCAGTACAGGAAGCCAACTGTACCATGGGCTTCATCATAAGAACCATGGCCAGCAGGCAAAGGGAAGTGATTCTCCCCCTCTACTTTGTTCTTATGAGACCCCACCTGGAGTACTGAGTCCATCTCTAGGGCTCCTGTCGGAGCGAGTCCAGAGGAGGAGCACAAAAATGATCAAGTGGCTGGAGCACCTCTTCTATGAAGACAGGCTGAGTCCGTTGGGGTTGTTCAGCCTGGAGAAGAGAAGGATTTGGGGATACCTTAGAGCAGCCTTCCAGTACCTAAAAGGGGCTTACAAGAAAGCTGGAAAGGGACAGAAACACAGAATATGCCAAATTGGAGGAGACCCACAAGGATCATCAAGTCCAACTCTGACCATCACCAAGAGTCACACAGGTGCCTAAAAGCATTGTTCAAATGCTTCTTGAACTCTGCCAGGCTTGATGCTCTGACCACTTCCTTGGAGAGCCTGTTCCCTTTCCCAACCACCTTCTGGGGGAAGAACCTTTTTCTAATACCCAACCTAAACCTCCCCTGACACCACTTCAGGCCTTGGGTTCTGTCACTGGTCATGACAGAGAAGAGATCAGTGTTTACGCCTCCTCTTCACCTCACCAGGAATTTGTAACTTCAGTGAGGTCTCCCCTCAGGCGCCTCTTCTCCAGGCTGAACACACCAAAGTGCCCTCACCCACTCCTCATATGGTTTCCCCTCAAGATGGTTTTCTGTCGGAGAACACTGTCTTAAAGACTGCCAAAACAACCAGGATGAACAGTTTATCAATGCCAGAAATGGACAACTAC
>JAWWMP010000001.1:50263560-50398882 GCA_035047865.1 Dendrocincla tyrannina | reverse complement strand
CTGTTTTTATTTCTTAGTTTTAGTTTTTAGTTTGTTAGTAATAAATTTAAGCATTATTCTAAGTTCTGCTTTGCCCGCGGTATTAATCAAAGCTCCTCTTTCAGTTGTTATCTCTAGCTGTAAATTCCTAGCTGTTTTTTTTAAATTCCCTCTGGAAGGCAAAGGGGGGCGGAAAAGGCCTTGAAGGAGTTTTGCTGGACACCAGGCATTTATCCAGGGTCAAACAACCACAATATGGTTGGCCCTTTTGGCTGCCAAGTTTAGTTTGCCAGTTTTCAAACTGGTATTTGCTGCTGTGCTACTGTGGACTAGGCAGTTTTCAAACTACAAATGATTTCTTGTCTAAGTGCCCTGGAGGAAAAGCAAGGTAGGAAAAAAAAGTGCTTCTCTGAACCCTCAAAAGCCCAGGCTTTGCACATGGGTGTAATTTTCCTCCTGCAATATATTTTTAATAATCATGAACCAATAGACATAACTAGGAACCAGTCAAACACACATATATGTGCAAATACACACAACTACAGACACAAATCTCATCTCGGTGCATTATCACAAGGAAGAGAGGAAGTGGTTATGGGGAAGCCCATCTGTTTGTAATGCTGAAGGTGAGACAGCAGGTTGTCCCTGCTGACATCATGCTGCTCTCTGCAAGGCTTCTGTGCTCAGAAACACAGGACCTGAACACTCAGCTTTGTGTGTGTTGGGGTGCGGAACTTATTATTTTCAGTCCTCTTCCTTGCACCTCCTGGGATGGCCACATCCCAGGTGACAAGGAGGAATGTGGAGCATTTTCATTTGGGCCATCTTCTTAGTGCCTATAATACTGTTTTCATTTTGTTTTCTCCTTCTTGAGAAACTGTCTATCTCCAGGTCACTGTTCTGGTTTAATCGTCCCTTGCCTGGACTGCCGAGGTTAGGCCCATTTCAAAATAGATCACCATAAATCTTGTATGTTAAACATATTGAAAAAAGTAGAAAATACTCAGAGTATCTGAAGCATCAGATACCTTTTTTTCTTTGGGATAAGAATAGGCAATTTTTTGGTCCCAATAAATATCCTTCTCTTTTCTTGGTCTGCTCATCTCTGTGTCTATTATGCTATGACAATCTCTTGTGTGAAGAAATTTTGAAATGTGAAGAGAGATAAATATATTCCATGGTTCATTGCTGCTCTTCAATTGATTTCTATAACTTAGACTAAGTGTTATGCTTGTCCTTTCCCTGTAACTCATCCTTTTCAAGTCCCTGGTATCTGTGTTTATTCAGGTTGCATAAGGGCTGAAGTACAAGGAAAAATATATGATTGTCAGTGTCTTACTCGATTAATGCAGGGTAAAACAAGGAGACATGGCATGGAGAGGTGGAATTTGGTAATAGATTGATATTTGCAATCTTTTTTTTCCTTATAATGTTTCCTTAATGTAAAACAGAGACAGTAAATTTGAGATTTGATGTAGTAATTTTATTGATTTTTAAGATCAGCTTCTTAGTTTCTCAATTCAAAAAACTAATCTTGAGGTTAGATTTAAAATTGGGAAAACCAAGATGTGAAACTTCAAAGTGCTTTCCTGTAAAAGTGGCTAAAAATTAATTCTGCTACTGGTATGTACAGTCAGTTGTTTACCATGCTGTTCAGTACTAAGTGTGGACACACCAATAGGTCTCGAGGGCTTTCTCCCAAAGAGAGCTACTGAAAAATTGCCCCAGTATGCTGTTAAATAGAAATTCTTGCTGGATGGACTTTTTAAAAAAGTCTTTAGTTGCTATCAATAAAACTTCCACCAGATGAACGTTGATTTGATTTTAGCAAAATCTTGTTTCAACACAGTAATATTTCCTATGCAGAAAACTGACAAAACTGCAGTTTCATCAGCTGTATGTTAGTGGGATTTTCAGTATTTTTTACCTACTTTTTAAACCAGCAATATTCCATCTTGTGTGACGTTTTGCTGTGACTAACCATCAAAGGTAATGTCATGTGAAATGTGAAATGAAAGGAAAAAAAGATAGTTGACTGAGACATAGGTTAGAAGAGGGTGTGAGAAGTAAATATTTAAACAGCAGGTTTTGTACTGAGGCAGCAGAATAAAGTGGAATCCATATATCACACCTTGCAGAAGCCACATAGAGGAGCAATGGACAGCCTGAACTCTAAGGGCTGTGGAGCCAGAGCTGTCCTGGAACTCAAGGCTAGCATGGCTGCAGCAATGGCTGAGTGAGCTCCAGCTTGAACTCAGGTGTCAACCGCATAGAGAGCAGCACTGAGAAATGCATTGAGACAACTATTTAAATACTATTCTTGCAGACATGGTCAGGTCTAATTCACTGATCTCACAAAAAATATTTGCTGGGTGGACTCCCTGAAGCAGGTCTCAGTGCTATAGGTAGAAGCCAAGAACCCCTTCAGGTACGATTTGAGGGATGAATCTCCCTGCAAACCATGCAAGGAAATGTGCTGACATGGGTTGTAAAAGTAAAGGGTAGGGCTTTGATCTGGAGTGACAGTCTTTCTCCATTGAAAGGCACTGCTTGTCCTTTTGTTGTAGCAAAGAGAAATACATATGAGGTAGAAAAGGGGGAAACCTACTCTTTAATTGCACCTGATTAGAAATGCACCTGACATACATGTGGTCCTTCAGAACGAAGGAGCTGAACTCTTAAATCGTTTTGTGCCTTCCTAATTTCAGATTTGGTGAATGTAAGGTTTTAGCCCTGCCAAACTGTTTCCATTGTGGTAATGTCACTAGTCCTTGCCCAGTTCAGTCTGTGCTACAGTCTCACTGTCTGAGAAAGCCCATGGGCCAGCACACCCACTGATCCTACCTGCCAAAGTCAAGCTGGATGGAATTCCTTTTGCCTGACTTGTGAAATAGACCTTATTTTTCTCCATTGACTAAATGGTCGCTCTCCTTTGCACAGTGTTTGTGATGAGATAGGATCCTTTTGGATCTATATATTATAATGTGCAGAGGGATAGATGATGTATGTTCTATGTTGCATTCAGACACATGATGAAATTTGCTGATTATTATATATCATCAAGGCCCAGAATACAGCTAAAGATTGAAAGCTTACATGCAAACACATTTCTTGAATAATGTATATATATAATGACTCCCACCTCACTGCAGCCTCCTCTTAGGTAGTTGTAGAGTGCAATAAGGTCCCCGCTGAGGTGCCTTTCCTCCAGGCTAAACAACCCCAGCTCCCTCAGCTGCAACTCATAGGACTTATGCTCTAGACCCTTCACCAGCCTTGTTGCTCAGTGAACATTGCTCACTCTATTTGTCTGGGACTCTTTTGTCAGCTTGCAGGCTCACAGAGCAGCTCCCGTGTGAATTCAGTGAGCAGTTTCCACAGTGTCCCTGTTACAAAGTGTGGAGCTACCACCTCTTACTCCTAGAGAGGTAGAAACATCCTTTTTGCAAACCAGATACAGCACAATATTTGCTTTGAGAACTGTGCTGAGAGTCTTCTAACTGGTATTTCAGAGGCTTGAGAGTATGAAGCTGCACAGGATGAAATACTAAGCCTGAGAGCATCCTGGACTTCTGCTAGATAATGGGAAGGATGTTCCCCATTTGCTTATTCCAAAAATTTCCCTATGCAGAAAAAATATTTTTAGCTGCATTTCAACTGTCAGTGTTGGAAATGATTCACATGTATTAAATCACTTCTGTCATGTAGTGATTAGATGTGTGGCTGGATCTCTGACCAAATATTGAGATACAATGAACAACATAATATGGAAAATATGTCTGACCCATTAAAATAAGTGAGAACTGGATCTCACAGTGTAAGTGTGTGCTCTGTGTTTGCCTAAAGCAAACAAACAGGAAAGGGAAAGCATTCATGTGGAATGTGGACGAAAATAATTCAACAAGGCTTACTGTAAATACTGTAGAAAATCACTGGCAAAAGCAGATAAAATTCCTATTACAGACAGATCCCAAGTGCTGTAACACTAAGACATGAAATACAGAGAAGAAAAAGAAATAGTTTGGTTTAATAACCTTGCGTATACAATAAGGAAAGATGTATGTATTTCTAATGCCATAGTGCCTTCATCTGTCTTCAGGGAAGGTACAGGAGCTATTTCCACACTCTTCTTTCAAGGTTAGCAAAAATTCTTTGCAAATTAGCCTATGCAGGTTCTTTTGAGCAGAAAGGTGTGCAAGTTATTTTTCAGGATGAGGTAGACGTTTCTTTGTCTCCAGGTTTCACAAAGCCATTGTACTGATTTTTTAATATTTCCATATATTTCTTTTTCTATTTCATATCTATAGAGATTTCTATACATATAATATTTCAAAATATCCACAGGAAAAAATCCAATATTAAGAAAATTATGCCTGTTTTGTTCTTCACAGTTTAACAAAAACTGTATAAAATCTCTTTTGACTACAAAGAATTGATTGCCTCCAGTTTTTTTTTTTTGTGGTCACCATTAAGTTCACTGAAGTACCTTAATTATTTCATGTTCACAAAGGAATTGGCATACAGTCTAATATGTGCTTTTGGTAAGGAAATGGTAGAATTAACTAGAATTACTAGATTCCTTATTTGAAGACTTATGGATGCCAATTGCTGCATAGAAACGGAGATATTATTTATTTTTAAGAGAAATGAAATGCTTTTGACCAGATCACTTAATTATGGAAGCATTCAGCTCCATTTTGGTAGTTCCCTTTGTGTACCTGCTCCATGTTATGGCCAACAAACTGACAGTCCATCTAACAGATAAAACATGAGATGGAGAATACTTCCAAAGGACATGCAAGTGCTATTTAGTAAGATGCACACTCTGCATCCCAGGCCACTTGTGTAAGTCAGCCATAGCTGACCACAGCATCTGCTATGTGAGAGCAAAATGTGGCTGCCATCAAATCTTTTTGTAATTTTATTTTCTTAATCCTGAAAACAGTGATTTTTTTTCTCTGTGCGCTTTTTCTTCTTTACTTCCTTTCTTTGTGTTCTTCTACATGTAATTTAAAAGTGAAAACATATGACTTACAGCCTAGCTCTGTCCATTTACTCAGCTGTATCTATTTAATCAATTTAAATTGGAAGGAGAGTTTACCAGATTTCAAAAATAAATCCAGGACCAGTGCAAAGTATTGTATAAACAAAGGTCTGGTTTCATTTTTGCTTCTATTTTTTTTATTAAAAAAAAAAGTATGAAGAGAAAATTTTACTAAAAGAAAGAAATAAAAAATTGGGAGTATGGTGGGTTTTGAATTCTTCGTCTTCTAAGGCCACAACAAAATTAACAAGTCCTGAAACAAAACTGAGAGTTTATATTAATGGCTTCTGGCAAACTGTCAGCTGATATTAACTTTATCATTCAACACAATGTCAGCTAGAAAAGCTTCAGGATAGGGCATTTGAATGTTAGAATCCTGATTAACAGATTAAATGAATTCCACTTTATCTTTCAGCCCAGTACTGGGGACGAGGACACCTGACTTACTAATCTTCTCTGACTTTTAGGTAAGTATCACTGACTGCAGCTTGGACTCAGACCATCATAACACAGCTGAAGACAGCATGGCAGATAGATTAGCTGCTGTTTTCTAGCAACTATTTTGTTATTTTGGCTTTGGCTGGCCAGTTTAGATCTCATTAATGCTAATACTGGAATAGGCTCATGATACACAATCCTAATCTATGTTTCATGTGGACTGAATTTTCTTGGAAGTAGAGGTTGTTAAATATTTATATTATGTCAGCATTTAGTGTCACTAAGCTCCAGTGGTCTGTCTTTCTGCGTCTTGTGAAAATATTGAGTTAATGCAATCCTTCTCCTAAGGTACTGCTGCACTTCATCAACAGCACAAATCAGTGTGCTCTCCAGTCCAGGCCGATGACTTGTTTGTATATACTCATTCCCATTTTTAAATCTGAAAATTTTATAGTTTGCTACAAATACCAGCAAGTTTTGTTAATGCAATTGTTCAGCAGGTATTGTTTCATACCTGCATTGCAATGAAGTTTGCAGTTTTGCCAGGGATTTATGTTGTTACAATAGCCACTTGTAAATTTCAGATTCTTTAGAATTCCAGATACAATTAGAATTCAGAAGCAAAGAAAAGGCATTTGTGCAGGTGCATGAATAACTGAGTGCAAAAAGAAAAAGGCCATTTTCACAAACATTTTTGGAACATGCTTGGAACAGGAGCATGGAAGTAATAATACATGAAAATGTATAAAACCATTCTGAGGTCAAAGCACCGTTCTCAAATTTCCTTTCTTTAGATAGATGGGATTGTTCTGAACATCTTCATTTCTGTAAGGAATTAACATGGCGTTGAGACGGGTATCATTGTGGCAGGACAACTAGAAGATGAAATTCATCTTGATATGGATATTTGGGTGGGATTCCTCATATCAACTTAACCTGTCTCAACTTGAGTTAGTCATCCTGAACTCTCTTTATAGACAAAAGAGAGAAAAAAACAGTTTAAACCAGTCAGTATCTATTTTAGGTGTTTGCTTTAGAACAAGAGGAATCGTGGTCTTGAAAAACTCTTTGACAGCAAAGGAAATTGAGGACAACTACCTCTGCTGTGGATTTGGCACTCTGCATGTGAACTGGGCAAACTAAGTCACACCTGAGCACCTTCTGCTTCTTGCCCCATTGCCTATTCCTAAGGACATGTAGGTCACAGTAAATTCTTTCCATTCACCTCCTGTTCCTTGATTGATCTGCTGCTACAAACAACAGAAGTTGTTAAACGTGTATTCCCCACTATTCAGATTTGTCACTTTCATGCCTTGTAAACGAGATCTGCATTTTTACCAATGGCAAATTGATTTTGCTCTTTGCTGTAAAGTTTCCCTTTCAGAAACATGTGCCTGAAATGCTGGTCCTTTTCAAGGTTATTTCTTTCCTTCCCTTTTTCAGGAGAGTGACATGTGCTGGTGAGGTCATGATAGCTGATTAACTCTGGTTATCAGGATGCTTTCTCTATTCCTGTTAAGTCTCTTGCAGATGTGTGGTTTCGGCTTATCACATCAGTTGAAAGGAGTTGCATCATGGTCTTTTCACCTTTTGACCATTCTGCATTATAAGTAATTTTTATGCTTCCCCCCCGAAATGTATATTTCTCCCCAGCCATGTTTCATCCCTGTAAAATACTAAAATGCTTTTGAAACTCTTTTGCCTATTTAGAGAGGCATTGCAAAATGGTGTTTCTGCAGCATCTCCTACCTAAGAATGCCAGAGCCCTTCACAGGCATCAATACTTGAAAGAAAAGGAAATATCATACTCAAAAAGATGGACAATGCAGTAAAAGGCTTCATGAATTGCCAAAGCTCACACAGCAGCACCATCATGGTATACGGAATATTCTGCACGAGGATTTTTTTTTTATGTCCACTCCTGTGCTTTAACCACAACAGCCCATAGGAGCACATTCTTCTTTCTCTTCTGAGAACTGATTTATCACCATAAGTATGGTTTATTATACAGCCTCATGCTGTAAATCTTTCCTGCTCTAATGGCTGATAGAAGTCTGGCACCGCAGTGAGTTCCTGATCATTTACTCCCTGGATATCGGGTACACTGCTGATGTGAGAATGAGTTTCCTGGGAAGTCTCTCTTAATAGAGAAATGTGAGAATCAAAGAATTTAGTTCTGCTGGGATTTTTCCCATTAATCAGGGTTCTGACTGGTTTCAGCATTTGTAAAACTCTTTGTTTCCTTCATCTTCATTTTTATTGCGTCCCATGTTTTATAGGAAAACGTTTTTTTTATTCAAAAAAGAGGAAAAAAAGAACCAAGCAATGAATGTGAACTACTGCCTGCCTAGAACAGTTTCTTCACACAGTAACACGGAGCCAGTCTGCTTTGAAAATGTATACAGCTTCAGTTCTATGAAATGTAATGTGCATTAATGCTGGCAATAATCAACACTACATATGTCTGTGAGGGAAGGAGGGATCCCACATATCCTTTGGGGCAATGTCTGTTGTTTCATGAATTTATTTAGGGGCTTGCAAGGGATATTTAATTCACAACAGGAATTTCTTCCCAGTGCAAGCAAAGCTTAATTCATAAGCAGTTTGGTTTTGTAAAGTGCAGTCCTTACATTGAAGGTGCCCCTGTAGTGCAAAGTACTGTCAGTGTGGAGAAGTGACACAGTAATGTGAAGGATGACCCTTGGAGGGTATGTTTGAAAGGAAATCAAAACTGTAGCTGCAGCTCATGTAGCCATGCCTGAGCTATCTGAAAACAGCCTGGTTTAGGTAAGGCTGTCTGCCCCAGCCTGGAAGCTGACTGAGCACAAAGGAAAATGGCAATGGCTTTTTCCTCTCTGCTATTTGAAAAGACATCTGTGTAAAAGAAGCAACTGGTTAAAGTTCAGCTCCAGGAAAGCTGAGATAAAACTCAGATCTACTGGGTATCTCTTCCATAATATCTATATTATGGGATACTTTTTCTCAGTGGGTTTCTTGTAGATCACTCCAATAGAACTTGTTACCAGATAACAACAGTCTTAATGTCTGTGTTTGTCTGAGTAGCCCAGTGCTAACAAGCACAGACCTAAGCAAAGGGATATGTGGATTTTCATACTTAATAACTGCCATTCAGCCTATTAAGAGTGAGTGTCTTACCCTGGTAAAGCTCCAAGAGATCCAATTACAGCAGTTTGTTCTCTGAGTGATGTGTTAATGTGAACATGCTGCTTCTGTCTCCTATTTTTTTTTTTTTTGTAAATTCAGATTGTGGCTTCAAAATATTTATCCTGTGTTCAGAGCTGTCTTTAGGAAGACCCCCCATTACCTTTCTCCCTCAGCAGCTGCCTTCTCTGGGAACAATGAAACTGGCAATGAGCTCGGTGTGCGTGTGGGAGGCAGCCCTATTCCCATCGCATCTGGGAAGGGACTTTGGAAAAAATTCTGCAAGACACATTACAATGGAGTTCATCATTCAGAAGGAAAATATGTGGTGCTTGACCCTGAGAGCAGAGTCTTGCCTAACCAGGTAATGTCCACGGTGGGAGGGAAAGATTTGCAGTTTGTTGCCATAGTAAAGGCAGACCCTCTGGCACCCATTCTTTATACAAGGGGAGATGGGCGATCCCTCTCCATCTTGAGATCTCTTACAAGTGATGATTCTCCTGGAGAGCATTTTTTTGCTGAACACTTTTTTTTAAAATAGCTTTCTTTTCCCTGCTTCAGCTGAGCTCACTGTGGCTTCCACTTTGCTACTGCCTCAGCCCAGACCTACCAAACACCCATCTTGCTCACATTAGGTTGCCCTGTAAAATAAAGGAGTTGAAGAGTGTTGGGGGGTGGCAGCTCTGGGTTGGGAAGTGGTTAGAATAAAGACTTTAAGGCTGTAGGCTTTCAAGTGGAAGACTGCAGCCTTGGGAAGGGGCAAAGTACTTCTGGGACAGAAGCGTTTGAGATCAGTTTCCTCACAATGAGCAATCAATTCCTCTTTCTACTGGAATCACTGGAGCCCCATTGCCTATGGAGGGTAACAGAAATGTGCAGTGTTTACCCAGCTGTGAAAAACTGGCTTTGTTTTCCATACAGCTTTTCCACATAACAGGTTTTGCTTTTTGCTAAGAAGGCAGAAAATGTCAACACATTTAAAGCTCTTGCTGTATATGAAATAACAGCTTTCAGAAATCTAAAGCCCACTGACTTTTGAAGAACCTATATATACTTTTAGAGAGAAAAAAAAGAGTGAATTTGCCTTATATCTAAATGTAGATTGATACAGGATTTACTATGGATTACTATTATCCCCTCAGATTTATCCTTATTTCATGAACCATCTGGTCAAAACATGGAAGAATGAACAGCCACGATGGAGATTACTTCCTGAAGTGACTGTCATGAAGTTACGGAGAGTCATTCCCAATATTCTTATTTCTGGGAGCCTCATTACATGATGTCAACGATGGAGGTGATGCTTTCTTTATAGACCTATTAGTTGTTTATTTAATTTTTTGCATCAGTTTAGACAAGTTGCTAATCACCATCACTGCTGGAAATGTGTCAACTTCCCAATGTTCATTTCTATGTACAATCTTCTATGTATAGCATTAGCAATATAAATGTAAAGAACAAAATTTAGCTAAGATGTGTGCAATTTTCCCCATTTTCGCTGTTTCATCCAAATGCTTGTTTTGTCCTTTCCATCTGGTCTCCCTCCCTCTCTGTATTACATGTATATGTCGTGTGTGCCCTGCCCAATTGCACTGAAAGTTGCTACCTCTTGACAATTTGAGGGCAGACAAAGGGGCATCTGTTGTATGTCGTGGCTTTCTTTTTCCTATGCCTGGTGATAATGTTGATACATGTACTTTGATCTTTAAGCAGTTTGACTTCATGGGAGAGATTCTGACCGTGTGGATGTCTAAGTAACTTCCATCAGCTCATAAATCTCAAAAATTTTCAAACTCTCCTACTGGTTTTATGATCCCCTAAATTATACAGTCTGAAGTACTTTTCAACTGTTCCACATTTCTTTGGAGTGTCCAAAGTCTTTGGAGATGGTGAAAGCTGAGCCTTTAGTGTCCGGTTTCTATGGCAGGAAGGACACAGGCAGCATTTGTAGGCCTGGACAGATGAAGATGGTTTTCACCTGCTTTGTTCTTGAGCAGATGTTTGTCATGCTTAGCATCCATTCTGCTTTTATACCTTTATTAAAAACCTCCTCTCCACACAGCATAAATTTTGCAACCTACTTGAGTTTTCATTGATGTTGCAAAGGTCTTCCCATGGCAGATATGAATAAAGGACAGATAGCTTAATATTTTTTTAATAGTAACTCCTGTGGTTTAGAAGAGGGTTATTGTTACCACTGGAATGTAATAAAGTTCTCTTTTGAACACTTTTGATGAAGAGTGGACTCTTTTTCTGACTGTGTTTGTGCAGGAGTATGTGAGCAGTATTTGCTCAGGCATCAGACCCTGCTCAGTCTTCTGTAAATTGGTCTTGACATTTAAAAACTGCTCTGAATTAAGGACTAACATCTCAGATCAGCACCTTACAGACAGAACTCTGCGCTTCCTTTCTCTGATAAAATTACTATTTGAAAAGATGTTTCTTTCAGACTTCTCAGATTTCTGAAAATTTGTGATTTGTAGAAGAAATTCCACTTTGCCAGAAATATCCTGATTAAGCAGAGGAGGAAAAAGAGGAGGAGGACCTCCACATCAACCTCTCCTCCTCTTCAGAGTGCAATGTTAGGCACTGACTACTTCGTCCTTTTGGTCTCATTCAGACCAAATGCGAGTTTTGGCCAGACTCTCTCTGTAGAATGACTCCAAGTAGGGCTATTTCATTGTATTGAATATCAGCAGGTTAAAATTGCTGAGGCATCTGTCAGAGAACAGTAACTATCACTGCTTTCCTCTTATCCAAATCCTGTGTGGCCAGCAATGGAACTTTGCAGCTGGAAGGAAACAAAGAGCCATTACTTTCAGTGCACGCTCCTGATCAGGATGTATATTGATAGTTTGTGCTAGAAAGAAGGGTTTATGAGTGCCTCTGGCAACTGGTGGTTTGAGCTCTGCACCTATAAATTCTAAGTTGGCAATATCAAACAAAAATTATTCTCTGGCTATAGCCTAAGGTAAGAGGGAGTGGGAAAAGCCAAGCTGCACTACTAATCCATAACCACAGAAATTACCTCCATTCCAAAACAAACACTACATAAAATTTTAAAAGCTGGTCAGCCCAATATATATATAATAGAATGTCAGTAGTGTAATTCAAGCCAACCTCAGAAACTGTGATATATTGCATTTCATCATTTATACAGTTCTGTATCAGAGTTAACTAAGAACAAAGGTCGACAGCCATTCAAGAGCTCATTCTGCCTAATGAATATTATCACCAAACCATTTTACTTTTTGACAACACTTGGTAATTAATTACAAAACAGCACTTGTACAATAATATAAATATACTGATTTTAGATAATTTTGTTTCATTTAAAATATAAAAAAATTGTAACTCTCCATATAATTATTGTGGTTTTCACAATGCTATAGCTGAGAGAAAACTAACTTTAGAGATTTGGCAGCAGTTGCATCTGAAAAGTGATAAACCCATTATGTGTTTGGAAGACATCCCCCCATCTGTTGACAAAGTAAAATTATAGAAAATATTGGACTGAAATCAAATGCTTTTAATAACCAGTTTTCTTTCCCCCCAACAATAAAGTAAACACAGTACAACAAATAAAAAGTAAAATGCACAACACTTTACACAAGACAATTTTTGCAGTTTCATGGGAGATTTTTAACTGTTCTCTTTGGATTTTCTCAGGTATTTCAGGCAGGTGTTTGTGCTATCTGTAAGGCCAACTTGCTAAAATGAATTTCATTTTGTGGGAATCTACTTAACTCACTCTGCTTAGTTAAATTATTTAGCAAATTAATTCTGTTTTGTCTCTAACTCTTTGCTGCATCTGTGCTCCATAGCTAAGGAAAGGAAATTGAGATAGTGTTGGAGCTGTATGCTTCATTAGCCAACTGAGCTTAAAAGGCAGGTGCAAAATACAGTCAATATATGTTATTTTCTGACTTCTCATTAGGACATGATGCTTTAGGTTTCATTTTTGTCCTTCAATACGCCTCTTGTCCTTAGATCACAGATGTGTTGGAACATGCCAAGGTTTCTCTCCTGTCCACTTCTTCCTTTGCCACGATAACAGCCCTGGCTGCAAACTTCTGCTGTGGAAACTATACTCCCCAATATTTTATGTTCCCTTAGTTTTAAATTGTCAGATATTGTATAAGCTAAAAACACATGTCTGGGTCCAAACGTGGTCCTGAAACACCGGGGAATTTTTATGACTATTGCTGTTATCTAGGAGACACTATTTCATCTCATCTCCAGGCCTTAGTTTTGCTTGCTCACCTTTTACGGAGGTGCTGAGCTCTTCTTTGAATACCTTCAATAGTGTTTTGGTGAGTTTGGTAGTTATTCCTGTAGGCCTCAACTTGTGGTTTGAATTTGCTGTATCCTGTGTAAGGAATCCTTTGTTGTAGGCAGGTTGCCTGAAATCATCCTTATTTAAATCACGATACAGTAAAATGCAAATCCATTTATTTATTTACAATATCCAAACAGAAATCACAGTTTCAGGCACTTAGAAACACAGGAAACAGAAAATCATGCTGAAACTGCTGTCACCAAGATCCAAGCAGAAAACCGCTCTCTTTGTATTTGTGTGACTTGCAATTGATGTTTCATCATGTATTTCTTTGTACACAACCTGTACCTCAGGTTGTGCTCCCAAGGGACAACCATTCTTGGCAGACCATGTCAGGTTTTATAGCTCATCCCACTCCTGTGGTCCTCTGTATTCCTCCTCCTTTTCACCTTCCTACACATTATCTCCTTCAACATTATTCTAGGGATACCTGTAACACATCTCAGAGAGGTGATGGCTGGTCAGTGTGACTAAGCTTTAATATATCTAAAGAACTGATCTAAACAAGAATGAAGACAGTGGGGAACAAAAAAAAGGGAGAAGGTATCTCTTTCCACTTTCTGACTCATTTTACCTGACAGATGGGAGAAGAAGCCATACCTGCAAGGCAGGGAGAGTCAGAATTTGTCAGGACCAAATGGAAAGGAGAGACTGGACAAACACTGGTTTGTAGTGCCTTAACTTGTATAGATGCAAGGTATTTACATGTGAGCCAGTCACTGAAGGCTGTGATTGTTACCAGTGGAGAGAAATAAGTATGTATTACCACAGAAAGATTTCTCTCCTTATGTATTTTAAATACATAAGACAGGTATCTCAATAGTTCAAATGGCTCCCTCTCCACAAGTGCTTGTTTACACAGTTCTGTTTACAATAAAGGCATCCTGGGCTGGCAGGTACAGATTTGGATATCTGATCTTACACATCTGGACCACTGGGTGACACATCCTGGGTTTAGTGGATGCATCTCCATGCAAACTGTGTCCCAACCAAGGGACTTGAAACCCATCTGTGTATTGGTAAATAGCTCAATGGCATGAATGTATGTGCTGTCTCCGTACTTGACTTACCTCAGTGGGAATTGGTTCATTTGGGGACACAGTAGACAGGAGTCAGTAAACTCTGAGTTTCAGTCTTCAGGAGGTGTTTTTACAAGGTGTTACACTTCAAAAGCTGATGATTATATGATTTAATTCAGGGGGTCACAACAGACTTTTATTAGAAATTCAGGCTTCAACCTAGTTTTCTTCTCCACTGGAAAACACAGATGAAACTATGATAAATTAAGTGTCAAGTGTGATACATAGATAAATGTTGCCATGAAGTGTGTTCCTCTAGAATTTAACCAGGCCTGTAAGCCAGTATATAACTGTAAACTAGATTTAGTAGTGGTAAAGTCAATTCAAAATATCTCCTTTTTGTATCTACATACCCATCGGTCTTTTTTTTTGCATAAGATCTGTGTGGTGGCTATAATTTTTTTTAAATGTATGAAACCATTTTAAAATTTCAAGAAACATTTCCTCACAGTTAGCTTGTATGCAAATGTAATTTTCTACTGTAAATAACACTGAGCTTTAGTGTCTTGTGTAATAAGTGTCTTGAGTCCCTTTAGCCTTTGCATTTTCAGTAGTAGATAGATAAAGAAAAGTGAACTTGTTCGTGAAATCAAGGACTTCATCTAGTCTTTCCTTAATTCAGATAGGGTGTTTTGGAGAAGCATTTAGCCTAACGTCACCAGGTGTCACTTTCTACTTATCAGCTGGAACTGACATGAAGGTGGACTCTCCAGTGCCACTCCACAGTTACAGCGACTGGTTTCTGAAGATAAAGAGTTCAGTTAGGTGATTCACTCAGGGTGTTATGACAGCTGAATTCTTATTTTCTTCCCTGAATTCACAGAAGTCCCCCTAGATAAGGCTTTGAAAGACAGAGCTAGTAGGGTGCTTGTGAGCAACATGGTTTTACTTGTTAGGAAGCTGGGGGGCACTTTTGTTACTCAGACGATGGTGGTGCTGCTCCCAGTTTCTTTTATCAGGATAGTCTTACTCCAGGGAACAACATGTTGAACACCAGTGATTTGTATGATTTCTTCAGGACAACTTGATTCCTTTGCTTTGAGAAGAGGGCAGTATAGTGCTTTTATGAGTCATCCATTCTCATTATCCCATGAGAAAATAGCATTGTTGAAGCACCTAGCTGTGTGGTTGCAGTGCCCCATGTTTATTTTCTGTCTGGTATGACCTAGTTGCTGCTCAGCATATGTAGCATTCCCAGGAAAAGTCTTTTGAAAATCAGAGGTATATAAGCTGTCTGTCTGCTGCCAGACAATCCTAGTTTGTTGACTATGTTGATCTTCTTAATTGTCAAGTCCATCGCCTTCACCAACAGATCGTAATATTGAAAGATGGTACAAAAAAATTCATGAAAATTTTGAAGTATTTGATCACCCCTGCACTTCCATGATAGAACCAATAAGATTGCACAAGATTTTTCTAGTAAACTGTCAATCATGGAGGTAGATTTACTGATCTTACAACATTTAAGTGATCTTGGCTAAAAAGAAGTTGCTTAGGTTTGCATCATTTCAACAAAACTCTTCAATAAAAATTGTTATAGTACACACATCCCTGCAGCTGGGAGTGCATGACTAACAAAAATAGAGGCCATGAACTGAAGTTTTTTCAACAGTACATGTGGCTTGACAAATCTAGACAATTTACTCGAATAGAAAGGTACTGCCACTTGTTTTTATTTTTGTTTCTGAAATTTGAGTTATGCTTATTAGGTACAACTAGATATAGTCTCTCTAGTAACAGCTATTTTGAACAATAATGACCTCAGGAGATAGTATAACTTTTTTGTTTGTGTTTGCTAAATTATATAATATATATTTTATAATTATAAATAAGATTGCACAACATATGCAAATAGAAATAAAGGTAAAATTTCAAAGGAGCTTGAGGTTAAAAATTGTTTCAGCAAAAATATGATTTTGAGCTAAAATTGTCTGTTAGAGTTGCTTGAACACTGTTAGGGAATACAGAACAGTGAGGATCCCGTGTTTGATATACTTTGTAGATTTAGACATAATTTGTACATACCAATTTAGGGCTAATGATAGAAGAATTCTCAGTAATAAATAAATAGGTAAGTGGTAAATGGTAAAAAACAGTTGCTAATGAAACATGGGGGGGTTGTTTGTCTGTTGTCACTCCAAACCTTATTTAGCTGTTCCTTGTGCACAAATAACAGGTATTTCTATAAAATTTCCCTAAAGTTCTAGTCTTCTCAGAAGTGACTTTACATGTCAAAATAATGGTTTTAATGTTTAATGTTAATGTTTTTAATAATGTTTTAATTTTTTCTGTGCTTAGACCAGATTCATTTTATCACAGAAAATAATGTTTACTACACTTATTACCACATTATGTTGAAACCATTATCTAAGATTATATTAGATGCATTTCAAAATCCAAGTTTTTTGTAAACTCTCTTCCCTCCAAAAGTCAAAAGACACTGAGATCAATATCAGACAGGAAAACTAAAGGTGAAGTATTTTAAAGTTCACTGAGAGGAAAATGTTAGACAAGAGTGACTATAGTGCCTCCAAACCCAGTCTCACAAATGAGTTACTTTAGGCTGCAAAAGGAGCATATGCATTTGCTAATTAGCATCTGTTGCCACTTATGTGTTATTCTGGACAATTCCAGAACACAGACAAAAGATCTCCAGTCAATATACATTGTAACTGGCACTTAGGATGCTCATTAAAATGGAAGATACCTCCTTTTTCTGGAGTAAAAATTCTTCTGTCTAAAATGTTTCTGCATGTTCATCTGTAGTGACATTTATAAGATTTCATTTTATATCTTCATTGTTTTCTCCCCAGTAATATATATTCCAGCCAACCACTAAACATCTTCATATAAGTCTTATTGCAAGAGCTAGCTGGATGCTTGTACATCCATGAAAGCTGCTTTTTATCATTTAATAAGCTGTAATGTGTGGCTGAAAGGCCAGCCTGTACCATAACATGCAAAACTGCCTTTGTCCAACAAGAGAGCAGTCCAGCTGAAAATGAAGGTTTAAATGCACTGTGGGTGTTGTCCTTCTCCTTCCCCTGGCAGCTCCAGGAAGTGTCTGATGCACAAGGAATACACTTTTAAATATGATATTTCCCCATCACAGGCTCAAAATTAGTTTTTTTCCTGTCTTGACTGTGCACATGGCTCCCTCAGAGAAGGGGTTTGAAGCCTGGGCTCTTCTTCCCCTACTCTCTCATGCTGTTGTCTTGAAACACATACGGTATTAATAACAAGATGGAAATAGGAGGAACAGAAAGGCTGTCAGTAAAGTAACATGATTTAACTTGGAACAATCTTTCGCAGCAGTGGCACACGAGGGCCATCAGTGACACACCCCTCAGGGAGCAGCTGGTGCCTCTCACACATCAGCAACATAATTGTCTAATGAATCCAGACAGCAACACCCATCCAGCCCTTCAACCATGCCAGGATTACACCTCTGTTGCCTCCAGCCTCACCTGTGGCCCAGGGGAGCACAGGTGTAACTGAGCGCCCAGCCTGGCCCAGCGGCAGTGCTATTGCTGGAGATGTGGAATGTGGTTTGACCTGACACTCAAGGTGTGGAGGTTGGGAGTGAGACAGTAAGCGGAATCCTCCTCATTTTGACCTGGAAACCGAGTGTGTTTGGGACACAGACATGAAACCAGTCCTTGTAAAATAATTTCCAATGTTTTGTGGAATTCCAGCCCATCTCATGTAAGATTTTGTCTCCTCACATCTAATATTTTGTGTGTCTGAGAATCCCAAAGGTCTTACCTTTCAAGTAAATTATTCCAATAACCGTAGTGAGGGATCCAAGAGGTTAGGACTACTGAGCTGTAGTCTTAGTGTGTAGTGCTTCAACAGGATAGAGCACTCTTGTGCATAAACTTGTGGCTGGGAGTTTTCCATGCCTTCCAAGCACCATCTGTTATGACTCTGTGATATGACTGATAGGCTGATGGTCATGAAGTCCACAAGGGACTCCTTGCAAATGCCTTGGCTACATCTAGCGACTTGAGCAAACAAAAGGTGGAGCCTTGGGCTTTGTTCTAAGCTCATCTGCGTGCTGTAACTAGCCCACTATTAAGCTATCGCCCTGTAAACAACATCCTGCAGCGTACACGGGCTAGGATGGGTGAATGGCTGATCCTGAGGAGTCTGGCAGCATGGCTAGAGGCTGTCATGCCATTTTCCTTTGAGTCAGAGAAGGACCTGTCTTGTGTTAATTACTAGGAGGATAATACTCCCAGATGACTGCTGGTTCTGCACTGGTAGATAAAAGATAGGATATCCTTTTCATTTCAGGTTTTTACCTCCTGCAAGTCACACAGGAACATCATGGAGCTTGGTTAAGAGGTTTGTGTAGGCTTTCTGGAGGCCAGTGAGGGAAGGGAAGGCATGTGATAGATACCAG
Organism: Dendrocincla tyrannina; assembly: GCA_035047865.1. Classification (NCBI taxonomy): domain Eukaryota; kingdom Metazoa; phylum Chordata; class Aves; order Passeriformes; family Dendrocolaptidae; genus Dendrocincla; species Dendrocincla tyrannina. Next base: position 50,380,436 of record JAWWMP010000001.1, on the reverse strand, counting down.
GAAGGACAGAGTTGCAGAAAAGAGAAAATCTGACTAAGACTGCTCTTGATGGCAAGCTAAAACAACAGGGACACAAGGGTTTAGTAGAGGAGAGACTGAAGGGGCACTGAAGGACAGAGCTGGGACAATCTGTTTGGGCCTATTTAGAAGAAATGGACCTAGAGTTTTGTTGCAGGAGAAATCTATCCCTCTCTTTTCTCCAAGCCCTTCCCAGAGTGCTGCTGCCTTCCTATTGAAACAGTCTTTTTTCTGCTACTATTATTTGAAAAGATGTGCATGCAGGGACACTGGCCACCAGGCAGTATTTTATTTCCTGTTTGATAGCTCTATACAAACTAATGCATCTGAAAAGCCATAGGTACTGGTTTTATATGCATAGCTGTACAGTAAGACCAAAAGACCACTTTCAATTGTTCCGCTTCATAGTGAGGGAAACTAAAGTGCATCACTCTTAAATTTGCAGAATTGTGATACTAGAATTAGCTTTGCCACAGGGCTTGGTCATTGCAGCATCTTGCCAAGACTAAGTCTCTTCAAAGTATAAACAGACATGAAACTTTTAAGCCAAATCCCCTGGCGCAAATAGCTTTTATCTGTCTGTAATCTTCTGGCACCAGATGAGATTTTTTTTTCCACCTAGTTTTGTACATAAGGGCATATCATCTCTGTGAAGTTAGGAATGCTAGGCTGAAGATGGCTTGGCATTGTGGCACCCTTAGGCATCCAGAGCCCTTATGTCAATCCTTTCCCCTCCAGACTCCAAATTTTGCACATAGACAACCCTGTTAACTACCCAGGTCCTTTTCTGTGTAAATGCAGTACAACTCAGAGGCAGCTTATTTCTAGCTAACCAATGTGGATCTGTAGTGTTGTTTAGGCATGATATCACCATGGAGGGACCTATAAACCAAGTCAGCTGTTTGGCAGGTTTTCATCCATGTAAATCCCTCTGTAAACTAATTATATTGCCACAGCTTATAAACTTTACAGGAAAGCAATCCTGTTTTTCTTGTCAGTTTCAGATACTGAAACTTAACTCTAGATATTGCAAAATTAATCAGTGAGGTTAGAGAGTCTATAAACTGTACTGAACAGACATATAAATTTCCAGTACTTTTTTTGTCTTTCAATATGAGCTTTAGTCCATGCATTTTTGGGATTTGTAAGTAACACACGTACACACCCACACCAATGCCTAAATAAAACCAGTCCACAGTTAAATCCTTGAAAAATATGAGCGTAAATTCCAGCTATAAGTACCCAAATGAAATATTTATACGTACTAGACATCTTGTATCAGGAGGTGGTTCTCTTGTTGCTGTCATAAGTCAGCCCTTCGCTCCCTGTGTCTGCTTCAAATGCTTTTATCCCTGGGAGCACAAGACTTGCTTCAAACATCCTGCTTGCTTGTCAGCAGGGTTGATGCACTGTATTATAAAAAGCATTCACCACAACTGTTGTTCACAGGCAGCATTTTTAGCTCTACAAGCACAACCCACAAGATTCTCTATCAATGTAATCATTATTTATCCAAAGATCTCCCAGTAAATTGAGCCTAACTAGTCTTTCCTTGGGGTAAATACACAAAAGCCTTTATTTTATTATTGCTCATGCAGAGAAAGCAGCATTCCCCTCAACAGTGGTAGGAACTGGATAAGGCATACACCTAATTGCTATGGCAGTATTTCTCCTGTATGGCAATGGCTTATTGTCCAGTGCTTAACCTTGGATCAACTGGCAGAAACACAGCTAATAACTGTGCATTATTTACATTGTAGGCATATTTTTGTTGCATAGTTTTATCCTTAATGCTGCATCTCCCTGAGCTGAGAGATTCATTGCATGTATATTCTCTGTTTACAAAAAGAGACCCTGAAACAGATAGGTGTATACTAATGTAATTAACATAAATAGACAAACACAATAAAGGAATTTAAATATCCTTAAACAATCATACAATTTTTTTCTTAAAAAATAGAAGTTAGAAAGTAAAAGGCAGCAGTGGTGTTCCACCACAAAAACTATATCAAACTGGTCTGTGTAACCATATCACCATAAGGGAGTTGGCTTATTATTGTTAGTAGTAGTAATAAAATTATATTATTACTATTATTACAAGTCTTACTTGTTTGGGTACCCATAACTACGAATGCAATGCAGTGGGATTTTTGTTCTTTAATTCTTTTAACCCATGGCAAATTTCTCATATAAAGGTTTGCTTGGGCACAAAAATGTCTAATTTGTCACTAAATTGTATTTCACATCATGCTGAGAAACTTCATGAAAACAACAGAATTAATTAAAATAATAGCAATAGCCATTTTTTGTTTAATTGCAATGGCACATTTTTAAATCAATTTGTTGAATAATACATGAAATTATGGGTGATATTCTATAATAATGGAATGGTGGTTGTGACATATTAATAAACTGTTTCTCATGGCACTATTAACATACCAATCCTCTCATCTCCTCCCCCATATCTCCTCCAGCTCCAAAACAATCAATTTAAGTTATTCCGTATTCACAAGTTGATTGATATAAATAGTATCTGGTAAAAGGTATACTATATTCTGATAAGGTTCTCAAATATTGGCATTAGATCATTTTGATAGTTATTTAAAGAACAAACCTTCTAAATGTAAAGGCAATGAAGTGTTGATTGCTATTCTGCTATTAAGATTTAGGAAACTTTTGGGAGTTTTCTAATTATGAGGAAAGTATTTTGCTTGCCACTGCTACCTTAAATCAGACATCCGACTTTTAGACATATACCCATCTCCACTTTATAAGCTTTGTAGGGACCTCAACATTTCCAAGAGGCAATTTATCCCACCTGTTTTGTCTTGCTATGCAGACAGTGTAGATATCTAAATTTCAAAGGCCAAAATAATATTAAATTTATTGCATCTTATTAGATATTGAGAGATACAAAAAATTGCTCTCATCAGATCTTTGGTTTCTACAAGGTCTATTACACAGAATACTGCCTGTTCACAAGGGTCCTAAATAACCCTTAAAGGCTTTGATTTTCCATTTCTGCTGAACAAAGGATCTTTAATAGCTTGTCATCATGTGCTGACAATCAAGAGTTGCAAAACTTACTCTGTAACTTCTGGGTTTTTTCCTGAGACCCTAGGAAAGACAACCACCCAGACATGCATAATTTTTGGCATATACTTGGCATATAAGTAAGGATTTCTTAAAATAATTGTTTGTTCCTAATGATAATGTGAATGTTTTGACAAAAAGTTTATTGAAATGAAAAGCAATCCCTGAATTCTTTGCATATTTTATTTTTCTTTTTGATTTCCAACTCACACACATCTGGCATATTTTACATCTTTGCAATAAAACATGGTTACAATAGCTTAAGGAATTTATATATCCAAAATATTTCACCATGATCTCAAGATGAAATGAACTTGTCTTCCAGATGTTCAATAGTCTCCCAATTCTAAGCTACGAACTCAAGATATTGCTTACAGACAGGTGATGAATAACTTAATCATTACGCTGATCCCCATGACGGCCGAATCTTATAAATACAAACAACAATGAAGAAGAAAATTTAGTGCTAAACTTACTAATACAAGGTGGATAACAAATAAGTAATCACATCAATAAATAATGATATGTTTCTGGTGCAAAGTGCCAATACAAAGAATCCATTATCTTTTTAAATAAATGACTGCAAGTGAGTGTAAATTCTGAGAAAATTACATTCCTGTTACATGCCTCATAGCCCTACCGACACAATATGTACATCTATGACAATACAGTCACCAAATATACAAAGAAGAAACATGAATTAAAGTGTATATACCCCTGGGTGTGTAATTTGATCAGTACCATGTGCAGAAAATTATTCCAATAATTATCATTACAGTATTGTAAAAGATGAAGTGCCTTAATCTGAGTGGCTTGAGGTGAGATTTTCAGAAGAACTGAAAACAGCAACCTCAGTCACTTTTACAATGAAGCTAAGGCTCAGCTCCTCAAAGGAAAAATAAGGGGAAAAAAAAAATATCTGTGGGGGCTCTCTTACCCATGATTTATATGCCAAATATTAATAATCCAGAAGTATAGCACTTTGTATTGGGAGTCATTAAGCATTACAAAGCATTAAACTGAACATCCCTCTTTGCTCCCTTCCTATCTAGTGTTTGAATTTTAAAGGGAGGAAATTAAATTCTATTGTATAAAGTATAAATATGGCAAACGATGGCTTTTTATCCAAATGTTTAGTGAGCAGAACTCCACTTAATAGGGGTAAACTTTAGATTCAAAAAGCGAAAAACACGTGTTGGTGGAAATGTCAAAATTACTGTTTGCTCCCAAATTCAACCCTTTAACACAAGCTGTACCCTTAGGCAGATCTCCAGTCTGATTTGTGTGAATGCACCTGTTCCTTCAAGACATCAGGTTTAAAGTACATGCAAGTTGTAACTCCACAATAAAATTAAGAAACAGTTTTGTTCTTTATACAAGGTTTTACTTTTACAAAAGTATCCCTTTAAAGTTAAGATGTGCATCTGATGTACAAAGTATCAAACATATTTTTTTTTAATCTCAGCTTGAAAAGAGGCTGGAGATGGGATGCATGTTAGGTTCAAACCCTAAACATTGAAATAACCGGACACAAGGTTCCCCAGAATTTTCAAAAGTCTCTTGTGGCGCATCCGACTACCTTTTCTCAATAAACAAAGATATATGAAATAATTACCAAAACATTTCCTAATTCATATAATTTACATGATACAAGCTTGCTTTTCAGCAGCTGGTGTTCAGTTGTGAAAAAACACACAAAGTAAAATGGTTGCTGACTACAATGTACAGCTATTGCTGGGTGTAATGGAATGTACAACGGAGGTCAATGCAGACGTGGTTTTCCACCAGAGACTACACCTTTCATTGCAGCACTTGTGCTCTCAGCTTTACCTGGGCTTTCAATTCTTCATTCTGCTTCAGTATCTGTTCTGATGTTCATAATGCCACCGGTTAAAATCTATATTAAAAGCTACGATGCTTCCAGAAGCCATGCCAGTAATCAGAGTTCTGAAAAAGATATCAAGGATGGTGATGTTAATTCTCCTTTATCTTCTCAAGAGATAGTTTACCATAAACAGTAAAAAAAAGCTAAAAGAAAAAGGCACTTTTTGCAACTGTCCAAAGATTAAGCTCATGGGTGAGATTCAGTCTGCAATGGAGATACTACATTTCGATGTTGACATGTGAGCCAAACTTCCATGTTGCCATTCTGGTCAAGGGAGATCTAAAGGTGCATTCACTCACCTTGACATAGGTAAAAGAAAAGAATATTAGAAGCAGACAATCTAGTTCCCACTCCCTATCCACGGGCAGGGATACTACCAAATACAACAAGCTGCCCAGGACCCTATTCAACCTGGCCTTGAACATTTCCAGGAATGGGGCATCCATAGCCTCTCTGGGTAACCTGTCCCCGTAGTCTCACCATGCTCTAAGAACTTCTTCCTAATATCTAATCTAGATCTCTCCTTTTTTAGGTACCTCCTAGTCCCATCACTACCTACCCAAGTGAAAAGTCACTCTCCCACCTTCTTGTAAGCCCCCTTTAAGAATGGAAAGGTCACAATGAGGTGTTCCTGGAGCTGAGTCTTCTCCAAGCTGAACAACCTCAACTCTCTCAGCATGTCTGCATAGGAGAGGTGTTCCAGAATCATGCCATTTGAGATACTCTCACATAACCTGCCTTGTCTCCAGCTGGCTCTTCAGAAGGGTGTGGGTCTTTACTAGGTCCTTTGTCATGTGTGTCACCCAAGGCATGCACCTCAGACCACCGAGGTGTGTCTCAAACAGTACTAACTGGCTAGGGATAGGCAATCAAATTAGGCCCTAATCAGTACCTTCCATGAAGACTGAGATAACTCTCTACAGGTCACTGGACATGCACTTCAGGATGAGCTTAACTGTCTTTTAGATTCCACAGGCTGTAGCAAATAAATCACCACTGTTATTACAGAAACTTATTTCTCTAGTTCACATGAAGACACCTATGTCAAAACACTTTCATTCAGATGGTTTAGAAACCAGCTACATAATTTCAGGTATCTTGTGTCACTAGAGATGCCCCAGGATGGCTGACATGTCTATGCTGTCTGGCAGTTGGGACACAGGATGTGTGGAGCTCTCTGGACTGGGGGCTGAGCTGGGATCAGCTGGATATCCAAGGGCCTCCCAGACATAATGAGATGCCTCTGTGAGAACAAGTGAACTGATCCCTTAATCATAAGCCGATCACATCCTAGTACTCCTATAAGGTTCCATATTGAAATGTACCCCCAGAATTACGTTGGTCTGGCAGCAAGAGTTGATGAGATTTTCCAGTTAACTCATAATCAGTAGCTAATTAAAACTGAGTTTTAATATTGGATTATGTATCTAGCACCACTTCTATGAAACCATACAAAAAAGATTCTCTGTTTAATTATGTGACTAAAGCTAGGCAGGTCCTTAAAGCACTTTGCACAGCTGAGACTTCCCAGCCTGGTATTATAATAAGGAATAAAGAAAATAGGCTAGCTGAAATTTTTTTCAGTGTGCAAATAAATCTCTTTGAACAAATCAGAGTACATGATGTAAGTACAAACTGGCAAAGCTTTAGAAGCAAATAGCCTTCTTCCTATAAGTTAGTTTCAATTAGAATAAGTTTGAGACAAAAAAACTTGTTTCAAGTCATCTATGCACACGATTAGATTAGATACCTATTTTGCTTAAAGGTATTTTCATTGCTTTACAAAATGGATAGGAAAGCTGGAAAGCGTAAGAAAAAGATTACCTTAAATGAATTCCGCATGGTTTTTCTAATATTCTAGGAATTCTTTACATGTCATAAGTTTGTATATTAATAAGAAACACAAGACTGATGCATGATGAAAACAGAAAATCCACTCATAACCCTGCATAAATGCAACATATAGGCTTACATTATAATCACAGCAGAAGACTGAGGGACCAGATTCACGTGTCTTGTACATTACCATGGGCATTTCAGTGTCACAGCAGTGCTGCAAAAATCTCAGCTTGTACACTGCACCTCCATTGCTCAGGAAGGTTAAAGGAAAGGACCACACTCCCTCCTGGTGGATCGATCCATTGATAATGTTAAATATTATGGGCTAGATGCAACCCCAAGAAGTCCTCAAGATCGACATGGTTGAAAATCAGAAATGTGCCGCAAACTTTTGAAACTGGTTTTCAGGCACTGGTTAATAGGCACTACTGCACTCTGATCCAGTGTGACTATTCGTATGTTCTTCAGTTAATGCAATTTTAGCCACATTTTACTAGCTGAGTGCCTGGCTTACTGACTTCAATGATGTAAGACCTCACCTGAATGTCAAGTGCTTGCATTAAGAGACTCAAGGAGCAGAAAAAATGCTCATCAGACAAATCAACAAGATAACAACAGGTGTAATGCTTTGTTTTACATATCCTGTTAATTTATTGTACGCATACCATAAATTCCTAACTTAAAGTTCATGGAGATATATATTCTGATTTACACACAAACATGAAAGGTAAATTCACCTCTGGTCATGAGACAGATCCATAGCTCTTATGCCAGCATCACAGCCAGGGTAAATATAGAGCTGCTTGAAGTCACAGGCCTGCCATACTTCCACTACACCATTGTCTCCTCCTGTTACCAGGTTCTGCCCATCACTGCTCAGGAGGATAGCCTTCAGGAGAAAAAGACAAATTCCAAGTACATAGTTAGCTTTTACAAAAATAGGCCAATATTAAAAAAAAGAAAAAAGAAAAAAAGTCAACTTATAAGCATCTCTTATGCTCTATCCACTTTAAATTTCAAGATTAAGGGCCCCACTCTTTCTTCTCCTCAGTGAAAAAATAAACCAACAAATTTTGGATCACCACATTTTAAAGAAAACAATTGTGTGTTTTTAAACATGATATATAACAAAAAAGCTCTTTAACTGAATCTCCCAATACCTGAGTTCAGCACATAACATTTCTACATAGCATAGTTTGTTCTACAGTACTTGGTGCCATCACTGACATCTAAAGCAGAGCAGTGATCTGCATTCCTAATGCTGCCTCAAGTGCTAGTGAGATAGCAGAGCCCTGAAGGCATGAATTCATGTCTTGGCTAATAAATGAAGAATGAAGTCTTTTCAGCGCATTTTGTTTCAAAGACATATTTCCCACTGAAATTTAATTCCAAACAAAAATTCTAGGAATTGTGTGGGATCATAAACTATTTGTTCTTATTTGTTCTGGAAAAGCTCAAGTGCATTTTTGTATTTGGAGATGGTGATGAAAGAATATGTGTTGGAATGACTTTACCAGAAGGCAGCAATTTTATATATATTATTTCCTTTAAATCGTATGGCAAATAAATTAAATTTCTTTTAATAAATAAAGATGACACACCAAAAAATATTTGTTTGCATTTAGATTTACCCTGGTTGAATCATTGATCTCCATCTGAGCTAAGAGTTTGCCGTTAATGCTGAAATTGCTGAACCGTCCTCGTTCATAGTAGATGATGCAGTGACCTTCACTGGATACTGAAATTAAGCGAGGATACAAGCAGTTTTCTGTTCCTTCCAGGGCTCTCAGCAAATCACCAGTAATTGTGTGTACTAGGCAAGGACCTTCTGTATATGAAAACATAATATATCATACATTTGCTGCTTATACAAACTATATACTCTGTGCACAAAGACAATGCATAATACACATTTATGTCACATTAGTCTTGCATAGATATGAGAAGTTGTAATGTTTGCTCAAAGATTTTAAAATGTGCACCAGAAAAGGAAATGTAAGACCTAACATATCAAGAAAATAGATACAACATGCCTAAAAGTTTTCATTGATCTATCTCCTAAAATACTGTTTCCTGTTTCCAAGCATTCAGAAGCCTCAGTCTTACTGATTTTCTCCAACAACATGAACTCTTTTTAGCCTGCCCAATCACATTAAACAGATGGGGCCCTATCAGTGACTAGTAGGAGCAACTCCCAGAGGGCATATAATTGTATTACTGCATAGTTCTTCTACAGACAATGGCAGTTCCTGTAGATCCTCTGCCCCAATGAACATATTATGCGTAGGTTTCAGTCCTGAATTGTTTTTAGAAAAAGGAATCATCAGAATGACAACAGAGTTACAATGATACTTGGACTGTAAGAGATCACACTATAACTCCATTTACTCCAGAGAGATTTCAATATGACAATTTAATGTCTTTTTATTACTGCTCATGAAAGGAAGAAACAGCTATGAAAACTACGATGTACATTTTAAGATGCGAAACTAAGCTATTTCCATTTCAAGATCTTTGAGAAAATCTGAGAGATCTGTATTCCTACCAAGAAAAAGAGTCTCTTCTCTGATAAATAGAATGAGTCACAGTACACACAATACTAATTGTTTTGGTTTTTTTTAATTAATCACAGGATACTTCTGGGAAGCACAGTAATCTCTTCCTTATACAACTGGCTCATGACCCTGAAAGTAAATTCATATTTTCCCTCTGAAAACAGGATTTTATCCCTCTTTGCATAAAGTCTTATGCAGAGAGCTTGACTGTGTCCATGGGATACCACTGCAAAGGAATTAATTTATTTTTTCAAATAGTTGAGTTTAAGCCTTGGAAATATTAAAGTTCCAGAATGTTACAAGAAGTGATGCCTCCATGTTTAGAACAATTACCTTGTTAGATTTTTCTAAAGAAAAGTGTAATACCTTCATAGCTGAGTGATCATGGACACAAAAAGGTATATCTGATTTAGGATGCTACTGTAAGAACATAGAGACTGAGCACTCTCTTTCGGGTTTGTGGGGTAAGAACATGCAAACATCAACCTGATGCACAGAATTTTCCTCAGAGGAGTGCTATATGTGCTGCCTTCCTGTCTCAGCAGCTCTCAAGTGCTGTGCATGTTATTGCAGTGCCATAGCCAGCTCCGGAGGAACAGCTGCCCACCAGGCAGCATGGCAGGGCAATGCAACACTGCCACAAGATGCAATCTAAGAAAGTGGAAAAGACTGGAAAGAATAGAACTGAAGCAGAAGCTTTAAAAAAGGCATGCCTTGGAAAACAGCAATAAAAAAAAAATTACTTTCTCTCTGCATCTTTTATATAGAGTTTCGAGAGGAAGAATAAGAGAAGAGTACCTCAGGAGAAAGACTGGGCCTTCATTTCTCTTGATCAGTTACAAGCATATTCTGAATGCGATTTAAAACTCTTTGGCTTTCTATCAGCCTTTGCCTCTAAAAATGTGTAAGTTACCAAAGCATCAAATACTTAATGGAGCAGAAAATAACAGAGTTCAGATTCCATCTATTTTAAGAAGACAAAATTCGCAAAAAGGTAGTTGGAAAGAGTAGACTATTATGGCAGCAAGAGTCTATGAAGCTGCCTTAAAGGGCAAGAAATAACAGTGGTGCAAGAAAAAAATTTTAGATTCAGCATCATTGTACATTTTTTTCACAAATGTTTTGACTTTGCCTATGACTGTTATGTAGTATGCCATTATGAGAGTTAATGACCCATTAGGATTTCCTGTTAAAAATGGCTTTACTCAAAAGTTTCACAGTCAGCTTTGAAAATAAATGTTGAGCTCCAAGGTAGTATAAAAAACAATAACCTAGGAGCTCAGCTGTGAGCAAAAGCCAGCAGAGCAAGCATCACATTCTTCTTACCCTCAAAGGCAGCAAACTTTTAAAAAAGGAGTACAAAGACATCCATGGGGATGAATAAAACAGGCATCACAGTAGACAGAGAAAGCAAGTTACTGGATGGAGTAGAGTGGAAATGAGATAGGAAGATATATATATAAGATATATAAGGAAAAAGAACCTTAAGGAAGGACAAGGGTGATGTATAGAAAGGAAATAAGAAGGGACAAGAGATGATGTAGCACAAAAGAACCTCAGAGAAAAGGGAGAGGAGGGAGAGGCAAACAGGAAAGGAAAAGAGGAAAAGACATGCAGTTTGACAAATGAAGCTGAATGAGAGAGGGCAGGGGGGGAAGAAAAGTGGACTTGGAATTAAGGGGAAGAAGGAGAAGATGAGTAAAACAAGTGATACAGAACAAATCAAGGAGAAACAGGGAGGAAGGGTGAAGCAAACACTCATTGACGCTGGTGCTTTATTTACATTGATTATCAGTTATATAGGAGACTGATACAGGTTTGGAAAGATATTTTGAACACTTGTATTAGCAATTTTTGGGTACTCTGGATTTCATACATAACAGTGAGAAAGTGTGAACGGATAACTAAAAAAATTTAACAAATGTTACAACAATGTCCTGCAACTGTTCATTATTTAGAAGCCACTGCAAATAAAGCTTAGAGGATAAAATGTACACAGATCTAAAGCCAAGCAAACTGATTCTGCTTCCCTGGAGAGTGAGTTCAGTGCGACAAACTACCATTCAATTAAGATCAGAGTGGAGAACTTGGAGCTAGCCAAGTTCTGCAAAATACACATCTGTATCAACAGATTTCTCCAAAATTACTAAATGTCATTAGAATTATTGAATACATTTTTATAAAATACTCTTCCAGAACAGCACAGACTGATGGCTGGAAAGAATGATCAGCTTCATTTGTATCTAAACTCATAAGTACAGATAGCAAGTTACAATTTTCAGAGTAAACTGCTTCTGATTCCCCCAGAATTACAATACATCTTAGTAGAGGATACTTTGGATAATTAAAGTATATGTGGCTTGAGAGAAGTCTGAGAAGTAACACTAAAAAGAATCTAAAAATGTTAAGACTTAAATCATAAAAACATTTCTGACCTTTAGCACCACTGATAACAAGTCCCAGCTCTGCACAGACCGACACACAGACAACTTCATGGTCGTGACCAGTTAGAACAGCACGAGGAGCTGGATAATCACCTGTTCAAAAAAACAATAAAAGTGAGAAGAACAAGAAAAAGAAAACAGAGAATAACAAATCAGACCTGGTTTATCAACAAAAGAAATCTGCTGTAATTTGCTTCATTTCAGTAAGCATCAAAGAGAGGTGCAGTGTGATTAAATATCTCACAGGATAGTGAGAAAAATATATTCAGATAGCATAAAGTTTCATAAGCACATAATTCCAATACACTAATGACTTAATTAAAAGAACACAAAGTGTGATGGCATTAAAAGCAGCTGTAATGTAAATGTCTGCTGTTGGACATGTATGTTTCCAGATTTCTGCTATGAACCTAAAGAGTAGTATGAGTTGAGAATGTTCCTATATTAATGTTCATAATTTTTTTCATGAAACTGGGGGTAGGAAAAGAAGAGAGGAGGAACAGTACTGTACTAGAAACATACTACTGCTGCAGAGAGAAGATTGATTCAGAGATACATGGAATGCTTACAGATTAAAATATGCATAAAAATGGTTACAAGTATACATAATTTTATAAATATCAATATCAATACCTATGCCATTTTTATCACATTAAATTTATTAGCGAATAGGATAGACTACTCCATAAATATTTATTCTTCATATTCATGACAGAAATGTATTTTACTTTGAGTTCAAACAAGTGGGCATTTATGGGCATTTATATGACAAACAGCAACATTTCTGTTGTTTCTAATCATAACAGATGCTGACAACCTAATTGCTCAGTATTTGATATTGCTTTGTCAGGCAAAGAAAGTCAAGTGTGAGTAAAAAATTAGCAACTTGCTAGATAATACACAGTTTATCTGGTTATATTTACATTGTACAAATGAAATACATAAAATTGGGACATTCTAAATGACTGGAGTTCTGCCAAAGGAGTTGAAAAAACTAAAAAGGATTAAAGAAGTTACCTAGGGAACTACAGATAAATTACTGTAACATTATTTCTATGCAAAATAACAAAATGGTTAATCCACAGTTCTGTAAACATGAACTGGAAGCAAAAATCTCATTAATACCAGTCACCATGCTGTGTTGGGAACGGGAGTCTTGTCTTATCTGGTTTTGATAGGACGAGGAGTATAGCTGATAAACTATGTTAAAATGGCCTCTCTATATTTTTTTCCAAGATATTTGTCTGAGTCATACAGTGTTTTGATTTAAACCAATTTTATATGGAACTGACTATGGACAACATGGATGGCACAGAAGCCAGTTCAACAACAGAACTTAATTTATTTTTTTTTCCATAGAGAAGCATTTACTATGAGCTACACATAAGGGTATTGGATATTAAGGTCTGCAGTTAGGAGCTGGAAATTGATTCTTGAGCCAACACTAACCAATAATGTTATCCACGGGATAATATCTTTGCTGGTAAGATATGCTTGTAATATAAAATTGATGCAAAGTTTCATGGGCAGCTGTACAATGACAGGAGAAAGCCATTATTATGTCATTCTTTGCAACGCCTAGTTAAATAAAAAGATAGTTAAATGTATTTTATTTATTTTCAATGCATCCAGGTGGAAGGTCAATGTTCCTGAACAAGCACAAGCTCTGTTCACTGGAGAGGAGATTCTGTTCTGGAAGGAAGCGATATAGAGAAGGATTTATGGAGCTAGAAAGAAAAACTCCCCCAACATGAACTTTCAATGCAATACCTTTGAATAGCAAATAGCAGGCAAGAATTTCTTTGCCACTGTAGACCAGAAAGGTGAAAGTCTTGCACCCACCTTTACAGAAATGAGCTTTAAGGAGAGTCACACAACTGATACAGAGAATAAGACACTGCACAGTGTAAAGTGTTTTGTCTCTTCACTGCATAGGCAGCAAAGCAGTGACTTGACTGACCACTGTAACTGAGAGTCATGGCCATAAAAGATGTACAATAGCCCAGAAATTTATCTTGCAACTAATGGCACAGCAAGGTCCGTTGAGGGGATGGCTGCACACATTAATGGACTCTAGAATAAAATGCAGCTTCCTAAATGGAAATGCAGTTAAACACTAAAACAAATTAAAAAGGCAGCTACACAAATAGCTAAGCAGTATTGCACGGGGTTTTGAAAGATGTGCATTAGGAATGGAGGCTTGGATAGACTTTTGTGGGTCAATGACTTTAGTATTCTTTTATTGTGGACACTCACATCATATAAAGCAGTTAATAAATTAATGAAATAGTTATCTGGGTAGGTGACTTGGAAGGATGTTCCAGACTTCCTACTGTAAAGGAGAGAAATATTTTGAATTTCAGACTGAATTTATTCTTGTTTCTTTATTCTAGCATTTCTTTGTTGTTGTGTTAGCACTGTCCTTTAGCTTCAGGTCTTCTCAGTATTTTCCCCACTGATGTACTTACAGAATAAATTGTCCCTCTTGTTGTTTCCTTTTGACTCTATTAAACAAACTCCTTTGAACGAATAGGTTTGCCATTTTTAAGCTATTGTAGCAACCTATTTCTGTGCCTATCTTAGAGTTCTTGCTTAAAATTTGGGTAGCCAGAAATGTATAGAACAATTGAAAATTTAGCATGTATCTACAGTATTACTTGCCAAACCCTAACGTCTTCTGTATTATTGTTGCAATGTACAGGCACACTAATAATGTAATGCAAACAGTTACCCCAATAAGTCCTAGTTTCCCAAGCTTTAATCTAGACTGAAAGAAAAGTTTCTTTTTGGTCTGAAAACTGAAGATATAAACTGAAAACTGAACTTTACTTCCAAGGAAGGATGGATGTTAGAAGAAACAGAGAAAGATGCTTTGTGTATCCCATCAAAGATGGCTATATTTTGAGATTTAGATTTTTATAATTTCCCCATCAGGACTACTGTTGAGAAGTTCGTCTCCTTTTAAGGTTTTGTTTTCTCCAGGTGCCTAACAGAAAAGTTTTTTAAAAAACCTTTTTTTAAAAAATCTTTTTTTAGTTTTAAAACTAAATTCAGAATTTTCCACCTTTTTTCTTTTTTTTTTTTCCTCCTCTATGCCCCCCTAGAAAAAAAGATGAATTATCCTCAAGGGTCATCTTGGCTTAAGCTGTGATTATAGACATGTCATCAGACTGCAACAAAGGGAATGACTGAAATTATTAGTCATTAGAATTTTTTTAAAAGGAAAATACATAACAGTTTTCAAGAGGACATTTTTCTCAGTGTTTCCCAAGAAAAATATGATATCATGGAACTAAAAAAATTCAGGATATGTAAAATAATCATATTTAATTTACTTAGTGTTTTATAAAGGAAAATGCTTATAAGAAACAACTGTTGTGAAGCATAGATCTATGAGTCCTATTTTGTCCTGTTTCTCAGTAAATACAAATTAATAATGGAATATCATTATTATACATTTTATCATACCTTATTAGGAGTAACAGTCCAACAGTAATTGAAAATGGGATTATTTTCCCCTTAGGGTTCAAAGAAAAAATTATGCACTCATCCTTTCTACAGAAAAAGCCATGGCACGACCCTCAGTCATATTACATTTTATTGCTAAGGACAGAAGTTGTGAACTCCAGGAATCATTCAAAATCTAGCAAAATATTCTGTCATTGACACATCACCACTGATAGATGCAGCCAAAGGTCAAAGGCTGCAGCTCTAAGGGAATTGCAGGTGAAAATATCCTACCTAAGAACTGAGATACCATCACTGTAAACTCCCTGTAATTTCCCCAAAGGAGCACCTTTGAACTGAATTAGTAGAGGGCAAAGGAAAAAAAATCTGCACTCTATTTCCAAACAAGTAAGTTTTTTTTAAGAAGTCTAAATTAAAACACATCTTCCCTTCTTGCTGAAAAATATAATGCTTAATACTATTATAAGGTTTTTTGTGAACAGATGGTGCTCTTGCATCGTAAGGAAAAAAAGAAAATGGAAAGAAAGGGAACAGATAGTGTTACTATTTCTCTCATTGTCTTTTTACAGGAATTATGTACAGATTGCTGTGGGGACAAATCTACAAGTCCTCTGTATAAGAAACATGAGAGCACAAGGCGAATTCTAGCTTCCATTTCATCTCTGACTTTGACAAAAGCAAGTACCAGGCTATAGCTGAACTACTTGCTGAAAATAATTTACTTTACTATTTGCTTTACTGTTAGGCTTTTGAGGGATACTCATCAGAAAAAAAATCGTAGAAAATACCATAGCTTTCTTTCATGGAAGTGAAAATGAATATATACTGTAAGAAAAACCATCCTGGAGTTTGATGAAAAGATAAGGCTGCAACCAGTAAGTATGATTATCTTAAAACATGAAATAATCAATAAAAATGTCCACAATATGAGGGAGCAATGGATGAAAAAAGAAAGATTGCTGATGGAAAAATATTAATATATTCAATATATTCTCAGCTCTGGCAGAGAGCTAAGGAATGTGAGCAGAACTGTATATAGCTACAAACAATTCACCCAGGTGAGTGGACTGTCAGGTACCTTGCACCAATCCAGACTCCAAAAGGAAAAATACAGAGGAGGACAGGAGAGTATGAATCTGTATCATCTCTTCCTATCTCTTCCCCAAAATAGCTTGGGGAGCTTTGACAAGATGCTGAACCACCCTGCACTGTACAGTTCCCATGGAGTATGCAGCAAAGCATGGGCACAGACGCCTGTTGACAAAATACTAGAGATAAGTGCCTTAGCTCAGGTGGATTATTGGCTTATTTACTTTTACACAGCAGTTTTAGGAGAGAGATGTCTTTGGCTACCACAGTAGAGACAGTGACAGTAAAAATTACAAACTAGTTATCAAAGAGCTTCTACTCTGTCAGAACAGTGTTAATATACTGTGTTTTAAAAATTAATACCTAAATTGTACAAATGTGCAAGTACCATAATAACTGAACAGACAAAGCAGGTAGGATGTGTGCCCATGTGCTTGTGTAGGACCTTCAGACAGCCATCCAGTCCACTTGGTAGTGGCTATTTATAAACTACTGCCTTTTCAAGGCTAGGACATATTAAAATGTAGAGGGATACAAAAAAATAACTGAATGTTCTGAGTTCAGAATAACTATTCTTTCAAGCTATAAACTTGCAAAACCCTTGATGTTCACAATTTTGAATTGCTTCAAAATTGTGTTAAGTAAAACAAACACATAAAGGTACACTTCATGACAGACTTGCAACACAGGTTAATGACACAAATCTGTTATGGTAATGCTTAGCCTTCCTTTCAGATATATACAGAATACACTCACTCAGACAGCATGAATTATTAGCACCTTTGAAGATTATGCTACATTGCTAAACAACTCCAGGTTAGGGCTGATAGATATGATTTTTTTCAATGGTCAGCACAGTTCCCATTAGAAAAAACGGGGTTAACTCTCACACCTCCTGTGGCCATCCTCTTGGAAGCTACAATAGGTAATGAGAAATGTCAAGTCCCAAGATCAATGAAATTTCAGGCTCTAGGGACAAAACAGGAATAGCATTGATCCTTTTAAAGAACACCAGTCAGAGGGTGAATGTAATATATTGCACAGAGAGGCTCAAGAGGATAAGCGGCCAAGTCCAACATACTTACCTGACAAAAAATTCAATCAGCCTTTAGCACAAGCTGCCTACCCTTCCTTTCTTTCATGCAGGAGTCTGATTCCAATTAAAGTGTGCAAATTAATTTTTATCACTTCCAAATTAGTTTCTGAATTTGTGTCTGTTTCAGATGAAAGCATCTGTCCCTCACTTTTCTGCAATTCTATCATCCACTTTGGTATATCTGTTCAAAGACTCTGAGATAATTCTCATTTTCAAAGTCACTTATTTGAAAGACACATTCAATAAAGCAATCATAAAATATAAAACCAACGATAATGATACATGTTGAACTTCAGGGCATATCATATACTCTCTTTGCTACTTTTGTGATGACTAATACAGTTGCTATGTGAGAAGAAATTTGTATACAAATTAGTGCTCACCTCAAACAAATCCCTATATAGCATAAGAGAAAAAAAATCAAACCACAAATTGTCAAACTCTATCACAATAATTTTTCTATTCAATCTCTAAGAACTGCAAAGATTTACATTTCCCATATCACTTCAAAGAATAAAAATAAGCAAACTGTGTCCTTTGTATTTGCCATGTCTTACTAAGAGAAAACAGATACCTTTCACTGTACTCTCAACTGCAGCAGATTTATATAATGTGGTCATCAACTTAATAAAGTACAGATTCAGATTAGTCAGTTCAGATCGGCAATTTCAGCTTAGAAAGTAGATATCTGGCCCTGGCAAGAGGACTAAGTTTCATTCAGTTCAGTGTTTCTTCCAAAGGTGGTACTTAACTAAGCAAGGATAAAGAAATAAAGGAAGGTTCAATCATACATAAACCCCTGCATTCAATTGCCCTTCAGCCTACAGAAAATCATGCCACGGCTCCCACTTTTTAGAAGCATCCCCAAACACCAGCCTAGTGTGGAACAGGACCTTTTCTATCACCTCTGTTAGAGCTTAGCAATGGCATGGCTATGAAACCAGTGTTTGTTGGACTAGAGAAAGTACAAATTGGGAGAAGATTTGCCCTATATGCTGCTGTTGAAGGTATGCAGTTTTGGCTTCTGATTTCTTGATTTATCTCTATTTATATTCAATCATTATGCCATGTAAGATCCATAAACAAAAGCATAGAAGAGAATTTTGCTTTCTCTTAAAGCTGGAGGTTCACAGGGGCCCCTTCCACACTAATCTACAGCAGACAGTCTCTAGAGGTCAAGAACTTAATCTTCCACTTCCTGGACCAGAAGGTTTTTTACAAGCTATTTTTGAATGCTACTCCATGGAAAACATTGTATTTAAAATCTGGTAAAACTTCAGTAACAAGTGCAAACTAAACCAGAAACTCATTTTTGATACTTGCTGTAGTATAAAAGTGATAACTTAATAATTGGACTGATTGGAAAAATTATTTTAAAAATTATTAAAATGAAGCTCACCATGCTCTTATAGGCAAATTTTCAACTACTGAGCTAGAGCAGCCACTTGGAAGAGTCTTATCCAAGACAACTTTTTCTCAATTCTCCTCTTTAAACCAGGGTTGGTTCTTTATTTCCCCCAGACACATGTGAGATTACCCACTGCACACACGCCTGCACAGGTATTTCAGCAAAAGACTACACAAGGCTGAGAGGTTAGACTGTTGACATACATATTGTTAATAAAGACTGGATTCTGGAATATGGAATTTTAGCAGAATCTGTAAGAAGTTTGATCTGACAATCTTTTGCCTCAGAGTATTATGTCTCACAATAAATGATTGCCACTGCTATGTTTTCAAATAGTATCTACTTTTTTCTATACAAATGTTTAAACTACACAAACTGTTTAGGACTGGGGATTTGCCTTTTCTCCCCCATATAATTTTCTGAGACAACTACAGTTCCTTTTGGTAATTGAAGCCAAAATTGATAATTAATGATCCTTCAGCTTAAAAGATAATTATAAAATCAAGCATCAACCCAGACAATTACTATAACTGACATTTTTCTTTGAGTTCTTCACCTTATTACAGCCTGTAGTATAAAATACCTTATCTGTGTTTCCAGATGACAGCTTTTAAAAAAAACCAATCCCCCTTTTTTCCCCACTGAAAATATCATCTACATCTTTCTGGAAATAACATTCTAAAGATCTTAAGTAATTGGAATTGATCTACAGAGTACCTCTCACTTTCATTTTTCCTACAAGGTAAATTCTAATCCTCTACCAGCAACTATAGAAGAGTAGATTAGGAATATTGCTTTACTACTTCAGTGGCTTTAACGATGTAGAACTTCAGACATATTTTCATACGGATTGTTAAGAATGCATCAGTCTCGAAAATTAGTATACAGGGAATCGGTCATATGACAACTATCATGTCTATTTGTGGTAGGGAACAGAAACTGCTGATCATTACTTCAGCAGAAACATTTAATAACTGTAAAAGTTTATAAGGCTTTTTTTTAAAGATCCTTTGTTTCTGCAATGTATTCCCATTAAAGTATGTTCATTAAAAGTCAAAGCAGCAGTTAATAAGGATGTTTGCAACACATGAAATTCTGGTTATAGTACAGTACTAGTACATAATTAGCATATCCATGGTAACTTCAACAGAGAGACCAATAGTAGTGATGACATCACTCTTCCTCAGTATGAGTTTTTAACACGTCTTCAACTTGAATATTAAAAAAAAATATCAGTATATTTCAAAGCTACCACAGTGGACTTGTGTACTTAATCTTCCTGAGTACTGATACCTGTGCCTGTAAGATCTCATTTGACTGGACATGACTGCAGCACAGTCTCCCATGAATCTGGCTTTAAGACCTTTTTTTTCAGCAAAACAGAGCCTTATCCAAATAGAGGCAGAGACAGAGAGCAGATCATACAACTAATTTTTGTTTTCATTTCTGTCAGCCAATATCCTTCCTTTCATAAAATTAAAGATGTCCAAAGCAGACACTTCCAAAGTTATGCAGCTAAGCTATTAAACCTGAGATACCAAAAAGTACCACTTTTGTGCATTCATATATGAAAGTGATGACAAAACAGAATCAGAACTAAAGCAATTCTATCTAGAAAAGAATTGAAGCAGTTTGTATCAGCCAGAAAGGAGATGCTAATTGCAAGGCTGTCCAAGCCTTAGAGGAGGTAAAGGAAAAGTCTTACATTTTTTCTTTAATGAAAGTAGAAAGCTCTTTTTATTTTTCTCTTAAGATAGAAATTACTAAGAGTTGATATGAATCACACAGGCATTCAAAGAGGGAAAATGGTGTCACCCTAAACAGAATGCTCTGACACAATTCTGATTTTCTCCATATCGGAGAATTACATTCTAAAAAAAGCCCTGGGATATAAGGAAAAATTAGAGAAATTTTTATTTGTTATGGGAACAAAATTTTATTTTCCCCCTTGACTTGCCCTGTTATAAAAGCAAATAAAATCTGGTGAGAAAGTGAGGCTTCTATTTGTCTCCCTGTTGCTCTGCTTACAAACAAATGGAAAAAATTAAAACTCAATAAAAAGTTTGCTGCTGCAAAACTGACAAAATATTTACTTTGAAATAAATAAAACACTTTTCTAACAACCATTCAGTTGATAAATACTTTCAGTTACATGTCTGTAACTGACAGTACTGCCGCCAGTCAGTATTTGAATCAAAAATCAAAACTGATAGTGATGGATTCTTCCATTTCTATCCAAGGATAGAATTCATGTGTTGAAAATAATAATCAGAATTCAGAAATCACTTTAAGTGAAAGGGATTTAGTGTTGTACAAAACAGCTCTACTATATGGATAACAGTTGCTCTTGTCTTTATCTGTGGTCATCTCTGGCTTGGGTGAAGGGACCTTTAAATTAGCAGTGTGCCTTAAATGTCCTTTTATAGAAATCAATATTATTATTATTGTGCCCCCTTCACTCTGAAAAGCACTGATAGTTAGTCCCATGCACATGAAATGTAAACACTTCCTGACATTTTATCTTTTTCTATTTTTATTCAGTCACTCTGCTTCTCCAAAGGTTTGCTTGCTGTAGTAAGACCTTTTTCAAGAGAGTCTCATTTAATTCCATGGCATGTGAGACATTCCTCTTTAGAAAAGGCAACCAGCTGATGTAGCATGCTGCAGCACAAAAGGAGTAAGTTGAAATGCCAAAAGAATATTTCTAGGGAAAGGGAAGTCAAAATATAGTGATATACGTCCTGTCACTTAAAGGCCTTGTTCTCGTTTATGATGACATGATGCTATAAATGACACAAACTTAAGAACTATACTCCATTCCTATTATCTGCTGCCACACACACAGAGCATTGAAACATTTGTTTGGCTAGTAATCAATGAATTGCTTAGCATGTGGCGCTCTTCTTATACCAACTTTCAATCTGTAAGTGAAGTAATCGGTATATTTGGTAAGCACTTCTGAAGCTGACAGAAGCCATGCTAAAATGAAGAGGTGTGACAGAAGACCTCTCATGAAGGATACTTACTGCTATTTGGATTGTCACCTATAATGTGATGTCGGCCACTCCAGTACCAAAGCAGCAATGTAGCATCACGAGACCCAGACACGATGTAGCAATCACCTCCAATATAGGACTCCGATCTGGCAAGGCAAGTCACGACATCCCAGTGGCCAAACACAATCTGAGTTAATTTTCCTGGTGGAAGTGTGAAGTCATACAAATTCAGTTTTGTAAGGTACTTCCAACATTTAGAAATTATTAACTACATACTTCATATTCAGTTCAAATGTAACTTTTGCCTCATGTCCCTTATTTAGAGTTCACTGCAAAATTACAAAGATAAAACCTTTTTTCCTCTTTTTTTCATTCCTATTGAAGGCTGTGCTCTGTGTCAATCCATAGTCTAACCCTTCTCTCTGAAAATCAAGTCAGTGTTGCAGTCACTGAATATTAAGTGGAGTTATAGCTCCATCGGTATTTAAGCAATGGCATTAGAACATTATTTATGAATTTCATGAGTGATATGCGTAAGACAACACATGAACTTTTCCAGAATTGTGCTACAGTATTATATTAAAAATTTATATTTGTTCTATGTTAATGTCAAACTAAAGTTTACTATGATTATCACCTCCTTCTTTCTATTATTGCAATTACATTTTAGCAATATACTGAATGATATTAGGCTATGTAATCAGACAAAGAAACAAAATACCAGTTCCTGTAGCAATCTATGCAATCTAATTCCATGTTACATGTAATAAATAGAGCTAGAAACAATACAACCATGAAACTCTTGTAACAAAAATTTCAGTTGATCCTTTCGCTATGATCAATTTCCTGAAAATAACTATTGTTTTCAAAAGTTACCACTAACAAAACTATATGTCTTCCCATTTCCGTTTACATCCTTTGTCTTCCATTAGAAAACCATCTCAAAGCTATTATGCTCAAACAATAATGAAAGATTTTATAAACTGCCCTTTATCATTTATTGAGGGGTAAGCACAGGCATTAGATGTGCTACTGTTAAGACAATAGCCTTTGACCCCTTTGTGACTCATGAAGAAACAGAGAGTTGTATTTAGGGTCACCTGTTTCTGTAGAATAAACTCGAAAGCTCTTGTCCCAGAAACCACAGATAAGAATGTAGCGATTATCTGCTGTGACCACGAAGCAATGCGCATTGATCTGGATGCTCTGATCCACAAGGTCTGTGATCTGCCGTTTGTTCACACCAGAGTTATTGGCTGTAACGAAATGCAAAACACGTTTTACAAGTAAGCCATTCCAACACCTTCCTGTCATCCACTTACAGGAGAAAATGAATACATTTAACTTTCAATGAACTGTGAATTTGTTGTTGAGTAAGCATTTTGAATATGAGCATTTAGAGCTGTCTATATGTGTGTCAGAAATACAAAATTATTGTGAGATTTCTAGTTTTCCTTTGAATAAGAGAAAAGATTTTACAGGAGATGACAATTTCCTACAAGCTGCCTGATACACTGCATAATATGTGGCAATAATTTAAGTGCTCTGCTGAAATACTCCTCCAAACAAATCTGAACTAGGAGAAAGTGGAGGAAGTCCATTTAAAATATGCTTCCCCAGCTAATGTGCTTTTTACTCCCTGTGGCACAGCAGACAAGATATGGCAATACAATAAAGGCAAGTTCCGTCTACTTAATATTAACTTTCTAAAAGTTTAGTATACAATCTAAATTAATTATCTACACTCCCTCCAGTCTCATTGGAGAGGAAGACATCATTTAACATGTCAAGTCCTCTCACCCTGTAATAGCTGCCTAAGTGTTAGACAGCTCCAGAGGACAGTTTGTCTTTCTACAGTGGCTATGGAGAGAATATTGACAACTAATTGCAGCTAACTGAAGTTAGGTGAGATAAAAGAAGCATGTTTCTCCTAACATAGGAACACAACTTAATCCGGATGATCCGAAATTCTTTCCCTATTTTTTGTTATTCTACTTAAATTGCTCACCACTGAATGGAATAAGAGACTCAACACAACCCTCCTCCCCCCAAAAAAACAAAACAGCCCTATTTTAAAATTGCTTGTAAAAGTTAATATCATATTTACTCACAATCTAAGAACATATATTTAAATTAGCAGACTCTCTATGTCCACCACCAGCGAATAACAAATTACTTAAATTTTCAAAACAGGAAGGAGCAATAGTTGTGCCCTAGCTTTCAAGAGAAAAGACTGAAGAGAAGACCATTGCCATTATATGATAAAAGGAGGCACATACAATGAGAAAGATAACTCTCCTGAGGTACCGCTCTATGAATCTTTCAACTGTGAATATTGACACAGGCAAAAAAGGAACTTTTCATCTGGAGATGTTTAAAAATGCATTTTTTTTTCTCATCAATGCTACAAAATTGTCTCTAAAGACCTTCCCTATGTCCAATTTCTGTTTCAAATTACTGATAAAAAACCCCCCAAAAAAACCAACTACAAATAAAATAGTTGCAGTTAATGAGAAATTATGACCGCTAGGAAGTCCTGCAAACTAACAGCTTTAGCAGATGCTATTTCTCAAAATAATTTGCTTCCTCAAAAATTCTGGATTTTAAAAAATGCTATCATGCAGATATTTAAAATGCAGTCTTTTCATTATTAAATTAGCAATACCAACTAAAACAACACAAATCATAAATTGAATGAAAATAAATGGGTTACATCTGCACTGATAAACACAGTGCTGTCTGTAAGAAAAGAAAATATGTGAAGTCCACTAGACCCTCACATTTTATTTTACTAATGTGACCTGATAAGACAATAGAATTATAGATATAGGCTGACAATGTAACTGACTTAATTGGTTGTTTCTTAAATACCAATTGCTGGTGATGTTAATAACAAATAGCACTCACGTAATTCATCCAGCATCAATAGCTAATGCTTTTAGTTCTCCAGGACTGACAAGAATAAATATTTTCCTATTTTATGTGTTAAATGAAGCATAATATACAAATATAGCTTAATCAATAATTCTTGAAAATACCAATTTCAAATATATTGCTACATTTTCATCTTAACATACCAATCAATGGATCCATTTCGATTGGAAGATGATGGGCTTGATCCAACGAATATCCTGGGGCTCCCCGAAGGCCTATCCATGAAAGGAAGAATAAAGCATATAGAATCCTTTTTATGTGATTTTTCTAGGTTTAAAACTTCATTATTGCATTATTATATATTTGAAAAATTAACTTCTTGCTATTTGTTCTATTACTCTTTTGATATTCCTTCCCTGTGCAATGCAAATATACATTTGTTAATTCTTCTGTAATAGTAACTATAAATGTAGGAATGCTAACTTCATCACAATTTCTGCAGCCACAAACATGTATTATTAATGTTATTATTAATAATAACTTATTTAAAACAGTATGATAGGCAATGATTTTTTTTTTACATTTGAGCACTGGGTGAGATCTTAGCACAGAAAATAAAGATAGTTGGATTAAACATTGTTATGAGTTTCTTACATGTGAATATTAATGTTATTATTAATAATAACTTATTTAAAACAGTATGATAGGCAATGATTTTTTTTTTACATTTGAGCACTGGGTGAGATCTTAGCACAGAAAATAAAGATAGTTGGATTAAACATTGTTATGAGTTTCTTACATGTGAAAATCTCTTTATAACAGAAACTTGGACCTTCCCATGGATTTGTGTAGAAATTTTATCTGTGAAACTGCAGGCTACACTAAATTTTCCACAGTTATTCCTGTTTGTTCTATTCTGAATAGTCCTTAAGATGTTCAAGCATGCATCAGAGGCTGCATATTTAGTGTTATCTGCTCTCATGCACAGACAGCATTGCTTTGGCTCTTCCGAGCACCTTCCATACTATAGAAGTGAAATTTTCTTTACTGTAAACACAATTTTTGTCATGAACTGCCATGCTGCAGAAGAATATCCTCTATAACAGAGATACAGATTTCTAGAGAATAAACTCCATTTTCTGCTACTGCAATAGACAACTGGAGGAGGTAAAAGAAAACAGGGTCTAGAGGTAGCTCCGCCATCTTCTGGAAAACACTGCTCTGAGAACTTCTCCTTCCCTCCTTTCTGTCTCTCAACACCAAAACAGTTTGGAAGAGATGTTTACTGGTATTAACTTAGATTTATTCACTTCTATTATGAGATAACAATGTAAATGCCTCCTGCTGTTTATAAACTCTAAAGCTCTACATACATTGCACAGACGGTCTGTGTATACATTTCTGTAATAAATCTATCCTTTACTCTAGAGTTGTGAGTTACTAAAGTAGTATTATTGTAATAGTAGGGAATTGATACCTTCTCCTGTATTAGCCTCTTGCAAAATAAGACATCGCCATGCATGATGTAAAAGTTAAAAAATCATCACAATGAATTTTGATTCTCTAAATAGTTTCATTTTCCCAACTCTTTCTGTTATAATATAAACTATTAATTTCTTTGCAATTTACATCAGAGGCTTAGAAATGGTGTGAAATTTAATTTATGGATATTTCATGCCATGAACGCTGCATATTTGCAACATAGCTTATGTTTTACAAAAGTATAGATGAAAAACTAAACCTTACAGTCACATGCATCATCAAGACCAACATAACTTCAGATAAACCAAATGACTTTGAATGAGAGTTGTTGAGGAAACCCTTGTAGTCTAGCAGTCTGCAATATTAGTGACCTTGATTCTTTCACAATAATGTACGGGCAGGAATTTTGGCTTCTCCTCACTTGACAGTCAGAATGAGAAAGGGCTACTCTGGTATTAGATAAGATTCATCAAACAGAGGAGACATGAACGGTGTATAGATTACTTAGACTTTTCAGGGAAGGAACCCCTGAAAAATCAAGGGCAAATAATTAGGAGTTAGACAATTAATGTTAGTCAAAAGAACATAAAATAACAAGGGACAGTTTCTGCACCTCCTGACATTTGGATCTTCCATTGAGAACACAGTAAGAAAATAGTTTTAAAAAATGTTTTATTTGGATTTTTCCCATCTAAATTTTCCCCCTTTGTTTTAAAAAAATGGCAAAACACCTAATAGAGTATCATAAATGTAAGGATTTGTGAAAGGCAACCAGATACCCTGTTCTGTTCCTGTTGTATTCCCTAAACCACCGTGCAGAGTTTGTTTGTAAACATAGAACGGGAACTTTCTGAGTACATGCAAAATTTAATATTCATGCCAACATTATTCAGATGTTTAGAATAAAAGTATTATTAAACTTTTTATTGCTATTCATGAATTCAGAGTGATATTAACTTGCTCTGATAGTTCCTCTACAGCATGCGTATAAGGGAACTCTCTTTCATTCTTCTAATTATTGCTTGTAAGAACAGTCTTTGTCCAGCTTTGTGCACAGGAGATGGGATCCATTTCAGCTAACTTAAATTATTCACCTAGGAGAGGTTTACTGTTAAGCCAGTGAAATCTAGAATCCTTATATGTCTACTGGAGGTAGACATCTAACTTAAATATCACAAATCCCTCACCAAGAGGACCTAATTCTGTCCAGGGTATTCTCCTGTGCATAAAGAGTAGAAAGAATTTTCTTTTTTTTGCTTAGTCTCTACAAAGCTCCTGAGCCAGATACTGAGTAACACTCTTAAATACCAGGTACCTTCTCGTTTTTCTTAGGTGGTAAGAAACTCTCAAAAGTTACCAGATATTGTAGCATAAGGGCTATCACGGCAGGAGGCTACCTTAGAAAATTAAACCTATTTGTTCCCTCATGGCCCGACCACCTATTTAGCAATGTCTGGGACAGTCTCAGCACCTACATGTCCAGGTGACATGTACAGTCATAGTGGCAATATGGAGAGGTGAGCAGAGAGTCTGGAAGGGAATTATGGTATGGCCTTGTTGAATGGACTTTAAGGAGGGAATGAGGAAACTTTGCTAAGAGTAGTTCAGTGTCTAGCTGCTTAGGCTTGCTTAGGGTCCCAGATAACCTGGCAGTGACCCAGGGGATGGCTTATTACAAGCTCCTGGACAGACATGAAATTCCTCTCTAGCATCAGACAGGGATGTACAGCATGCCAGTATACATTCCTGAAACCTGCAACATATTAATATTGGCTGTGTCAAGAACAGCAGCACTCTCCTGAAAAGCATCGTATCAAAGGCTGATCCTGAAGTAACCACAAATCGATTGGCTGCCATGGTGATATGCTGCTGTTAGGGAGAGTGTTTCTAGGAATGACACCAGAGAAAACATAAGCTTGGATTATTTGACACGAACCAGAAGAAACAGTAAATTTTTGTGCACAGGCAGGTGAGTGAGCTAAATTGCACACAAAATTAAAGCTGCACAGTTAAGATGTCTTCAAATTTGAACGAAATGTGCCTGTGAGGACCTACCTACTGTGTTGTGCCACCGATTGACTGCAAACAACCTGCTGCAAGTGACGGTCACCACAGCAGGAATGGTCAGGTGGGGCAGTGTGTTGGCTGCCACATGTGTGACAGGGGAGTTTGATGGGAACTTCAGCACCATGATGACATCCTGCTGCATCTGATCTTTAAACATGAGGGGGCTCTGTGGAAGGAAACACTGTTGAGTAGAAAGGAGAAGAGAGCAGAAGAAAACAGAAGGGATAACACAATTAGTGAGGAGGTCTGAGGGAAAATGAGGTTAAAAAAGAGCAGGCAAGCATGTGCACGTACAGGGAAAACAACACTACCTGTACATCTACTCTAGTGATGGAGGAGAGCAAGATCAGAAGCTATTGTCGGAACATTACACGAGGGTAAGTAGAGAATAGGTATGGTAAGGGTTATCATTACAGGGCGTAAAATGACCATTATCATTAATTAGAATACAGTAAAATGTAAAATTATTCAGCAGTTAATAATCATAAAAGAGACATATGTGTCAAATAATGATTTAATCAATACATAATAAATATTAATTCTCTAAACTACAACAGTTGAAGAAAGAAATTTTAAGATGGACTCAAAAACTCACAGATATGTAATTTTTCTTAATGAATTTCTAATATAAAATACAGCACTTTGAAACATAGACAATTTAATTCTATGTAAAGCATATGCTTATTACTGAGTCTATAACCTAATAAGGTTTTAATAACCTAAACCTTTTCCTTTTTCATTATTCTACAAATGACACAATTGTTTGTACATGGACAATAATAGTTACTGAGATCTGGTTTTTCTTACTTTTTTTCTACCATTATTATAACAAAAAGAACTATTTCTAGAAGTTCAAATATTCTTTTCTGCTATCACTTTGAATTACTATTTTAAAAACATTATCCATACCTTAGGTATATAAAATAAATATTATGCATGTTTGACTTCTACACATTACTTAAAATAACACAACACTTCCAGATCAATTCCCACTTTCACAGTGTACAACTAAATAGAGTGAATTCCTTGCAAATAGATAAAATGATTGAAACTACTCCATATATTATTGCTGATTTAAAAAGCTTAAAAGAAGTATCTAGCTCTAAGCATTTTATCAAAGGCACTGAGGGGCACAGAGGTCTGTCTTGTTCAGTCTAGCTATTTCATAGAATTCTATGCAAGAAGCACAGAGGAGAATGTGATGGGAATGAATTTCGGAGTTCAAACTGAAATTCAAAATATACATTGCATTCTCCTGGTGGAATGGGTGGGAGGATTCCAGCATGATTTGAAGCCCAATACTTCATTTTTGTCAAACAGACATTGTTAATAAATCATCCCCTAACAATACATCCTTTAAAACAAAACATGCTTACTCTAAGGAAAGCCTGCAATCATTCCCACCACTTGCAAAAACAAGAATCCAAGCATGCATTTATCAAGTGTATATGTTTTAGGTTAGGGCCTTCTTGTATAATATTAGAAAGGAAAAGCCAGGGCTACAGGAAGTTCAAGCCAGTCGCACCTCCACCTCGCTCTGCTAGAGCACTGTGAGCCATTGCTACCAGAAGTAAAGTCTGGCTGCACGGGCAGGGGAGGGCATTAAAAGTGTTGCTTTAATGAGTACTTTATGACCTACAAGGGATCCCACGGTTCAAAGGGAAAGCATTCCCGGCCAGCAGTCATGTCTCACCAGGTGCATGGCAGAGCTCCGAGGTGGATGGGGCTCAATGAGCAACTGCGATGGCGTCTGTCCAAAGTTCTGTATCTGCGCCTCCATGGCCTGCGGGCAAGGGAGAGGGACTGTCATGAGCAATATGCATCAAGGAGAGAGGTCAACACACTGTGTGACAATGCAGGCATATCCCAAGTCAGCCATGAAAAAAGTCCAGAAAATTCACCCGGTGCTCTCCTCGCAGGCTGCAGACTCATCCAAGTGTTAGTATTTTGTAGACAAGCTTTGCTTCTCCTTTCAGCATGCTTCAGTTAACCAACTAACCATTCTCATTTCCACTAACTGGCATTATATATGAAAATGTTAACCTGTGAGGACATGCAGTTCAGGTCTTGAGAGAGCTATTTTTTTTATTTTTTTTTCCACTAAAAAGAACATATATACCTTAATAAAGTCCTTTGTAAGGAGGAAAGTATGAGGATCTCTAATAAAATAAGCCTCTGGAATCTTTAATGGGGGAAAGAAAAGAAAACTGAGAAAGCAAATTTAAGTATAAAATATAATAAAAACAAAATACTACTATTTCAACAATCTTAGAAAGTGAAAACAAAAAAGATGCCAGATACAAATCTTGTCAGGCACGCTAAGAGTAATGTAGAAATCTTTCCAATTTGCATGCATTCACTGAATGTTTATTTTTAATCCTTAATTTTATTGCATTTTTTCATGGGCTTTCAGATTTCACCGGTTTGAAATGAAAACTTAGCAATTTCAATGCATTCTTTAAGACAATTCTACTTTCACAATAAATCTTGACTATTTCAATAGGTAGTAGAATACAGTCCACATACTGAGGCACTTCTGCTACTCAAACAGCTCATTAAAAGAAAAAAAAATAAATCTAGAATAATTTTAAGAATAATATATTCTTAAAAACTTTGGCAAATGATTGCTACTTGTAGAAGCAATACTGTTAAGCAATACTCCTTATTTTTCAGACAGGTGCTATTTTATTTGACCTTGTAAAATTGAGACTAAAGCATTCATAGAAAATTAAACTGGCAGATTTTGAAATGCACTGTGCATTAGGTACCTATATATATACTGTACCCTGAACTACTGACCCTTAATATTTTTCTTGTGAGCTTCATGAATTTTTCATTGGCTACACAGAAATAACATGATAAACCACCAAAAAACATTACTATCTTGGTAAATTATGTTATTTCTTTCAGACATAAGTTGGCAAGAAGCACAATAAATACTTCATGATACAGAAGAATCCTTTTAATGTACATATTTTGTCATCCCTACACACCAATCTGTGCTTTCCTCTGTTTCACAGCACAGATATAAGAACAGATGTTAGAGAGAGATTTCCTAACAGGTCACTGATGTCCACCACTCTAATGCCCTAGATTGACAGGTATATAATGGAATATCACAAACAAACGTTTGCTGAGAAAGAAACTTATTGCAAAGTCCAGTCAAGCGGCTGAAGGACTTTCAATGGATTGTAGCCCTAGCACATTTGATGCTGCAATTATCCCAGTACAGGTGATTTCTTGTTTGTTGACTAATTCAGAGTGAATTTCAGCCTCCAAGGCACAGAGGGTGTCCTGGGAACTGGTGAGCTTCTCAGGTTTTATTAACATCATTTAATGATGAATTAGTTTAAAAGCATAGATGAATTTTATACAAACCCAATGCATTTGTGTGGGCATATGTGTACCTGTGCGCACGTGTCCATACAGCAGCTATCTATATGTAGCACGCATATAGTATCTCTTTATGCACTGTGTAGATGCCTTCACTCATGTTGATATTTTCTATACAGGAATATAAAAGTCACATAATGAGAGTATTTTCTTTTACATTCAGTACTCTAGAACTGATTTACCTGGTGGGAAGAAGGGAAAGGAATTATACTTGCTTTTGAATTTCTTGTTCTAAATCACAAATACTAATATCAACAATACCAGGCACTGTGTAATATATACTTCCACACATACCTATCAATGATATTTTCAGAAAAGTAAGTTCATTTTTCTTTCTTCCCCCCACCCCCCCAAATAATTATCAAGGTTAATTTAATTTTAATTTTTGAAAGAAGTCTGTGTTGAAATAAGAGTGTGAATTGTATTTGGCAGCAACACTGAAAAAACACCCAGGTTTTCCACTCTCACCCTTTATGGTGATCCCTCAACTGATATTTATGTTCTCTCATAGAAGCACTGAAATGAATTATTAAATTTTTTTTTCAATACAGTCTAATTCTAATTTACACATTTACTTTCCTCTTGTTCGGTCTTGGCAAATTCTGACTGCTTGGCTGTAAATTCTGCACAAATAAACTTTGCTGTCTTTCCCTCTCCGTTCAGGTAGATTTATGATAGTAATAGAGGAGAAGAAAGAGAGGCAGAATACAATAACAAGATCACATGAATTTTTCAGATTTTGAGGAATGGAGACAAAATATAACTGTCAAAAGTAACTGTTATTTTACAGCTGAAGACGTGCTGTACTCACATACTCTATGCTCCCATAATTTTTAAACATTTAAGTTAATGTCAAGACCTTTTGAAACCAGAACCAACACTGATATTCACAGGGAATATAGAATATCTTCTCTGGCTAACACTTACAAGATAGTCACTTCTCCCCCACCCCACAGATAGTAATGTTATCCTTTGCATTCAAAAATGCCATTTGTAAAACTGACACCTCTTAGATGCATTAAAGAAACTGAACAGTGGTTCTAAAAAAAACACCCGTAACATTCAGCTACTGCACTGAGAATATAGTCTGCACAACGCCAGTGCAGTGCACAGCTACAACTACTATTCCTCTCTGGAGCTCACAATACTCACAAAGGACAGAAAAACCTTGTCAAAACTTAACATCGAAGATAAACATAAGCACAAAGAGATAGAGTGACTGCCCCAAGGGTATTCCTAATGCTGCCTCCTATCAGAAAACTTGACACAAAATGAAAAGCAGGTACAGAACGGACGTGTGAATAATAATGTAATACATTGATTTGTTTACAAGAGAACTCTGGCTGTATCTGAAATTAATCTGAAAACTGGTAAGTCTACACCACAGTTTTTCTTGAGCTGTAAATCATCAAACTTTAGATTTATTTGATGGCCTTAAACATTTCTTTCTTATTAATCAACTCATTTTCTCCCGTCAGATCTTCAGTATTGTGTGTAAAGGGCTACACCCACTCCCTGAGAAACATTCTAGTCACTTTAATACAAATTGTAATAAAATAAAGTTTATTCTCATTTTATCTCCAAATATCCTTTGCGTAGAAACCATATAAGCTTGAAATTCAATGGCTGCCAGATTCAACACTCTCAGAACAGCAAAATGGTCATTATATTTGTTTTCTCTTTCTCAATAAGGTGTTGCAGAAAAGCTATTTAGTGAGCTGATTTGAGATTCCCTACTGTTTTTAATACACATAAAATGAGATTTATACTCCAGATACTTCAGGAAGTGTCTGTTAGGATATGATCCTGTATTCAGAAAGATAAAATGGCTCTTAGCATATTACTTGATAATAACAAATCAGAATAAGGAAAGAAAAAAATCTTCTTTATTAAATCTAAGTTACTGGCAATTCAAAGTTGAAAATTAGTTGACCTCACACATCCTAATTCGTGCACTCAAAAAACCCACAACTTCATAGTACTTAATACTGGTCATTTAATGGCAATATAAAGAGATTTATATTATACATTTACATACATTTTGACCAAGAAATCAGTATATCAAATAATCAAATCTTATGAATGATACTAATGTTAGACACAATGATCAATATCTCAATGTATTTTGCTCAAAGACAATAAATTACTGCACTCCAATTTTTATGCTTTAAGGCAGACTACATTCACAAGGACACTGGGATGCTCCTCTGAATCCTGGAGGAGGAGGCCTTAGTGTCAGTTTCCCATTGAATGAAGACCTTGATACAACTGTTTTGCTCATTATGCAGTCTACTGAAATATTTGGGGTTTATTTCTTAATTCTCGTTGAAATAAATTCAAATATGCAATTAAATAATTTGAACACTCTGTTTCCTTAGGTAAAAGAATTATTTTTAGTGTCAAAGGCAAATGTCTCCACCACCACAAAGTGTAACTCAACAGGAACAGAGCTGCAGAGCAAAAGAGTTGGTCTTAGAATAGAATAGGATATTCATTTTAGTTGGAAGGGACCTACAGTGATCATCCAGACCAACTGCCTGATGGGTGACCAAAAATTGAAGCACATTCTCAAGAGTATTGTCCAAAAGCCTCTTAAACACAGGCAGGCTTGGGGCATCAACCACCTCTCTAGGAAGCCTGTTCCAGCACTTGATCACTTTCAGTAAAGAAATTATTTCTAATGTACAGTCTATACTTCCCCATATGCAGCTTTGAACCATTTACACGTGTCCTATCACTGTATACCCTGGAGGATATATATATATATATATATACACAGCTCTTGAGAAGCCATGCTGAAATCATGCCCACAGCAAGGTTCTCCCACCAGCTTGGCTCCAGTGAGGGATGCAGACACCAAGAGTGGCTGATCTCTGCCAGCTGCACCCCTGGCACACACTGCTTCTGTGGCTTGGGAGCCAGCTCCCAAACCCCAAAACTGCACTGCAGTTTGAATGAAAGCATGGCAAAAAGGGACAGTTAGCATATTCATTTCAGGAGCACAGTCTAAATGAAAATGGTCTAGAACTGGTTTGTCTGAAACATCCCAGGTTTTGTCTGTTTGTCTGAAGGTTTTGTCTGCTCTCTGACACTTTGCAAAAAGGGTAAGACATGAAGCAGTTTATTTTGAATATACTTTTTCTCTAAAATATATTTTAGAAATGCAGGTAAAGTCACAAGGAAAATACTGACAGTCCATTTCATTTACAAATTCTCATATGCTGGGGGAGATGCCTGGTGATTATCTAATACAAGCAACATTAAAGCATGAACACTTTCACCATGAATCTTGAAGGGAGAAAGAAATTTCTAAAAAACAGACTGCAGTGCAGATAGTAAGACAATATTTTTATTCTGATGTGAATTGCCCTTACTTTATATACCTTCACTAATTACTACCATAATCAGACTTTCTAAAATATTTATTATCTGAGTTTCTCTATGTTTTTATTACTTTTTCTTTTACTTAATCAGGCTTTTTATTGCTAAT
This sequence comes from Dendrocincla tyrannina, assembly GCA_035047865.1. NCBI lineage: Eukaryota > Metazoa > Chordata > Aves > Passeriformes > Dendrocolaptidae > Dendrocincla > Dendrocincla tyrannina. The sequence continues at coordinate 50,345,239 of JAWWMP010000001.1, read as the reverse complement.
TTGCATAATCCTGGTGCGTTTTATTCTTCAATGCCACATTCAGATTTTCCTGTAATCCTTTTTTCCTCTGTGCATGGGGACTGAGTCCAGTGAAGACCAAAAATCTGAAGGAATTTGAGAAATACGCGCCACAGCAACAGTCATCCAACTCTGTCTTTCTGGTGTGATTGTTTAACTTTTCCACACAAGTAAACACAGGAATCCTCTCTGTGCTCTCCCGCACATGCAGCCAGCACACTCCATAGCCCTCAAGCACTGTCTTCTTCAGAGCACATGTGATTGACAGCCCTTTAGTGGGTAACATAAACAACTTGAAATGTTTTTGTTTGGTACAAGTGGTTTGAGATACTTTTTTCTTTGCATCTACAGATGTTAAGCAGCATTTTCAGGACTTTTGATAAGTTAGATTAAGGGTATTGGATTCCATTTTATTACTGTATGTTTGGAAGAAAGCAGTGTTGTAGTTTAAATAAAAGCAATGACTCAACTAATCTGGCGGCTTCAATACAGTAGGTTATTTAATCAGGATACTCAAGGGACTGAAAGATGGGCACCGAAATGGATTTTCTCCACAGGTCACTACTTTATTAATTTAAAAATGGAGAAAGGGGCAATCTTTAGCTCCTTCCCCTCACAGGAGGTATCTCACTGGATCCAGTGTGCAATTAAAAGGCCCTGTAGCAGTACGCCAATAGCTCAGAGCTGAACTTCAGCTTTCTCCCAGAGACATCCACCCCTCAACGTCTTCCTCATTCCCCTGGGAAAGAAGTACTGTGAAAGGGCTGAGAACGTGAAGGGTAAGATCTCCCATTCTCTTTAAAAGCATGAGTTACATCAGTGATCTTGTTTGTCTCAGGAATGCTGCCTGCAAACTTTCACATTTACCTCATTAAGCTACTAATTACAATACCTTGTTCCCCCCTTTCACCTTTATAGCTCTCTCATCCTTGCTCCTGGTAGTCCAATATGCCATTCATGACACAAAAACATTTAAAAGACTCTGCCAGCTTAAGCAAGCATTTGGTTAACGGACTGCAAATGGGAAATAAATTCAATACATCTCACAAACAATAACCTAGGAGATGAAGCAAAAATGCCACAAAGATGGATTTCCTGTAGCCAGGGCAAGTTTAGCTGGGAATGTCCCTTACTCTTTCAGGCATACTCTCATGAACAAGATTCCCATGTGCCTGAGCACAAACGCTTTCTTTCCCTCTCTAGTAACCATTCCCCTGAATGGGTCTTGCTCCCAGTCTGTGACAATTTCACTGCCTTTTCTTTCCCACTGTATATAAGGCAGACAGGGACCACTCCTTTGCTTGTAGAGTCCATGCTATGCAGAACTCTAAACACAGCCCAGAACTGAAGAGAGTCATATATTTATAATTTTGTTTTAAAAAACATTAATTTTTTTTCCTCTTTTGTGTAGTCTAGACTAGACTAGACTATTTCAGTTGGAATGGACCTACAGCAATCATCTAGTCCGACTGCCTGACCACTTCAGGGCTGACCAAAAGATAAAGCTTGTTGTTGAGGGCACTGTCCAAATGCCTCTTAAACTCTGACAATTTCGGGGCATCACCCACCCCTCTAGGAAGCCTTTTCCAGTATGCGACCACCCACTCAGTAAAGAAAGGCTTCCAAATGTTAAGTATAAACTTCCCCGGCACAGTTTTGAACCATGTGTATGTGTCCGTGAATACCAGGAAGAAGAGCTCAGCATCTCCCTCTCCATTCTCCCCTCCTCAGGTAGCTTTAGAAAGTAATGAGGTCACCCTTCATGTAAAGAACATTTTATTTTTCTAGTTTCATGCCATTATTTTTTCAGTTGAACTCTTGTATTTCTTATGTTCATGTTTGTAATTATTCCTGTACCATACAGATTGGTAACATGTACTGAAACTCTTGTGTTCACTGATGTCATGCCAAGTGAAATCATTGCTCTGTCATCATTCTCCCAAATCTGTATTAAGTTTATAATAGAAAATGTTGCTTTCTTTGATCATTAAGTTACTAAGCACAAACATTAGAAAATATTTTATTGCTAAGTTACTTTTGTGAGAGACACAATAGCATGATGCAATAATTCATCAAATATGTAACTTCATGACATAAATAGTTCAGATTTTGAAAACTGGGAGATCAGGATTTTTTATTTTCAGATGACAGATAATTTCCATTGAATCATTTCCCTATTGTTTCATAATGAGCAATCAAACAAGGATTCTTTTATATTTGACAAACAATTTCAACTTTTCAGAAGACATTCCCCCATTGCTTTTACAACAAGAAGGCTATTTTGTTATTTTGGGATTGTAAATATATAAGGTCACTGGCTGAAATAATTTCTCATCACCTAAACTCTACCTATATAAAGGAAAGACTTTCATACCCTCTTCATTATTCAGACACTAACCCTTATGGTCAGATTCAAAAGGCTACATGGACAAAAGCTCTATGTGATTTGTTGGGTGAGAGGCCAATCTAGATGATCTTTCCCATCTGGTGTTCAGGTCTATGAAACAAACTTCTCTTTGACATCTTGATTCTGCAATGCAAACTACTAAAATGTACACCTGCAACATAGAACTTCCCTGTTGATAGTCCTCCTTTGTATTACTCCTTTACACAACGCTAACCAAAGCATCACAGCATACAGAACTGCAGATGTGTCCTAGCTTGTACTTGCAAATCAAGGCAAACCAGCTCTATTTCCTCAGTGTGACTCCCATTGTACAAATCCTGTTACTAAGAGAAAGTTGTCACTCTTGGGTCTTAGTAAGATCTTACTCAGAACATCCTCTTATGTTATGGCCAAACTGTTTCTTTCTTCTTGAGTTTGTGTCACCACTTTCAAATTTCAAGAAATTCAAGTTCTTGTTGGAACCAAAATTCCTCTTGAAGCTATTCTTGCCTCCATCTTTCTGTCTTTTTTGTTTTTTAAAAAATCTACCATTACAGTCTTAGGTTACACATATCTCTTGCTTCTTGTCGTTCCCAGTCAGGAGTTTTTGCTTTTCAGCCAAGTATTTCTTTTCCTTTGCCTTATGTCACCCTTTAACTAATTTATTTTTCTCTTCTGCATATGGAATACAAGCCAGGTTGATGACATCTTAATTTATGGTTTTAGAACTTTGGGACAGATTTTTTCTTTTTTTGAAACAGAGCAAGCTTATGAAACAAACATTACTCTCTGAAAAGGCTCCTAGAATTCCAAGTGTGTTATCTCCTATAATGAAAAGTTATTTCAAGGCTTTTCTAAAGCACAGATAATTTTGTTAGATTTTCTTGAGTAAAAATTAAAAATCCTCCTGATTTTTAAATGCAGATTCTGTTCTAACTGGAACCACTACAAATTTTCAAAGTCTACAAAAAAGAAAGCAAAAACTAAAAGTATGAAAACTGTCATTAGCATCCTTTAGTTGGCAGACACTAAAATTTACAGAGATTTTAAATAAAAAAAAAAAAAGCACTGCTTCTGTCTGGGATGCTACAACTTTCCACATGTGGAAAGCTGGGTGTGACAGCCAAAAATCCTGACTTTACAGTTGAGCCAGGCTAAAAATTGCCAGCAGTAGTTTTCATCACACCATCAACTGCATTTAGAAACCTTCTAAATTTTACGAGTCAAAAGGATATAAAGTTGTTTTGTTTTGTTTAGAAATGCTTAACTAGATTATATTATACAATATCTCCATGAATTCACTAATTAAAGAATAAGTCCCAAAGGTCAAGACTAAAAAATCCCATAAAGCTCTGGGAAGGCTACAAACATAATTTCTCTGCATTAACAACCATACCAAGAGCTACCTGTTCCTATGGTAATTCCTTCACTTCTCTATGGCTCCCAATGATTTTCTAACCCTTTCCCTTCCTCCTTCTCTGCAACAAAAGCTCCAAATGTCTTTTCTGTTCTTTTCCTCTCTTTGTTGTTCATCTGGTCTCTTATGCTCTCTCCCTCAAGAGACAGGAATTGTGTAAATACCCATCTTCCCATGCAATTCCATTTCCCCTCCTTCATCCCTCATTATTATTCCTTTCCTCCAGACAGAGAAGTTGCTCACCCTGACCTGTCCAGTTAAACACTACAGCACACGCAGGGCTTTATTCTGGGCAAAAATTGATACTACTTTTGGTTTTCCTATTATTCAAAAAAGAATTTAAAAGGATTTCAAACTCACACTATACTGATCCATCATTGTTTATACTAAACAGAATGTTGAACTGAAAGCAGAAGCTAGTTGTTCCGTGGCAATGAAGACAGTGGTATTATACACTTATAGTCCTAAACCAAAGCTGTGCAGGAGTTGAAATGCTGCCAAATAGAGAAGGTCATTGTTAAAAATCTCTTGTTATTTTCCTCTCTGATGAGGCAGAAGAAAGAAGTTTCTACTGTTCATGAAGATCTCCCAGGAAAAGAGACATGGAGCAAACTCCAGTCTGGACAAAACAGCAAAACTGAGCACCTCTGTCCTTATTCTACAGCCGGGTCTGACAAGTAGAAGTGGTGAGCCTGACCTCCATTCACAGCTCTCAATAGGCCAATGCACCAAGTGAAAAAAAACCAAACTAAAGCAGTGGTATTTTGGAGGAAACTTTGGAATGGACTATTTCTGAAGGACCCAACTTTCAAGCTGGGTGACTAAATGGCTCATGACTTCCCCTAGCAATGAACGGTCACAGAAAGCAGAAAGAGGCTGGCTTTGCTGGCTCCCAAGCTGCTGCCAGAAGAAAAGGAAAAGCTTACCAGGATGAGAATAAAATACAAGTCCCCATGACTTGTTAAGTACTTGGGGAGTAATTGGGAGTGAAGATGAGGAAGTAGCATTGGGCTACTTCCCGTGGTTTTCAAGGATGCTGATGTCATCTCAATAGTGCATTGCCTCTTAGAGATTGCAAAATTTTACTCTGTGCTGATAGAAGAATGAATTTGTTGGGGGCTTCATCAGGTTTAGTACTATTTATTACATCCCCTTGGCTATAATTTTGTTTAAGACACTGCATATGTTTTTGATTGCCATTTTTAGTAGCACAGTCTTGTAAGTATAGGCATCCAATTAATAAAAATGCAACAGTAATATCAGTAGGAGCTTTCACTGAAACTTTGAAATTTCATCCACTTTTCCTAATTAATTTTTTTCCTTTGCGACCAAGAGATTTCACAGTGCATGCTTACAGATGGATTTAACTATGCTTTTTATTTTAGAAGCTAAATTGTGAGCCTTAAAAATTCACAGTTAAGCTTTTTAAAATCAACAATGAATGTATGAGAAGTTTCTGCAATGACAAGTCTGGTTTGGGATGGAATGATTTTTAAAGAATAAAAATTCTAAAATTCCTCCACATCTTCCATTATTTTTCTGTCCATCAACAGAATTTATCCCTTTTTTAATAAAGAGTCTCAAGTTATTTCCTTACTCTTCTTTCACTTCAGTTACATTTCTCTCCTCAGTACTGTTCTCTCTCTGTCTTAGGAACTGCACGTACATTTGCATTCTATTCTGTAAAATTACTACACAGTAATACTTTTTGTGTAACAGTCTCACAAAATCAGCTATATAAAAAATTGTAAAAAATGAATGTGAGTATTTAGGATAGACTTAGTTCCTGTGACTTGGTGTAAATTACATGCAACTGGGTTTGGCTGTAGGAAACGTAGTAAACTATGATTGCTGGATAGCAATCTATACATGGTAGATGCCCAGGACACCTACTGACCACAAATTTTAAACCCATTGACTTTATCCTCCTTCAGCAAAGGACCAACCACTCAGACAGAGAGTCTTAAACAATGAAGAGCTCCAAAGAGCTGCCTGTCTGAAAAAAATTTCCATTCATAATGTATTAATAAGAAAAACCCCCTACATTAACCATTAATTTGTCAGAAATTTAAAATTTATAAAGATAATCCTGAATTAAAATTAAAAAAATGCAATGACTTACAATGGAAATTAATGTAATATTAGGAGGCACAGATTAATGCAGTCACTGAAAAAGCAGTTGTGTTCACATGCTTATAGCTATCATCATAACAGAACACAACAGAATAAAGGATTCAGGTGAAAAAGTCTCAATTTTTCTATCATCGCATGTTCTTCCTAACAATCCATTTTCACAGTGTTTGTTCATTCTGGTTTGAGACGACTCATTTAATGAGGCTTCTACAATTTATCTTATGTCTACAGTCAAATTGTAGCCTATGGGCCTTTGGAAACTTCTGCCATATGTCTAAACTTTTGTGTCTGAATTTGACCCTGTAACTGCTAGTTAATCTGGAATCACACCAAGCAATATCCCTATCTCAGCTGGCACGAACTCTCCATATTTCTGCCTTTCTGCTACACATCCACTCTGACTGTTATTTTCTGTCAAACTCTTGAAATACTGTTCCTAAATCAGTCTTCTCTCATCACGGGGATGCTCTTCCTCTCTGAGATCTTTTTGGTAAATCAGCATAGAGAATAACACTCCACACTCATGAGGAAATTCAACCAAAACATGACAGAAAGGGCCTCTATTAGCGACAGTTCATACCCTGTGGCAATGTGGCCAGTAGCTGACAAGAAGGTAATCATAAGCAGGTAGTCTTTTAAGCTACCAGGACATGGACACCTTTTGAGGTAGAAACAAATAAATGAAGGTGTAGGATTAAGTCTAGAGAATCTAATCATTGTGGAAAATAAATGTTATTAATAGCTCATATAATGATTAGCCTTTGCCTCCAGAAGAAAAACTTAAACGTGTCAGAAAGCCATTGCACAGATCATACATATCATATTCATTTCTACTTATTTTTACAATTAAGAACTTTCCCTGTAGGAAAACACAAAAGAAAATGAGGTAAACAGCAAGGCAAACAACAGAACAGGCCTTCTGAAAGCTTGGCAGTAATAAAAAGAGGAAAGGGTACTTAATCACTAAAGCATGCATTTTAGCTGTGATGTTTTTTCCTCTGGTTTATTATTCAAATAAAACATGGTGACTGAAGATATTTTTAATGCTCGGAAAGCAGAACAGGCTCAGTAAACCAAAGGATCTAGAATGTGCATTTTCTTCTTGTTTTATAAATATAAAACTATACAAAATTAAATATGTGACTTCGTGTTCTACTTCTCCTTTGTCCAAAAAAAAATAGCAAAACACTTGAGTAAAACCTTTCCTTGCAAATGAAATAAAACTGAATAATGAATGTGGCAATATAAAATTAGTAGTTTTCTTTTTTCACCTCAACAGAGAGCAAACACTGGCTTATCTCTGCTCTCAGCTTCATCTTTCTATCACAAATCATTTGCTTTGTTCCCACCTTAAGAAGGTACACTGATATTTTGAAAGCACATACTCTTCACTACAAACTGTGGTTATCATGAGGCTCCAACCATCTGCCAACCTTCAATTTATCCACTGCAGGACACAAGCTCAGAGAACAGGCAAACCTTCAAAACTTGGGAAGTAGGTAAAACATACATACTGAAAGGTGTCACGTATAGTATTCAGCAGGTTTCAGTGTATATTAGAATTTCAGTTTTGGAACAAGGTTATACTGTTACATTTAAAATAAATGTTCTCAGTTATTTGCAGGGTTTAGGTTATAAAGAAATAATTCTGTTTGGCTTATTTCCCAGAACGCATTCTTCAAAACTTCACTTTGTTTTTGACATAAATTGAAAACAATAATATAGATATAGTGGATAGAGGCTTCAAAATGGCATTAAAGAGGCACATTATCAATATGTTTAAAACATTCAGAAAGCTCAGCTTTGCATCTTTCTAAGTGAATGACTAGATACTTAGACTTAGTAATATCTGTTCCAATAAACTACTGTGTGGGAAATGTTTTGAATAATAGTTAATTTATGCTGAGGTAGTGACAGCATAATATAACTGAAATCTGTGCTAATAGGAAAAAAGAAGCCCCTTGCAGCTATTTCTGCTACAATCAGCTGCAGCAATTTTCACCCCATCTCTCTCTCACTAGCATAAAATATTACTTTAAGTGTATGTGAAAATGCTTGTTGCTAATTTTAAAAATCAATAATTGCTGTCATCCATATGGAGAAAAAAAAAAAAAAAACCCCAGACAATAAAGAAGACTTTTTCACATACAAGACATATATATTTCTGTTATATATTTCTGCAATAAAAGAGAACAATTGTGGTTAATGTTCTTTTCATATTGGCAAAACATTATATTCAGTTTGGGTAAGCCTCCAGGATTTAAAATGCATATGACATTTCTAATGTAGATGAGAGTGGGCCAAACAATTTATTCCAAAAAATGCTTTAAGTGTGTTGAAGTATTAGAATATATTTTTGGGGGCTATGGGATATTTACAAACTCCCCCTAGTATTCCTTTGATGAATGAATGATCTGAAATATTTATCAAATAGGCTGACTGGAATCTCATCAGCTAAATAAGTTATCATCAGTTCCTTGAGGTAAAGTTGGTGATGTGCATTGAGTGGCAGTGCTTAGCTCTGTCTGGATGCTGAACTTTTTAATCACAAGTACAATAAATAATAAACAAATCCCAAACCTTCTAATATGCCATTTTGGACAAAAACCCCTACCTGTATGCCACAATGTTTTTTTGTTTCATGTACTATGTCTTTTCTTGATTATGAAAAGATTCTTAATTCCCAGCATGATCCAGGAATAGTCATGAACTCAGATCATCACAGATTCTCTCAAATACTAACTAACGGATCATCTCCAATATATTCGTTAACTGGAGATATTGTGATAAATCATTAATCTAACTGCAAATAATTGTTTTAAGCAATTGGAGAAGGATGTTTTTAGACTGGAGTTCTATGGATCAGATCATGATTTCTGACTCCTTGTCATAAATGGCTTGTGTTACTTAGGGTAGATGTTCCCCAAAAAAGCTATTTCATAGTTAAATTGGATGCATAATTAAAATTTTTCAGTCATTCTGAAGTCAGCACTTTCTGAAAGTCCTTTTCTCTGAACAGCAAACCGATAAAAAGTGCACACATTAGTATCCAAAAAAAAAAAAAAAAGCCTATACATTGAGCAATTACTGCATGGTAACTGACCTCATGCAATTTATGTAATTCCTTATTGAATTTTCTAAGTTAGGCTGTCTTCTCCTCTATTCAGTGTCTTCTGCAGGAATCTTTACCTACAGAAATAAATATCTTATCCTCAAAAAATCCCTGTGTTTTTCTTATTGATCTACAGACAGCTATCATGACAAAGTGACAGCAAGTAAAAACTCTTCCTTTCCCATTTAGAGAATACCGATCTCTGAAACTCACTGTTATATCCACAGCTGTTGCAAGAGCAAAACATAAAAATTCCATTAGTTTTCTATTGGTAATCTCTTAATGCATACAAAACACACCCATGGGCCAAAAATAGTACACAATGATAATTTTTCCCTCCAAATCAGTATAAATTTGGAAAAAACCCCTTGCTCTAAATGCCTAGGAGATGTAGATTTCTTCACAAAAATCAATAGAATGCAAGCACACACTTGCTAGAGAAGAACAGAGCCCTTAGCATATAGAAAAATGATTTCTACTTTGATGACAGCTTTTACTTGAATTCCCTCAATTAACTTTGAAAAAAGTAGATAATGATACTACATGCAGCTTCCTATTAATTTCGCCACTATCCATATTCATGCCTAAGCAGGACTGCTCCTAGAAGGAAAGGAAAGACCATCCCTTGTAAGAAGGCAATTAAGTACAAGTGAACATGTAAGTGGCCAGTGCTGTGGGTACAATTCAGTCAAGCAGATCCAAAGGGGTGGTTTTGATATTCTTGTCACATCAAAGAAATGACTCCCAGAAGAAAAAGATCGTAACAATTTAAAAATGAAATCAGAATAAATAAGAATAACTCCAGTGAAAGCAAGAACAAGCACACAGTGGCAAGGACTGGTGCTACTTCGAAAGTGTTATACAGTGCTATTAGAATGGCGTGTTAATTTTTTCCTCATAAATTTGCCACGTTCAGTCACCAGGGAAAGGCTAGCATTCCAGCTCCCTTTGTTAAAGATATATCTATCTTGCTGAGTCTTGACAGCCCTATCATGTCAGCCCTCTGTAGTAGCAAAAAGTGTTTCAGCAAGGAGGGCGGGGGGAAGAAAGGAGAAAAAAAAAAAGTGAAAACTGATGTGATCTACTCTGCTTCCTGTGGGCATATTTCACTATAGCAGATCCAGAGGGATGCTTTGTTATTCCTGTCAGATCAAAGAAAGAGATAACAGAAAGAAATATAAGAGGAAAAAATATAACCCAGAAATGAGGGTAGCTGAAAAGCACTGCATCTACTGCATCATTATGACTTTTCAAATTATTTAAATATGCTAAATAGCAAGTCACCACCAAAGAAATAAATATTACATAGGCCATATGCTCTGCTAGCTGCCAGAAAAACTGTCCTACTAGGATTAGTTTATGGGCACAGCAACTGCCTGTCAAACACTAGCAATTTTAATCATTTTTCAATTTGCTGTGTGAGTTGTGAGTATGCTCAGGTATTTTGACAGGAGGTTGCTCGGAAAAAATATCTGAGCCCACTAGCTTCATGCTGCCTTGCTTTCCTACGCACTCACAATTCCTGCTGGATTGGAGGGATGCATTTGGTGAGGATGCAGCAGTCACAGGGAAGGCACCGTACTGCACTGTGCTAAGCTGGATTTGCTGTTCAACACAAGGATGACACCAAGTTAGCCTAAAGTCTAGGGCAATCCAAAAGCTGGAATGATTTTTCAAAGTATTTCTAATCACAAACAAGCTGTAAGTTTAAAAAGGAAATAAATAGAAATCTGGCTATGATTAAAAAAAAAAAAATTAGCACTTTTCTGCAACTAGACGTGCTTTCAGTATTACATGTGATTAACCTTTTATGCACTAAACTGCCCAATTAATTATTTTGTGTTTAATCTACAAGGTAGTAATAAGCAAAAATAAATGTATCTCATCTGTTGCATTTTCTATGACCAGTATAGCTGTGTTTTTCCCTTTCAGCCACAATGCTTTGTGTCATACAAGGTTCTAACTTGAAAAAATCACACCTCTATGGATTTTTGAGTGCTCAGATTTCCAGGCGTTTGGGGAAAAAAATAAGGCTCTTAAAACCTATAGACATTCTGGGAGAAACCAGGGGAGGAACTGTATTTTACCAAAGAAATGGAGCAGCAGCGTTGCAGCATTACAAATAAACCACTTTTCCTATATTGCTCTTTATATATTAGCATTCTCAGCATCAATCCCCTGAAGTAAGCCAAGTCTGTCCAGAGGAAAGGATTTGGATTATGATGTAAACTAACAGTAAAGACAATTCCAAATAACATCTAATGTCCAATATAACTACTGTTTACATATTAAAAAGAGATACAGGCTTTGTACCAGGGATGTTCTGTCATGTTTCTCCACAGGAGAAGACTGTCATGGTAAAGTTCATTATCAATTACTGCCTTACAAGTACAAGATGAGTTAAGCTGTCATAATTTTCTCAGCTAGAAATCCTGTGCTGTCAAAGAGAGTCAATTTTTAATCTGACAAAAGGAAGAAAATTATCTGTTATCCTGACCTCTAATTTCTTGACATTTTAATGCTGTAATTGCTGTGGTTAGTGCTGCAACCATTATTTCACCTATCAAGTAAGAATGAATCAATATCCTTAAGCTGTTCTTCAAGTTTTAGCTTTCACCTCACTGCTTTTCCTTTAAGAAGGAAAAATAACTTAGCAATGGAATAAAAAAGATTGAAATTAAAAAAAAAAAAAAGAAAAAAGAATACTTTGGGGACCTAGAAAATGTTTATTTTGTTGTACATTTTTTTTACCTCCTCATTAAAATATGAAAACCATTTTACAGTGTTCAGACTAAGAAAGACCAGTACAACTGACAGAATTGGAGAACTTCCCAATTTCTAATCATAAAAGATCAAACCCACAAAATTCAATGTTATATACTGTGTGGAGCATGTAAATCTTGACTTTCATGTTGTCCTAATCACTTGAGATAAATTACCATCAAATATTTTTGTGGTATCAGAAAATTACAAAGTTGCTTGAAAAATCAAAATCAATACATTGAAATGAAATCAGTTTACTTTACCCATCCAATGCAGCTCTTAAGCTGCCAAAGAGTTATTACAGGGGCAGATGTATGTGATTTCATAGACTGCAGTAATCTAAAACTTAATGCTGTCCCAGCATTCTAGTTTCGACCATTGTGAATTTTCAATTTGTAAAAAGAAGAAGGCAAGTCAGATGGAAAGTCTTCTGCTAAATAGGTTGAAACAGAACAAAAGCACAGGATGTCCATTTTTCCAATATTAAACGGTAGAGCGTTCTTGGGGGTCTTCCAATGCATGTGAAAAAGATACAAGGAATGGCAGGGATAAGTTGTTCCATCACGGAATACTTTTTTCTGGATAGATGGCTACTGAAGTAACTTCTTTAACATTCTTCACAGAAAACTAAGAACATATTCCTTAGTGATTAAGAGAGGTGCTCAAGCAAAGGGTGAAAGTGAAAGGGCCAAGGTGTAGCACAAACAGGTCATGGGGCTCTGCCTTTTTTAACTATGCCTTTCAATCATCTTAGACCTAAATCGGAAGATGGTGTATTTTTATTCAGAGACTTTTTTCACTGGATAGATTCTGCTGGGACTCAGCTCAACATGAATTAGTTACAGCCACAGTTTGAAGAGGTTACTGCTGTACTTGAGCCCATTGGTCTGACACTGGCTGCCGACAATAAGGTTGCATTATTTGGTGCATTTTACTGCCATTTATGTAGAACACTACTATCTTCTGTGACACAGAACCAAAATATATTTGTTTGTTTGCAAAATAAACATCAAGAGCATTTGGATACTGAGAGACACATTTTCCTGGATAGCTTCAGAGTGCAATTAATGCTAAATTGCAGTGTTTCTAAATTAAGATGCCAGACACCACTACATGCCACTGTAAAATATGATAAAACACGATAAACAATTGTTGCCACTATTTTTAAGGGTGTTAGTGTTCCTATCCTTACATATCTGCATTTATAAGGGATCATAGGCTTTTAAAATATCTTTTTGTTTTTAATTTAATTTCTGGAATATCTACAAAGAGCAAATATAAAGTAAAACAACCCAAACAAACAAAATCAAATAAACGAAGCCAAATCAACCAACCACAAAAAAGCCAACATAACATCACAAATGCTTGTCACACAAAAACATGACATCCAAATATGTGGTCCACTAGATCATCAAGATGTCAAATTCTTTATTACTGGCCAGAGAATGTCTGCGTGTTTCATAAATAGAGACCAGGAAAACAGAAGGCAGGTCTAAGTCTGTCTATATTTGTATATTTACTGTTAATTTTGACTGGAAATTAGTCTACAAATCCAACTTGTGGCAACAAAGATGAAGTTAAATAGCCTAAGAAGAGTTTTATATGTTATTGACTGAAAGGCCATGGGTTAGATGTACAAGTGAGTGAACAAAAATGACTTCATTATTTTTTTTAAATTTCTGATAGAAGTTACACATGTAAGTAGAGCTACAGGAAAGCTGAAGAGCTTCAGTATGTCATAAGATGCTAAATAAAGTGCACAGACAGACCTCAATCCCACAAGCTCCCAAGTGGGAGAAGACCTTTAAAGTCAAGACGTAGGAGTCTGCCTATGCAAATCAGAACCTTAAGCCATGCAAATCCCCTGTATTCATGGTGCCTGACACCTGTCTTATACTTCAAAAAACATTGCTTCTTCAAATCACTCGAAGAGCATTACTCTTCTCATGCTCAAAGTTTTAAATCCAGATAACTATTATGTAGATGTCAACATTAAATATTTGAGGCAGGGGAAATCAAAGGAATTCTAGTCACTCTTAAAACTAAGCAAATATTAATTGATTAGAAAATCTAAATTTTGTAGTGCCTGAAGTAAATATTCAGCTCTAGGAAGCCAGGGGTCTGAATGATTTTTAATTTCTGCTCCTAAAAAAGCATCAAATGCAGCAGGATGCAACAACATGACAAAACCCAGTAGTTAGCTGAATATGAATGGTTTCTAGAATCTGTTTCTCTCTGAAATCTGCAGACTTCTGCCTCCAAGATTGGAAAACAAACAAACAAACAAAAACCCATTGCCTGGCAATGTATAAATTATTACTGTTTTGCATACAGCAGATGGCAGCTATCTGGGGGAATGGAAGATTGTGTGTAGAGCCTCATCACAGCGGTACTCATCTAGCAGCTGTTGCTTCTTCACACCTTTCACCAAATTTCAATTGTTTTAGCCAACAAATGGATGGTATTAGAAAATCATCATTCAAATTAATAGTCTTACTAAAATCAAATACAGTCTCTGAAAGGAAACATGTATCAGGATATATTATAACACTTTTTAAAAATTTACAGATTAATTTAAAATACTTGTATATATATATGCACATACATATATAGAAGCATAAATACTTGCATGCACAAGCTATAGCAAACATCTTCTTTTAGTTCAATTATACTTTATGTGATTAAAACAAAAGTTATCTCAGTATTTGCTGCTGTAACTCTAGCAAATATATTCTTTCTCAGACAGATATTCTCACCTCCATTGTCTGACAGAAAAAGTTAAATTTTTTTCCCCTATGACAATGATGCAGTTTTTTCTTTCAGTTTTTCAGTTCTACTAAGTGAACTTAATAAAAGTAAATTATAAAAATTAGCAGACTACATATTGCAGAATATACATTGCATTATAATTTCCCACATTATAACTGGCTATTAAATATATTAGGGGCATCTCTTTTATTGCTAGTTTATTCAAACTTGCTTCTGAAGTCACGTAGGGGCTAAATTCTGAATCAAGTCACACACACCAATTTTCTCCGGCAGTGAAAGATGGAAAAAGTACCATTTCTTGTGAGATGACAGCAGTTTTCAGAATGAAATGGCAGTAAACACCTACCTCCCTGAGGACAGGATCAGTGATACTGTCCAGGTTCACAGAGCCTTCATATGTTAGGTAGTGGAAAACATTGAGTGCACGCACTGCTTCTGGTCCTCGTTGCTTGTAGCCAAATATAAGGTCAATCCACTGATGAAGCTGACATGATACAAACTCGCTTTCCAGGGCCTGCAAGTGAAATTCAGGGTTAGGAAGTAATGGAGAGAACATAATGTATACTGTTACATTTTCTGTTCAGGCTTACTGTATATATTTGAAATCCTTCAAACATTAAAAATACAACTAATTATATTGAGAGAAGTTTTAAAAAGATATTGTATTTTCCTTCTCCTTTATGCCATGCTAATTTTCTTCTTAGCTACTGAGTTTCTCTTAGCTGCAAGGGTTTTAGTTATTATTATTTGGACTTGTCAAGTAAGTTACATAATTTGTCAAAAAAAGTATGGAAATGGGAAAAAAATTCAAAGAACCAATCTTCCAACTCATTTTCTAACTTGTTCTAATTAGTCTTAAATCTAAAATGGAAACTTGAGGATTAAAAAGCTGTATCAGCAAAATCAGGCTCTGAACTCCGTGTGTACCTTGTGAGTCTCAAAGTAAAAGAACAATTTTCTCACTCATTTTTGATATTATGTTGGTTCACTAGAGAAAACACAAGCCATGACTAGCTAGTTTAAAAATGGGTTCAAGGACTGTTATTCCTTTCCTCAGTGTGTGGAAAGAGATTAATTCTAGACAGAGGAAATGATGATAATATTACTGTTGAGCCTGATCCAAACAATATGCCTTCATCAGACATGATTGGCATTCTTAGTAAATATCATTGCCTGAGCTAGAGCTTTCAAAAGCTGAAGGCTTTACACAGTTTCTCCTGACCTCTCTGCCAGACTACCTGTCCTAGTTTTCCATGAGTCTGTATCTTTATTCACAAATCATTCTCCTACAAAGACTCACTGTGTATTTCAAAGATGGTATTCTGGCATACTCATTCCTTTGCTACCTTCAGACAAGAACTGTGATAAACAGGAACGTCAAATAAAGGTTTATGGTTCATTGACCAAGTTTTTATATATGTCCTTGCCCAAACTCCATCACAGTCCTGACTTTGCAGAGTGTCATATGCCTATCAGAGCAAGTGCAGTTCAGTTCTCAAATTTGGTAACCAAATTTTGAATAGTTTCTTAGAAAATAATAAAAAAGGTAGAGAATCACACAATGGCTTAGTTTGGAAGGGACCTCTGGAAACAACCTGGTCCAAACCATCCCAGCTCTCTGCTTCAGCAGGGCCTGTCCAGGACTGTATCCAGATGTCTTTTGAATATCTTCAAGGATGGAGACTCCACAGCCTCTCCATGCCAGTGCTCTATCACCCTCCCTATGAAAAATACATTTTCTGATGTTAAGAGGGAACCTCCTGTTTCAGTCTGTGCCCATTGCCTCATGGTCTGTCACAGTGCATCACTGAAAATGGATACTGATTTTCTCTGCAGAAAAAATACCTGCCTTAGTACAATTTATTATGTGAACATCTATGTCAAGCTTACTACTATCCATTGCATACAGTCAGAGCTGACAGTAACCCTGTATGTTACATTACCTAATAGTTTTCATTCTCAAATATTGTAGCTTTCCCCCCCCCAACTTCCTGAGAAATCCTAATTCCTCCACTGTTTTCATCAGTATCACTTCCCAGCTAGGACAGAGTTTCATGTCTGCCCCCGGAAAGATCAGATTCTATAAGCAGATAAACGTTGGGAAAATATTATTCATTTTGTTCATTTGCATCCGAAGGAGGCTGCTGCAGAACTGATCATCAGGAACTTTAGCACCCTGCCACTCACTGCTTACTGGCAGCAGTCCCCAGCTCACCATGTCACACACAGCAATAGCCTCACACAAGGCAAACTCAGCAGGTTTGATGGGTCACGTGCAGTCATTCCTCAGACAGTTGCCCTGTAATGATCCTCCTGGAAGAGGAATTCTCTGTGCTTTGGTGGAGAACTGGACCCTTTTCAGTCAAAACCAGTGACCATTATTTCTGAGGAAAATGGGTGGGAAGGCTCGGGCTTAAGAGCTGACATGTTTTCAAGGGCTTAAGTTCAGCATCCCATAAAAAGCTTTAAAGGAATGTTGCAGACAACCATATAAAGTTTTGTTGTTTCCTTTTCAAAATCAGAGGCCATCACATGTATATCACGAGTAATGTTATTTAAATAGCATTAATGTTGCTTAATACTATTAAACTATTTGGTTTCAAACCATGACTCCCCAAAAATAATTAAAAATGCCAAATCCTTAATTACGTTGTATTGTGCACATACGATACGATACAGTTGGCAACTCTAAATCCTATATAATCTTTTTCATAGGACTTTTGCCTCAATTAGAGTGCAGGATGCCAGCATGCAAGGATAAAATTAAGTATGCCACAGCAACCACAAATACAGCATTTCCCTACTTTTCAATGCTCAATTTTTAATGTTCCTTTTGTATGTAATAAAACTTTTTAAGAACTTAAAATTTAAAGTGTTATCTTGCCAGTGTTCATTTCAAATCAACTTACAGCAAGCAGCCTGTTTTCTTGAGAATCTGAACTGTGCATATTTAAAGTTTGTTTTCATCTGTATCTAGTATTTATTTATTAAGAAATAACTAACAACAAAAAAAATGATTAGGCATTTTCTTTGGTCAAAAATAACATTGTTATTTGTAGAATATTGAGAGAATTTCAGGAAAGCGGCAACATTTTGACTATTCAAAGGTGGGAAGTAAATTTGAAAAAAATCAATTCTTGGATTAAATGAGCATATTTCACCCATTATCTCACCTAATATCCTCTGATGTTAGAATCAGAGAAACATAGTACAATAGAACAGGTTGGGTTGGAAGGGACCTTAAAAAGTAATCTGGTCCAATCCCCCTGCAATGAGCAGGGATATGTTCAACTAATTCAGGTTGCTCAGAGCTCTGTCCCACCTGACCTTGAGTGTTCCCAGGGATGGGGCATTCACCACACCTCTTGGCAATTTGTTCCAGTGTTTCACCATCCTCATTGTGAGTGTTTTCCTTGTATTTCCTCTGAATCTACCTTCTTTACATTTAAAGACATTAATTACCTTCTCTTCTAAGTCAGTAAGTCCAGCTAAAAATTTTGTTCCCATCTTTCTTATAGGCCCCTTTAAGTACTGAAAGATCACAATAAGGTCTCCCTGGAGCCTTCTCTTTTCGAGGCTAGACAACCCCAGCTCTACTGTCTTCACAGGAGAGGTGCTCCAGACCTCCAGTCATCTTCATGACCCTCCTCTGGACCCATTTTGACAGGTTTATGTCCTTCCTGAGGACCCCAGAGCTGGATGCAGTACTTCAAGTGGGGTCTCACAAGAGGGGAGTAGAGGGGCAGAATCCCCTCCTTCATCCTGCTGGCCACAATGCTTTTGATGCAGCCCAGGATACAGTTGGCCTTCTCAGCTGCAAGTGCACTTTGCTGGCTCGTGTCCAGCCTCTCATCCACCAAATCCTTCCTGGCAGGACTGCTCTCAATCTGTTCATCTCCCACTCTGCATTCATACCAGGGGTTGTCCTAGCCCAGGTGCAGAACCTTGTATTTGGTTTTGTTGAACCTCATGAGGTTCCCATGGGCCCACTTATTGAGTTGTTCAGGTCCTTCTGGATTATATCCCACCCCTCAAGTAATACCCACTGCAAACCCAGATTGGTGTCATCTGCGAACTCATTGACGGTGCATTCAATCCCACCGTCTCATTGATGAAGATATTAAACAGTACTAGTCCCAGTACAGACCACCACTTGTCACTGATGTCCACCTGGACATTCAGCTGTTGATCATTACCCTCTGTATGTGACTGTCCAACCAATTCCTTATCCACCAAACAGTCCACCCATCAAATCCATCTCTCTTCAATTTAGAGAGAAGGATATTGTGGGGGGCCCTGGCAAAGGCCTTACACAAGTCCAGACAGACAACATCTGTAGCCCTCCTCATGTCCACTGATGTAGGCACTCCCCTCTAGAAGGCCACTAGGTTGGTCAGGCAGGACTTGCCCTTGGTGAAGGCATGCTGGCTATTTTAAATCCCCTTCCTATCTCCATGTGCTTTAGCATGGGTTCTAGGAATTTCTGTTCCATGAGCTTTCTGGTCACAGAGGTGAGGCTGACAGGTCAGTAGTTCTCAGGGTCCTCCTTTCTACCCTTTTTAAAAATGAGTGCAATGTTCCCCTTTTTTCAAGTCACCAGAGAATTCACCATAACATTTCATAAAGAGTGGCTTGACAAATACATCAGCCAATTCCCTCAGGACTCTGGGATGCAACTCATCAGGTACCATAGACTTTTAGGTTTTTAGGCATGTTCAGATTCTTCAGGTGGCCATAAAACTGATCTTCTCTTACAGTTGAAGAGACTTTGCTTCCTGAGTCCCTATGTTGCAGTCCAGTCTCAAGAGGTGTGGAAAGAGAGGTTGCCATTGACAACTGAGACAAAATACTTACTGAATACTTTGCCCATTACCACCAGTTTGTCAGTCTTGCTCATGGCGGGGGGTTCACTTTTTTTGACCTTTAAAGTTAGAAGAGTTAGGATAGTTGAACACCTATATTATATTTCCCCGAGGCAGTTTCCACTCACCTGACAACCCCTTACTAAGCAGCTTGTCATTCTAGAGAAGGTCTTACTGACCCTGGCAGGTTTGGGAACTTCTATTTCATGTGGATTAATAGTTCTTTGGTAACTCATTAAACAAGCTACTTTTTTAGCAGCTGAATATCATGTCTTTGTCTCCAATTCTTTAAGCAGATTAATTGTACTATGTTTATAGGTCTAATTGTTCTTTAAAGAACTCTGGTTTCCTTACTTCCTTGGGGAAGAACCTTAGTTTCTTGAGGAAACTTTGAGGAAATTTGTAACATGGGGATTTAATTATTTTGAACTATAAATTTCAGAACACCACATGAAAGTGCCAGCTGGAAGAATTATTGTCAAGGAAGCTCTGAGGAAGTTGGTGGTGGCAAGGGGTGGTAACTGTGTGGTGTAAGACTGGGGTGGTGCAGGATTTGGGGCAGAGACCAGAGTGTATGGGGCAGAGATGAAACAAAGCTGTGAAGGAGAATGACTCTTCATGGGCCTTAGCACAACACAGCTTCCAGCTGCAGGTTATGATGGGTGCTGTGTGATGCTCATGGTGTCCCAAACGGGGTGTCCTGTAGGGTATGAACAATAGATAGGGTGAACTCAAGAACAGGCCACCAAAATGCTACAAAGTGCCACCTGGTTCTCAGTAGGGACAAGACTTCTGATCTGTGCTTTATAGCCTGGATTTGTTTTAGTCAGAAGAAAGCTTCTTGTGTCAGGTCTGACCTGGTTTGCTGATGTTTCTCCAAGTACTTCTGCAATGCTACTCATGCGATACTAGCAGAATCCTCCCCCTAATTTGCTCTAATGCACAAGCTGCTCCCCCTTCATGTAAGTGCCTCCTGAAAATTTATGAGCTGTTCACTGTCAACAGTACATCGTTTGGTGTCTCAAGAATATGCAAGGCTCAGTAGGGAATAGGGCGAGGGAATTTTCTGTATAAAAAATAATTTGTATGTACAGTAGGAACATCATCCAGAAAAAGATAATAATAATAATACCTCAAAATAGACTGGTGCTAAAGAACAGCATTTTTCAGGAACATTTTGGTTATAAAACATTTTGAGGGTTTTAATTTTCTGAGCATCTTTTTAATATGAAATATAAGAAAAAAAATTTAGAAGTAAAAATAAATATTACTTGTATAATGATGTAATATTATTTATAGGTTTTGAAGATTCTTATTGTTAAACAGAAATGTACTAACATCCAGCTTGTTTTCTATTATAATTAAAATGTAAAGAAAATGAAATTTTACTCAGGCACATTCAAACTCAACTTGCTTGAACCACTGTTATTAGGGCTTCATTTTCAAATAGCAACATTCCAGTTAGTATTTTTTCATAGGTATTGTTTTAAGGAAGGAGTTTCTCGTGTTACTGTTTTCAGTGGAGTGACTCTTATTGCCAATACGTAAATTGCAAGCATTATTATACATCTAGTGTATACATATTTTGTGGGTTTTGTGTATTTGCAGGCAAGTGTATGCACACATTCCACAGGCTGAAAAACTGATCTGTAGCTGCTGTAACATACAAATAGGTATTAATAAGTTTATGTATAAACAAAAAAAGAGTTAATATAAACCAAGTTACTGCTTACTGCACTATAGCTCTTTTCAGACCTTTATACAGTATGAACACTGCTTACTTTCCGCTCTGCTCATTCTAACTTGATGTTAGAAGTATTTTTCACAGAGCTTACAGTAGGAGGCAGTGGTTTTCATTGTAAAGTACACTATGTGCTCTGTAAAGTATCAGAAGTTTCAGATTTACAAAATATGCTATTTCAACCTCTTTCTAACACATTTTGTGCTCTTCAGGTATTTTTGTCAGCAGAGAACCAGAAAGCTCTGATGCTGCTCCTTGTCTGGACCACAGCTGCACCTGTCTTTCCTTCTCTTCCATATCAATATGCTGTCTCTCAAAAAACCCCTTGTATCTTACTATTAAATTATATTTAGTATAGTTACAAATATTTTCTTATCATTAGTCTGAAGCAGTTTGGCTTTACAGATGTGCTCAATAACAGACCATCGGCCATTTCAGCCTGGGAGCTGGGTTTTTCTCCTCTCCCCTCAAAGCTCTGCTCCTCTGCAGCCATTGCATACACAGATTCTCTCCACCCAGTATTTCTCTGCCTCATTTACCATTCCTTGTACTGACTATTGAAGCAAAACCCTTGACTTCCCTCATAAAATAAACCAGACAATACTGGTATCTGAAATTACTTATGTTCATTTAAGCAAAGTAATATTTTAATTAAATTAAAAGTTACACAGAAGTATTTTATACAGATTTGGGATGTCTGCACAGAAACTGATTTTTTATGTAAGCGTCTTCAAGATGTAAATAAGATTCTACAGCAATATAACGAGTTCAAAAAAAAAAAAAATCACTGCTTTTTCCAAAGTAAATTGAAACTCCTGTTGCCTGAATAAGTTTTAATTGTGTTGGGAACTAATCTTGGCAACCCAGAAAATAAAATCAAAGTTACTACTGAGGAAGTAATATCAAGTCTTATCTACTGGTTATCTGGTAGAAAAGAAATGTCAACTGCTGCTGAAGGGTGGGGAGGAAAAGATAAATCTTCCAGATCCTCATAGCACAGAGATTGCATACTAGACGTTTCTAATGACTATTCAAGAAGCTTTTTAATTATGAAATACTATGCATGCTTCTGAATAGCCAGGGAACTGTACAAAAATATAATTGGCAGCACAAAAGTGCAAATAAATCATTTCAGAGACAGAAAGAAAATTCAATCTTACTAACAGTTATGTAATAGGAACAAAATATGTATAACAAAAACAGAACACCATTTCATCTCTCAAAAATATAATTCATAGTGAATGCATTTTACTCAGCACTGCAATTTGTAATTTAATATGTGCATAAGCCATAATGAAAATATCATTATAATTAACTTTGAATTACACAATCTCACATCTTTTGTTTCAAAACTAAAGAATGCTTACTATAAAAGCTCTGCTTCAGTGTTTCACAGTGGTGTTCCCTGCCTTGATTTAACATGCTTGACTTACTGACTGAATCTTTTCTATTTCTGGCTCACAGGACTGCTCTGAGTCTGTGGGGACTGAGAGGCTGAGTAGGACTACAGATGCACATCTGTGGAAGGTTTTATGCGTGGCTTTTTTTTCCCTGGTAAACTGGGTGATTATGATTGATGAGCCCAGCATTAGGGTAATGTTATCAGGGACACTTTCTGCCTCTGTCCTTTGTACCATCGCTGAGGTCAGACCATAATCATGTTAGCATTGAACATAGTGCTTTATTAATGTTTCATGAGTAACTCCATAGTAATCAGTCTAGCCTCGTACGGATAAATAAAACTGCCACAACAATCCTTGAGGTATAAACTGAGTGTTCTAGAAGGTACTGTAATAGGTCCTAAAAGTAAGTTGACTGAACATCTTTTCTGGTCCTTTTAAGTCTAATTTTCACAAGTTTAAAGGAATCTTTTTAAATGGAAAACAATTTCCACATCCATTTCTGTGTTTAGTTTGAAGTGTAAAACAGCCAGCTGAACAATCAAATGATACAATTCAAAACCCCTGTCTGCCATTTATAAATTTGCACAGAATTGAGTAAAACTTGTTAACCAATCAGTTAAATTATATTGATTTATGACACTGTGCCTCTGTGATGGTTTATAGGCCGTTCTCTGCTTACTTTGGTAAGCCTCAGGATGAAATGCTGGAATTCTTGCCGTGATTTAAGGAAAAAGCAGTCATAAATGTGCAAGTAGTATATAAGGATTTGTATTTACTCCCACATAAAATTAGACATTATATACGCCTCCAGCTAGCAAAAAGAAAGACAGAAGTCATAACAAAAGAAAATAGTGGCAGCTAGGGAAAAACAAGATCCCACTGTATATTATGCAGTACCACACAGGATCATTTTCACTGAGATTAAATGACTACTTCTAATTTTATTAGACAAAGGATCAGAATAACACTTAACCTGAAATATTTTTCAGTTTTCCATAAACATGTTCTCTCCTTGCTTGCTAAGCTGCTGTAGAAATTCCAGGCTTGCACAAGCTTGCTGTGTTTTACACGTCAGCATCACATCCAGGCTATTTTTTTTCTCAAGATAGATTCTTGTATAACAGCCAAAGCTTGGCCTGGGGATGACCTAACATAATACATCTGCTGGCCGGTTCACATAATGGAATCAGACATTAGGTAGGGAATGTCAAACTTTCCAATCCCTTTATATTTGTTCTTTTGACCAGTCCTGTTCTAGTGACCAAAAAGACCTTGTACTGGCAGTTCGCTGTATGTGTTAACAAAACCCTCCATTTAGAAGTGTTTCTGAAAAATTATTCCACATTCAAATTATTACATTTTCAAAATGTAATTCCATTACTTCTTACTGCATTTTTGTGAATACTATCTGCATTTTCGTGAAAGGGATTATCCTTCTTTAGCTACTTGCTCTTTCATAATAAGCTTTGTAAAATATTATGCATGTATCATGCTCTTTAAAGTCCCAAAGTTATTCACTGTGCCTTTATCCTCTGAACTCCATCCAAAAGTGAACATTTCTTCTGTTTTCTAGTCACCCAGAAGTGAATTCAATATTCCAGGTGTGGTCTCAAAAGGATCATAGACAGGTACAACTGTTTACATCCTCTGTGATGCAATGATTCTTCATAGATGGCATTAAAATACACTTTTCCTGGTGAATATAGAATTACAGAGTTTTATCTAATCCAAGTGCCAATTATTTTCACCCTTAGCTTCCTACTGCTCTATTTCTGGTACTGTTTTGGTTCCCAGACTTCTAAATTAATATCTTTAATTCTTTCCTTCCAAGGTGATCTTCCGTCTATTTTCTCCATCCAATTCAGACAAATCTATGCCTTTTTCTCCTGTTTTCAAGGCAATTCCTAGCTTTATTATCATTTGCAAACTTCCTCAGAGTGCTCATTTCAAGATAGCATGTATCTGCATAGAACTGAATTTTAACTACTGATCATGCTTTTGCTAGAAGTAGTTGATGGGATGAATAAAAGCCACACAGAAACTGCCTCCCAGCAAAACAGTGCTGGCATGATGTTCACATCTGTGAGGAAGGAGGTGGAAAACAGTATAGGAAGGGTCTGACACTATGGGAGAGAAATTTTAATTTTACAAATCTGCAAAGCACTCAGTTGAAGCCTGTAATTATAATACTACTCTAATTTTAACATCACTTTGTTTGTCTTCTGGCAGTCTGAGCATACTTACACACATATGGAATCAGTCATTACCTAACTATCAAGTAGTGTAGTTCTAAAGGGGCTTAAATCCAATACTCTGAATTCATGCAAGGAGCTGTTTTCTTCAAAAGCACAAAACTTTTCTGCAGAGAGCTGCTACGCTATTTTCTAAAATTATTTTTTGCACAAGGCAAATTAAATAAACGAAATCTAAAGCTTTTCTTTGGGTGCTCTCTTACCACACAGTACCTTTTATCCTCCTATTAGTCATTCCATCCTTGTGGAAAGGAAAGATGAAGAAAACGCAACTTAAGATACAAGAAGGAACATTCTTTATAAGTGAGTCCTTAATATGCACCTCTCATTATATCCCCCAATAGGTGGCAGCTTGTTTCTCCTTTTCCACTAAGGGATCACACTTCTTTCAGATGTCAAAACTAAACCTCTGGGTCAGCTTTAGTGTGCTTAGCCCTGGGCTCACTTTGGGTCTAGCCACAAATGCAACCCAAGAGAGACCCCTGTGCAGTGACACGGGCACTCCAGAGACATGCACCTGTGATTGTGCATCCTACACTTGAGTGTGCTAATGGGTTGTTCTTTGAGGACACCTCCTTCTTTGCCAGTCAAATTGCACCTGAATTTATTTCCATCAGCTGTGGCAATGACTTTTTTTTAAAAAGAATTTTACAATATATGCAGCTATAAGACAAATAAGCCGAGAAATGTTGTTCAGCTTCTTCCTGTCAGTGACAGACTAATCTGTCAATGACAGAATAATTTCTCTTAGCTATGTTTCATAAGTCTCAAGTGATGAGGTTGCCATCACATCCTTAGGAGACTGTTGTACATATGTCAAACCACTTACTCTTCTAAATGGAGGATACCTCTAAATCATCCTAATCTAGGAATAGCTTTGTTTTTATATTTTCCTATTCTTTTGAACTTCATAGAGCTACTTTTTTCTATCAATTCTTGAAGAGCATTTTTCTTTAAATGGACAGTGCTTGTAGTTAAATCGCCAAATTGATCAGAAAAAAAAATAAAACCAAACCAATACTGCTAGATTTACAATGCTACCACAAAAGCACTACTGGGAATAACGCATAGGCTGAACAGTTCTGGGCAAACCATAGCTTATTGAAACCATAGTCCTAGCTCTGCAAGACAAGCAATATGCATTTTAAGGAAGAACTATTTCCAGAACAGAACTATAAATTGAACTATTGCTGGCCAAACCACCAGAATATACCTTGGTTTTCCTAAAAATTAATAAAAGCATGTACATGTATTAACTCGATAATAAAATCATTATTTATTTTATCGAATTAAAGAAAAAAAATATTTTTTCTTTTTGCTTAAATTCTGCAGGCCTTATCGTGATTTACATCAGATCAGTTCTTTTGCAAAATTTCTTCAGAGATGGCAGTCTTTGGCTTATGTTCATATTTCTACAATTCCAGTTCATCTCTGATGAGCAGGAAATGCATATCTTCAGGCAAATAAGGAATACAAGATATCTTGCAAGATGCCAGTAATCATATTCATACTTTTTTTTTTTTTTTTTTAATGTAGAAGGTGGTGAGGATGGACAGACATAAATATTATAGGCTATCTTGCGTTGTCCAGCTCATGCCCATGTGGTGCTTTCTCATGAGAGAGTAAATAATTGAATATACCTTTCCATGATTCAGGCACATATAAGGAAAACCCACTGTAAAATACAGGGTTCTGTCAAGCAAGCCAGAATGCAAATTGTCCTTCACTTTTAATTTTATTTCTATAAATCTATAAAGTTCTAAAGCAATGAGAAACAGAATTAGGTTAGCTTGTTAAAACACAGAACCCCTTACTTAGGCTAACTAAAGTACAGCTTACCATCCTGTTGATACGAACAAAATCTTCAGGCTTCTTGGCCCATGGAGGGAGATCAACATCATTCACGACAATTTCATCTTCCCTGATTCCTAGATTATAGCCATTACTGTTGACAAACATCTCTGGCAGGTAGTAAAATTCTGGAATTAACTCCTAGAAAAGAGAAAACACACCATGAGACTTCATATTTATACGGAGATGCTAAATGGTGCTCCCAGAATCAGACTTTTTTGTATGACACATTACAACATTCACGGTTTTGTTTCTGTGCACTTGTTTTAAGAAATGTTATAATTTGTTTTATTATACTTACAGCCAAACAGTTCTCATAACAAAATATTCAATCTTTGTTTTTCCCATATCTGTTTTAAGAATAGCACAATTTTGGAAAAGCAGTGCATACCAGTAAAGGACATCTCTTCAGAATAACAGATACCAAGAAACTGTATTGGATTTTTTAATCAGTTTTTAACAAAAATACTTAAAAGGGGAAAAAGTTGCTGATATTACACTGTATTGATTTTACTTTCTCTATATTCTTTAATTGCTTAAGAAAAGGTGGCAATTTGACTGCCTATACAAGGAAAAATAATTCAGGGTGAATGATTTTTTCTACTGTAAGAAAACTTAAAAAATACATGGACAGAAAAATATCAGTACAACAAATGTCCTTCAAACATATATGCATGATACTTAAAATGTGAAAGAACAATAACTGCATAGCAAAGGTCATCTGCATGTATATATTACAGATAAGTGCGGGTGTGAAGTTTTCTCCAGTTTTCAGGACAGCTAAATAGAAATTCATTTTGACATAATAAATGCTGCCATTTATGTCTGTCTATTATTTTAGCAGTAAGTATTGAACTGCAATAACAACAGAAAAGCTTTAAAGTCCACTATCTCTTTTCTAAGATCCAGATATGGATTAAATTCACCAAATTACATTGTTAAGAGCATTATGACAGTCAGTTGTGTAACATGATCAAAACTGATGACACAGCACCTGAAACCTGAGTCTCTCTGTGGTCTCTCAAAGGCTACAGACATACAAAGCGTAAAAAAATATCGCTGCAGACACAAACTTATCTAATTAAATCTGATCTTCAACTCCATAGAGAACACAGAAGTTAAAGCATAGATGGTCCTTTCAAATTTATTAAATTTTTTTTTTAAAAGTGCATTTGTTACAATTTTAATTTCATATTTAGGGAGGTAATTTAATTGCTTCTTTATATCATTTTAATATACTACAGTTTGAATTCAAAGTAGGCTAAAATACAATGGCAATCAATATCTAACCAGTGGAAAACACTAACCAAGTAAGACATGCCTGAACTTGAACAGGTCATGATGAAAAAGGTGCAATTTCAAAAAGAAAAGAAAAGAAAAACAACAAAAAACCAATTACTACATGCAGTAAGTAATAAAACAGCATCTAGAGCAAAGTCAAAGTAAAAACAATCCTGAATATCCTATAAGGTTAAAAGAAAAGAGATTACTGGCAATCTTAAGTTTTATTATATACACCTCTAATTTATTCAGGCTATTTCTAAAAGCAATCTTCCTCCCTTTTCCCTAAAGAGGATTCACTAACTCAGGTTCCAAAGGAAGCCCTTCAGTTTTCTCTACTGGAGCCCAAAGAACAGTGAATGATCCCCACAGCTGGAAAAAACTATACAGTGATCTTTCAGGAGTTAAACAAACTATTACAAACTCAGGACTAAGAGCAGGCCACAACCCAACGTATGCTACCACACAAATTACTGACAAACTAAGAGCATTGCCTTAAAAAAAAAAAAAAAAAAGAAAAAGACCTCAGAATTAGGAAATATTATAAATTCAAAATTAAATTAAAACACAATATTCAAATAAAACATATTTTTTATGGGAAAAAAGTAAGCAAAGTTTGATTCTATTTTGTATAAAAGCCTTGAAACACATGCCACTGTTTTAAATTATTATTGCTTTTTATTGAATATGGTGGCATACTAACCTGTAATGTCACAGCAAGCAAGTCTTTTGATTCCATTAAAGATAAGTTAACTTTTAAATACCCTTTTTTCAGTTTAAATGTCCTAGCATGTAACTGTGGACGTTTACACCTAGGGACACATCTGGTGTTTAACTGAATTCTACTAACCTTTTGGCTTCAGGGGTATCTTGAAACAAAGGGATTTAAGTCACTGAGTATTTTAATGGTACTTCCATTTAGTAATTTTATCTTTGTTGCTCTTGCTTTCAGTGTAATTTAATGTTCCCTTGTCTGGTATAGCAGAAAACATAAATAGAAATAGAATAAACAAAAGTATGTGATTAACTTTCTTCACAAGATTTATTGTGTTATGTATGTTTAGTTTGAACTGTCTTATTCCTGTGCTCTGGAAACTAACCAGTGCCAGACTTCTAAACCCTCTTCACATAACACTCTCTCTCTAGAACTCTAATAATTTCAGTTACACATCTCCTGGTAGTTTGTGTGGGTGGGGGGAGTGGGGGTGGGTTTTGTTGGTTGTTTTCTGGGTTTTT
Organism: Dendrocincla tyrannina; assembly: GCA_035047865.1. Lineage (NCBI taxonomy): Eukaryota > Metazoa > Chordata > Aves > Passeriformes > Dendrocolaptidae > Dendrocincla > Dendrocincla tyrannina. Next base: position 50,316,015 of record JAWWMP010000001.1, on the reverse strand, counting down.
TTCCCCTTTTTTTTTGGTTTGATTCAGTTTGGGGTTTTAGTCAAAGTAACAAAACTAAACATAGTATTTAAAAAAAATTAATAAATGCACTGTACTATAGTCTCAGCATTCTCTCCAATGTTATTTTTAGTGCAGCCTACAAGTTTCTTTGCTTATTTGAGTACTGTTTAGCATGAATTGAACCTTTTCTTGAAATATGAGCAATGTCGCATGTGACCTTTCCCAGATACTTACATATTTCCCATACTTCATATTAACCATTCAGTTTTCTTTGGTAGCATTTGATACTCCTCTTGTAATTTCGCTGTCTCCACTATTGACTAGACTAAGAAACCACAACACTTAAAAATAGCTCGGATAAAAACATCCCCTTCTCAATTCTAAAGAAGGAGTGAATATATACTAAAATACAGACCTGTCATGAAAGCCTGTGGTACCTTGTATGTATGAACTTGCTTGGAGAAACCTTTCAAAATGTGTATTTAGCTACTTAGAAGCATAGAAAATACAAATAACCTAGACAAGTGTAATAGAAATGTTTGTTTTTATGCATTCACTGTTTATTTTGCTGTGAAAAATTGAAGAAGCTGTCCCTTCTATCTCATGCCAAAGGCAGGCTCTGGCTGGGGATGGAAAGGAGAATATTTCCTTCCCCAGAGCTCCTCAGCACGTTTTGCTAAAAGAGAAGTATAAACTGGGAGAAGCAGAGAGAGGAAGGATTAGCAAGGACAGTGAGGCAGCAAGGATGGAGCCTTAGAGGTTGCTGGGAAAAGGAAGGAGTAGACAGCAGTGAACCTCAGCAGAGACAACAAGATGACAAGTGGGGCCCAGAGAGAATTGTGTTAAGCAAGAAGCCACTGAAAGTTGCAAGAACAAACACAAGAATTCAGGAAAAAATAACACTAGCATAGGCTAGAGATATTTTCAAAACTTATTTACATTATTCCCAGTCAGAGTTTGGGGTTTCTTTGTTTCACAAATGGGTATGTGCCAGTTCATATTCTAATAAAGATTATGACTAAAGAGAAAGACGGCCCTTTTGGTGCTTTTCCTGTTATGGATAAGAAACAGATACTCAAATAAATAACTGCTTCTGGACCACATTTAGGGAGATGATGTTGGTCATTCCTCCATTCCAGATGAGGTTCAGCTATGCCACCTATCCTGCAAGATATCTGTCTACCCTGTTGTCCCAGAATTTGAGTGACAGCAGCTTCAGAATCCTTCCATCAACTGCCTTCAACATTCTTCATCTGAGGAAGTTTTACCTAACAACTGGCCTCAATCTTTCATTACACAGTCTAAGTCCATTTTCCCTTGTCCTAGCTATCAATCCATCCCAGATAGAAAGAATAAATTACTGTTTTCTCTTTGCATAGTTTATTTCATGTCTGAAAAGCATTATTCTACCAGCTTTGCAGCCTTTCAGCTCCTAAAAGTCCAAATGAAGGACAATGATGTATTGCTCCATTGCTTAAGTTTTAGTGGCAGGAGGGAGAAATATTCTTTTTAACTCCCCAAACTAGCTAGCAGAATTATTGCTAAATGGTCTGTAACTTAATTTATTCATATATATACTTTGGTCTTATTACATTTTTTCACATGTTCATCACACAGAAGCCAAAATAAATGTTTTAATCAACCTCTGCAGTCTCTAGATGGGAGATTGAGATTGCATACTTTTCTGACAGCATCTGCTATTTTTCATTCATTTTAGTGCAGAGTGTAATTTGTCATACAACAGCTTTTTACAAATCACCAGCTTCATATTTTAGAAGGGCCGTTGTTAAATTCACCTGAAGATAGGGACAAGGAGACTCAAAAATTAGCAGGGGAAAAATGTATTTTAAGGATGGTATTTACATCGGGGGTCGCACACAGAGGACTTTCTGTCTCCCAATCTGCTTTCCACTTGACAGACAGAACAGTTGATAAGAGAATTCTTAAAACTCCTATTGCACCTTCAGTGGCACTAGGGGTAAAAGGTCAGTGTAAAGCCAGGTCTATGCAAAAGAATTCTTGTTTGAAGCCACCATGACTTTGAGAGGTTTATATTTCAAGATACAAATGATCATGAAAGAGAAATCTCAAAATATTTTCTTAGTACAACACACACATCGTGTCATCCAGTGCAAATCAAGACATAAAGGAAGATATATATATATAAAAAACCCACAACATAGAAGAATTCCCCCACAAGTTACATCATTTTGCAGGTATAAGATGATGGAATGCAAAGAAAGAAGACACAGAAAAAGTGTTTTTTTGCAAGTCTAGTGTTTTTAAAATATTCACAGACCAATTAAACATTTTAGATGCGTATTTCACACGTCTAATTGTAGATGCAATTCAGCTGATCTATAATTTTGCATTAACTGATACAATTCAGTAAAAGTTATTAGGTTTCCTTGCTCTTGCTAAAACATATCAGAGGTTCTAAAGAAATCTTTCTGAATACATAACCTGACATGGATAATTTCTTACCACAAGAAATATCTGGGGTTCAAAGAGTTAAAAAAAATAAGGACTCCAGTGATCTAAATCTATTTGCAGTAATTTCTGTCTAGTTGTCCTTGACATTTCACAAGCTGGTAACCTCCTCTGCTCCCCTTTCATTCACACTTCTAATAAGACAGGTTAGCTTTCTATCATTTAATAGTCAGCTACCTTTCAAACAGCCCGAGAAGCTCGGCTCTTCTCAGATGAAGAACGATGCAGTAAAGCTACCGAAGGGTGTAAAAAAAAAGGTGAAATGAATATTATAACAGACATTTCTTGTCTGTAAATGTGATCTCTAGTTTATTTTAATAGCTATACTAAAACCCCAAGGTATAGTTAACAGTATTATATGCCTTGTGTCCTCATATAAGAAAACATCCCCCAAATGCATTTTCTAATTTACAAGCCTGTGACAAATCCAAACTGCTGAGAAATTAAACTTTAAAAATATGTCTTCAGGTGATAGAGGACCACTATTAACAGTATCATAATTGTACACCACTTGCATCAAATCTGACGTTTCTGTTTAATATGTTTTGCTAAGGGTATACCATTTTATGGCCTCACAATGAAATAAAATCCAACCCAGACGTTTTCACTTTTCTAACATAATTCACTTCAAGGTTTTAAAGCTGCCATTTCTTTTTCTTTCTTTCTTTTTCTCTCAAAAGGTTGATCCCCTGGCATCCATTAATTCCACAAGAGTCTAGTACTGGGTCAATGAGTCAGTCATGAGTACCTCCATTAAGCACGTTAATTCACACTAAGGCACCTTAATGACATTTTGTCAGATCTACCTTTCTAACTTCTGAACAGACTATTCAAAAAGTAATATAACAAGTTTGAGAGGCATTAGGAAAGATTAGTGCCTTAACAGGAGGTTCTGTGGAAGTCAATGTTACCAAAAACTGCAGCAAGGGGGAGGTGAAAAGGAAAAAATGTGAGAGCTGACTGGCCAAGTTATGGTCATTTCCGGGTGACTTGCTTCCTCAAAGGTCACCTCGTGAACATTCATTCTTCCTCCAGCTTGTACTGATTATCTTGAGAGAAGGTCGATGTTGATAAAGGGAGACACAATAAAATAAACTCTGCTATCCAGGTTCTCCCTTGTGTGTTGCCACTCTAACATAGCACATACCGTATTAATTCTGTTTCGATCACGGTAGGTGAATAAGTTTATTTGAAAATGAACCAAAACAGCCCAAGTGTAAGTTAAAAAATGGTCTAAATATATCTTTAATCACCCATTGAGCAATAATCTGTCATGTGCCACATTTTTCAAAGGTGGTCTACCTTTTGCCACAATTCAGATGCCAAAATTACAGCTTGTTTTTCAGGCTGATCAAACTACTACCACAGCTCTATTTTCATTAGCTCAGTGTGAAATAATTTCGTTCCAGAGGAGACTACACATATGCAAAGGGACAGAGGGAAGGAGGGAGGGGAAAGGGAGAAAAAGAAAAGCCGAGAGAGAGAATGCCAGAGAGGACACATGCATGTGAGAAAAGGAGCTGGACACAGAGAATTGCAGCTCCCTAAAGACATGTAAAGTTTTTGCAAATTTCAGGTATTTGGTTTTTAAATTATAATGCAGAATTTTGTAATAGTGGTTTGGATGTATTTTTTTTAAAGTACATTGAGGTTGTAAAAGAACACTGTTGTGAAAAGTCTGCAGTGCTTAAAAAAATCTGAATTTACTTGTTAAAATTTATCTATCTGAGCACTGATTTAAGCATTTGAGGATAAAGTGCCTCACAATTCTCTTTCCTGAACAATAACTCATGATAAAACCCCCAAATTTTACTTTCCTGAAAAAAAATTAATTTTAAAAGTATTTTTTAAGTTTGACTTTCTAATAAAGAATTACGGGAATTCCTATAATTAATACTTGAAACCAAAAATTACTTGAAAGCCAAATTACAACACACAGCAGTGAGGAATGCCATATTAATCCCACACACTGTTTTAAAATTATTTCATAACCTGTGCCACAGTAATTAATGAGGTTACTAAGATCAGAGATCCACACTGCCAACCCTCTAGCCCATTTATAACTGCATGTGGACCCAGAAGAAGCTACACAAATATGCAACAACCTTCAACAGAGAGCATGCCTTCTCTTGTACACTCTTTACTTTCTCACAGAGCTGCTGGATAATATTAGAAGTTGCCAGACAGCTGACCGTGAGTTTTCAACTGATTCGTACTGCCAGAGCTGAAGCTCTTCTGTTGGGCAAGACAGTGGATGCTGCTCTTAGGAGAGTGGCAAAAATGGGTAGAGAATTTGACTGGGTTGCTTGGTGGTCCCCCAAACCTCACTGCTTTTTGAGTCTCTGAAAACTTGATTAAAATGTTTGAGAAGCCTGTAAGGCATTCCAAGCAGTACCACAACTAATCTGCAAAAAGGAGGTATTTGTATTAGTAATAGTAGTTCCGTTTCCTATCCTTTTTCAGAATGAACTTCAAGGCCTCAGGGAAAAGTTGGCCCTGATGTCATGGCATTGAGCAATGTAGTTCATTAAGATCTTAAGCAACAAACAACAGCAACAATTAGCTGCTATACTTATTCTTGATTTATTGCTAAGAAACACAGACTCTGCAAATGGAAAGGGCCTAAAGGGTCAACTAACACATCCTCTTGCCAGTTCATGATTTTCCCTGATTCTTTTCCAGTGCTTTGCCGGTCTACTTAGAAAAGAAGCTTTAGAAATAAGGAGTTTACTACTTCCCCTTGGGAGGATATTCCAACTCAGAGAAGACTCAATTTCACTTTAACTTTTCACACTCTGTTGCTTAAGTAGGCATTTTTCCTCCTCTGAGGTTTACCTCTGTTTCCTTGACAATTCTTCTTCCTTTCAAATGTTTGCATATTTTATAGCATTTATGTGTCTTCACCCTTAGACATTAATTACCTCACACATACATACATTTTTCTACCTATATCCAACTCCTTAAACACATTTGCTGCTCTTCTTATGGCTGGCTCCAGTTTGGGTATACACTTCCACTAGCTGGTTCCCAGCAAAGAAAGCACTAAGCACTTGCTTTATCCAGCATGAGTGCATACTAAAAATTGGGGCAGGAAAAAGGAAATAGCTTGTGTCCTCCAAGAAAGTAAGAGCTCTGAATGAATGATTGATCACACTGTTTCAGGTGGAAATTAGATGCCATGAGATATTGTAGTTGCTATATTCTGAGGATAAAGCTTTGGTCTCATGATAAGTTTTCTGCCACCCTGTTGATCTTGCAGTTTCTTTGTGAAACTGAAGACAAAGCAGCAATGCACTGACATAGGTTGCTTAGGCTACTGAAGTGTACCTCAGTAGACTTATTGGATGATGGTATTAAATGCTAGTATTAAATATCTTCTAATTTCTACCATTTTTTAACTTTTTTTTAATAGCTTATGAATGCTTTCTATTTGCTTTAGCATTCCTTAAAGAGTCAGCTCATTTTTGAATCTGCTTTTGTTTATCTATTTTTATCTTAAGCTGAATCAACTCATAATAAATCAAGGTTAATTTCTAAACCCACCTTCCCTGTATCTTCATTAATTAATAAACACATATTTTAAACAGCATCTTTAAGCCCTAAAGTATCCCTGAACAGACAGGTCAGTGATTATCTGGAGAAAACATTTACTGGCTAACATACCTCATCTGTGCCTTCCATATTAGATTTTCTGTAATGACTTAGCTCCAAGTAGTATTTCTCTTTCTAATGGCATAACAGAGATGTATATATACCTAAATCTGACTCTGGGGCTCTATAGTAGCCTGCCAAATGTGTTCTGGAACACATTGTTTTACAGTCTTTCCCCTACTGCAACTCTGACCCTTAATTGTTACTATTTTATCCGTTATCCTCAACTCCCATTTTTAAATTCAATGACATTAAAGTACATAACTACCTCACTTCTTACATTTATGCCTTCCTTTTCTGAAGCTGAGGGTCTGGTTTTGAGCACCTTTTTAATCCTTGGTTTATTTTAATAAGGTGGGTGTTTTTTTAAATACAAATATATTTTGCTATGCAGCTGTTATCCATCCATAATTCCTTCACCCCTGCCATAGCTGGCAGCAGCAGTTTAAATTGCCCCATTTGGTTCACAAGGCTGCTGGCATTTTCATACTAACATTTCCATTCTTTGCCTTAGTGATAACTCATTTGGTTGCTAGTTTAGGAACAATTCTTTCACTAATTATATACCCTAGTTGAATACCATCTCTCCATCTGTCCACAGATATTCCTTTATCTTTTGCAATGCCTTGATGTATTTAACTGCCCTCCTCCTGTGTACTAAAGCCAGACAAGAAGATTACAGTCACTTCCAACTGTCTTCCCTTATTCCTCAGTTTAAGACTCTTATCTTTTGTTTGAGCCTCACTCCTAGGAGGTCACTTTCCCAGATATTCTACTGGAATTTCAGAAAAACCAGATTTCATTGAAAGGGAAAAATCAAAATGTCAGCACTTCGAAGACGTATCAAATATATAGACATTACATCAAATTCCTTCCAAATGTGGACGTTTTCTTTGTTTTTCTTACAAAGGTAACAGTAATAGCACTTAAAATATTTCTGACTTCCAGCAGAGCATGAATAGAGATGAAATGGTTGTAATAGGTTCAGGTTGATTTCTTTTCTTGAAAAAGCATTTTCTCCCACATGTTAAGATGGCCATAAAATTTACAATTAGTTATTCTAATGAGTAACTGAATAATAACAACATGGTTTGTCCACGTACAGTTTTGAGACTGTTGGAATATTTACGCAAATAGGAGCTCTGGAATAAAATAAATCAACAAAATCACTTTTGTTTTCCCCAAAATAAGTAAAAAATAAAATAGCAAGAGAACCTTGACTTTATCATTTCCTAGTATGAGTGGCAGTATAAAAATAGAAGAGAAACATATTCACTGTAAAATAAAGCTTAAAAAAAAAAAGACCAATTTTAGCTATAGTGCAGCTTTTTCCTTCCTTATAAATAGAAAATGAGAATTAAGAAAGGACTATATTATTCAAAATATTACTCGATTTTGGTTTCTTTCTGATAAGGTTTCATGTATATGAACAATAGCACTTTGTATTTAACAATAGGAAAGGAATAACAACAGTAAAATCACCCTGGTCTCTGGCTGTTTCTGTATATCATGTAGAAGTTGTTTTAATCTAATGTGTATTGTTGCATAATATCCCCAGGCACATTCAAGCAAAAGCTGAAGCTGTACAGAAAAGCCAACATTTTAAATGGGTCTTGTCATTAATGCTTTATTAATTGCCCCAGGCAATGCAAACCCAGAGCTAGGCAAGCTATAACAATATGACACTTTAAGGTCAAATCCAATTCCTGCTGTGTTTTATGGAGTGGGCCAAATATTGAGTTAACAGCAGGAAAGAACAATTTATTGGGTTTTTCTCCATCTCCTGATTATCTGATCTAAATCAGATCAGTTAGGTTGTTTTTCTCTAAAAACAAAACACCTTTTGTCCACTCAACTTCAAAGAATCTTTGATTGTTTCTGTTAGAACAATAAACTTTAGTAACATCTATTTATTTACACTGTACCTAGTATACTGAATATAAAGAAATTAAAAATACATAAATATAAAATAAATATAGCACTCTCTTTATCCTTACATAAAACAAAATAACATGAGCTAAACCACATTTTTTTGATATATATTTTACCTTCACATCTGAGGTATCTCTTTGGCTGTTCCTCCAGGACCTGGCCACTGAAGAGAAGGTTCTGTCTGGGTGGTCAAACTTGCCATCATTTGCATTTAGAAAGAATGTTGTAAAGGGCTCCTGTAGTTAATGAAATTAAGACAGATTAAGAAAATTGTACAAGGAATCATGGAGCAGGTTTCTGCCAAAATCCAAATGCCTTTTGCAGGTTCAAAATACTTCAAAAATGCAGAACTTTAGAAAAAGATGGCACCTCTAAGTTATATGTATGCATGGATATTTGCATACACCTGAACACCTGAGTACATTTATTGGCACCAACACATTTTGATTTTGATCTTGAGCTCTCCTCCATAAGACTAATTACCCACCAGTGGCAGACCTATGTATCTTAGTTCAGTTCACAATTACTTCCTACTTCAGTGCAACCACCACAAACACACTCTGTGTTATTTATATAACTGTGCTTTGTTTACCCTTTGTATGTTGCTATATCAAAATAAAATCAAAAAAATCACCCCTCTCTTAATCTTCCTTTTCATTCAAGTGAAAAGAACTCAGTTCGTTCTACTTTGCCTCATGATGAGCAGAATGCCGCCATGGTCATTATGAGGCAGACTGCTTACAGGAAATCTAGCTTTATCATTACTTTGGGGTAGCGAGAGATTAAATATTTCAAGTCTTTAGTTTTGTTAATTCTATCTGAAACCACAGTCCCGATACTTACTAAATGGAAGCATCTACTAAATTTTGGGAAGAAAGAACTCAAGTCTTAGACAGTCTGGCTAGCCCATTTTTATGTTCCCACGTTCCACTGCAGGGAAGGGGTTAACAGAGGACCAAAGCCTTATTTGACCTGAATTCAGAGACCATTGCCAGTTCCCTGGTTTTTCAGCACCACTCCATTAGTTCTTTTATTCAACTACCCAGTTGGCAATATGTCTACAGAGATGGAAGTTGCTTCTTCCTCTTTGCCAAATCTCACGGGGATTGTTTTAAAGAAGATCCCCTTGATTAACTCACATCCACATTTACTTCCTTGTATATCCTGATAATTTGGAAATTTTGTTAAAATCAAAGCAATTTCATAATCAGCAGATCACAATTGTTATTACAGTATTATTCATTTATTATTTGAATTTTATTCTACACATGCTCTGCTTCTTTTTCTGAAACTTGGAGAAAGCAGAGACCTTCTCCACTTATAAAGAATTTCTGAGGAAATTATGTCACATTATATATATTGTGTGTAAGTTACCTCAGATTATAAGCAGTGAAGTAATTCATATTTATGCAGCATTTAAGAGTAATTCAAATGTACATAAGGAAAACATGGATGCAAAGGTAATGGAAAGATATAAAAAGAAGAGGAAAACAAATAAGGGAATTCAGACTTCCAGAAACCACTGTTCCTGTACCTTTACTCCATATGTCTTCCCGATTACAACAGAGTCAACACAGGCTACTTTCTTTCAAAGAAGAAAACGCTCAACATTTATTTCTCTAAATCAGAAGCAATGTGATATCTCTTTTACTGCCATCATAGCATGCCAGTAACTTTTAAGTAGGTTAAGGAAATTGTTTACATTTGAACAAAGATTTTTTTTTCCTTTTTTCTTAGCCAGAGACTGTACCTTAACTTTCAGTGTCTACTGGTGCAAATATGGAATCCTTTTCATTATAATAATGCAAGACATTCTACTGCTAATTGAATGGTGGAGGTTTTTATCCATATTTTTAATTGGAAACTTGTTTTTGAATTCAAACGAATACGATTTAATAAATATACTTTCATCAGTGCATCTATTCCAATCAGAAAATCTTAATATATGTTAAATAATTAATTAAAATAATTGAATTAAACACAAAATCATCACAGTATAATTTCTTATTGGAGGACTCTAAATCCCATTGCAAAATGACTTCGCTTGCACTCGTGAATATTGAAAGATTCTGTGGTGAGAAAGAGGTTTATAATTTAAACACAATATTAAAATTTGACAGTTGCTCAACTTGGTGAGGAGTATAAACTACCACAATGAAATGAAATATTGAAAGAAAATAAAATTTTATCTATGCAGTTTTATAGTGCTCCATATAGTGAACTTCATGCACAATATAAATGAAAATGTGTAGGATTCAGGCCCAGAACTATGGAACATAAAACAACATACATTGCAATTTGATGATTTCAATTTATCAAAAAATTCCATCAGTGTTATAATTTTAACATTACATTTACAGATTTTTAATACTAAAGTTATTTTGGTTTAACTGAATTCCTCCTCCAAATTATCTGCATATATTTGCAATAGCAAATATGCTATTTTTGCCAGCTTGCCCATACTGAAAAATATTATATGTTGTTGATCGGAGTACAAAAAATTCAGTCTTCTACCAACTCTATCTATCACTTCTTTTTCTTTATAAGATACATGCAATTTTTTGTGGATTTTATTGCAGAGCAGACTGTGGATCATTGCTGAGGTTCTGAAATCAGAAGCATTTGATGGATTTTAAAAAAAAAGCAAAACCCAGAAAAATGATGTAATTACAATAAATTATGTAAAGATTTTAATCCAAACTTCTATGACAACATTATTTTAAGCATCTGAGACAAATACACAAAAGCAATAAAATTCATAATCAAGGATTAAACTTTTAGTAGCTGAGCACTACAGGGTGCCCTATTATGCTATCCTGCCATGGCCTGTTGTGCCTATCTTTTTGGATTTTTAATCCATAGCAGAAATTCAGAGCTTTTACTGGCTTTATCTCAGACCTCTCACATAATTTTAAGATAATTTTTATGCTCTAGGAAGTCAAGTGCTTATATTATATAAATATAATTCATATCTGTATTCAATATACTCATTTAAATGCTGTTATTCTATGATACCGATTACTGTCATTTCATGTAGAGGTTTTGTTGCTGTGAAAGCTATAAAGCTGCACAATGTTTTCATTATAACTCCATCTCACTTGTTCAAATATTCTGAATAAAATTCATGCCTTGTTCATTGCCAAGAAGAAGAGAAATTTGTGGGGTATTTGATTACATTGAATACAAGCTTGAGCTTTGAGAACAAGGAATTTTTCAATTCAACAGCACTTCTCTCCCTTCACTCCCTTTTAACAATGCCCAGACTCACTTGAATCATTTATGGTGGGAGTAGGGGAGGGAGGAGGAAGGGATGTGTTCATTTTAACACATCCTATGTCAAACAAAAATGTCTTTTCAGCTATTTGTAAGAGGAGAGAGAGTATGTAGGGGTTTGTCGGAGTGATGTACACCTTTGGTCTGACATATCTGTGACTGCCCTGCTCAAATCTACCTAAAAGAATACTCAGGTTCACTTCTCTTTACCAAAGGACTTCCTGGCCCTTCTCATCCTTAAATCTCACTAAAAACTGGTTTTAGCTCAATCAGACATGACTCATAATAAGTCCAGAATTTCTTCTACATTGTACAAATACTTAGTCATTGCAACAGAAACTGAAAAACAATTATTCTCTACATATATCTTGACTACCACGTTAGAGAATCATGCCCTCTAATACTGATCTCTGTTCCAATAAACATGCAACTGTTTCACATAAACATTACTTCTTTGACAGCAACTACTAAGAGCGTCTAATTGTACCATGATTCTATCCTACTTGATCTAAAAATCTGAAACCAATGCTGACATTTACATTCTACATGATTCAGGCCAGAATTCATTCTTCTATTTTTCTTTTTCCTTGTGTCTACTTTTCAGGTCAAGTCTGATGCAGCATTCTTGGTTTAAACTATTCTGTCTTCTGCAAGTTAAATATTCACTGCTCCAGATGGAAATCCACATGAAGAAAATGTCTCTTGAACTGGGTGATAAGGTCACCAGGCACAAACTACAAATATTCAATTTCATTTACACAAAAATTGAACTCTGTCAACAGAATAATGCATCCTTTTCTTGAACAGGTTTCATTCTGTTTGCTGGAGCGAAGTTGTGGGTGATTCTTGCTCCTACAGAATAAATAGAGTTTCTTGGGTTTAGATGTAAAAATGTGTAATATGTAAAACTGTTAAATCATGCTTTGATTTCAGCAATACCATAAAGGAGAGAAAGGCAATATTATATAAATTATTGTTGGCTTTAGTTTTTATCATTAACCTGTCTGAACAATACAGTAGACTTTCATATTCAGTATCTCCCTCTGTAAAATAGTTATCTAATCGTTAATCTACCCTTCAAGAATCACTTTCAAGAAACAGTTGATTTTGGATATGAACCTTTCTTGGAGATCAGGCAGGATTCATTTGTAATTGTAGCACTAACTGTTTCTAAGCTATGGCTCAGTTCGTGTCTTATAAAGCTAATTAGAGGATTGTTGCCTGACCTTCCAGAATTCTAGCATGATATAGTGGTCCAAAATGTATAATGCAATAGCTTATAAACATGTTCAGGTAATTTAAGAATTACAATTTCACTTCACATATGAGTATGTGCATGCACCCCTGGCAAGGGGGATGTAGAGAAAGAAGGTGCATATGTTATCTTGCTTTGTGAGAGTTCCAAGGTCAGCTGTATAATCTTCAAAAGAGACCAGAACCATTATGATATATGGCCTGGTGAAGTACAGTCATTGCTCACCATGACACTGCCTAGTGTTCCTACAGAACAGAAGGGAGAACAGCTGGGCTTGCACAACAAACTCACAGAAAACAGAAACAGAATCTTTTTAGATGCACTTGGAGCATCATTTAAGGATTACACCCTATTCCATTAAGTGCAGTGAAAGGCAGAAGAACAGAAATTAATAACAAAATTGTGTTTGCTACAGCTTCAACATATATGCTGAGCCACTGTTGATTTTTTGAAAACAATTAATAGGTCACTTCTAAAGATAGATTTTTACTGGACCCTTTTTAACAGACAAAAGAACTCCAGAAAACTGTCCTGGCAATGAAAAACTTATTAGTGACAAAACAATGGCAGAGATTGATTATATCAAAATCAATTACACAGGACAGAGCTGATACTAAGGTATACTTTTTTAAAAAATAGCATGATAGATGTATTGGGTTTGTGTGGTCACATTTTGATAGTAGGGGTGCTACAGGAGTGGCTTCTGTGAGAAGCTGCCAGAAGCTTCCACTACATCCAATAGAGCCAATGCTCTGAGACAGACCTATCTCTGACCAAGGCTGAGCCCATCAGTTATAGCTGTAGTGCCTTTAGGATAACAGACTGAAGAAGGGTCAGGGGAAAAACTGCAGAAGAACAACACTCTAGAGGGGAATGAGAATATGTGAGAGAAACCACTCTGCAGACACCAAAGTCAGTGCAGCGGGAGAGGGAGGAAGCACTCCAGGTGTCAGTGCAGAGAATTTCCTGCAGCCTGTGGTGAAGATCATGGCGGGGCAGGCTGTTCCCCTGCAGCCCATGGGAATCCATGGGGGAGCACAGATCCACGTGCAGCCCTTGAAGGACTCTGCACTGAAGCAGGTGCATGCCTGAGGGAGGTTGTAACCCCCTGGGAAGCTTATGTGGGAGGAAGCTCCTGGCAGGACTTGTGACCCCACAGGGGACCCCACTGGAGCAGTCTGTTCCTGAAGGATTGCACTCCGTGGAAGGGATCCATATTGGAGCAGTTCATGAAGAACTGCAGCCTGCAGGAAGGACTCACTCTGAAGAAGTTTATGGAGGACTGTCTCCTGTGGGAGGGACCCCATGATGGAGCAGGGGAAGAGTGTCAGGAGTCCACCTCCTGAGGAGGAAGGAGCAGCAGAGACAAGGTGTGATGAACCGACCACAGCCCCGATTTCTCACCCCTCTGTGTGAGGGAGAGGAAAGAAGAGAGAGAATTTGGGAGTCAAGCCTTTAGACTAAGGGAGTTGGGGGGAGGAGGGAGGGGGCGGGGGCGGGGCTGGGTTGAAGGTGTTTGTCAGATTCGATTTGTTGGGTAATAATTTAAACTAATTTCCCTAAGTAGAGCCTATTTTGCCCATAATGGTAAGTGGTGAGTGATCACTCCCTGTTGTTATCCTGACCCACAAGCTTTCCCTGGTATTTTCTCTCTCCTGCCCAGCTGAGAAGGGGAGTAACAGAGTAGCTTTGGTGGGCACCTGATGACCAGGTGGAGCCAACCCACCACAATACATCAGAGAAAGGAAAGCAAGAGAGGAAATAGAAGGCAGTAGGGAGCAGATTATCACAGATTTGATTCAGAAATATGATATAAAAAGTAATGTTTTGAAGGCAACTGACAGAAACCAGATTGCATCTGTCAAAGCCAAAAAGCAAGATTTAAAATAATTTTTAAGCTTTTGTGGCAATTATGCAATTCTCTTGCTATATATATATACTTCAGGGTGGCTGAAACTTCCTTTCCTACTGCAAATACTGTTTCCTCCAATACAAAGATCTAGGCAGATGGTTTCTCCCCTTGGATCCCCATTACTCTATATTGTTTAATCTATATTTTGTTCTATTCTGGTTCTATCTAGACTACCTCATTCCCAGTTTACTTTTTGTCATAGCTTTTTTGCTTGTTTGCTTGCTTATTTTATCTTAATTTTTCTCTTTTTACTTTCCCTTTTCTTTTATTCTTTGGTCTACAGAGTCTTCTCCCATGATTTTAGATTCCAAGTCTCTCCTTCACTCTGTTGTCATTTTCTACCAAAAGCTTTACTGTAACACATTTTTTCCCATGAATCTTCTTCAATCTCTTAAAATACTGAAAGCATTTTTCTGTCTGAATCTCTGCATCTCGTAATGCCACCTTCCTTTTCCTGGACTAGATTGTAATTTACCTTTTCTTACACAATCTTCTTCACAAACTCATACAAAAGCACTAGCTCAAGAAATTCTTGAGCAAGAAATACCACTTTAAGAAATCTGACCTAGCCTTATCTATCAACTTCACTTCCACAATCTTCTCCTTTAGAATTTTTCATCCTCACTTTGTAGCCAACAATACGTCTCTAGGGATCACTATGACTTTATAATCTTTTCCTTTATACACACTTGGTTTCAAATATTTATTTTGTGTTTCCACACGCAGCCTTATCCAGACTCATCATATTATTTTCTTCCTTTTCTTTTCTGAGGTTCAACTTTACTCCACATCTGTCTTCCTTCACTTCTGTTGTCTACTCCCATTAGAGATTGCTTTTCCTTGCTGATCAATCATATTTAAATAATCTTTAAAATACCTAGCCATGTATGCCCCTGTATTTAAGGTCTCTGTTGTTTTCACCTTTCCATCAACATCCTCCACTCTGGAAAGCACTGGTTTTCCTTTTCTGCTTTCTATTCTCACATATATTGTTTGCTCTAACAAACATAATTTGTCAGGTCCATATTGCAAGGCCATGATGACAGAGACCTTGTTCTCTTGCTCTTTTAGGTCAGAAGGAAAAGAGAGCAAGAACATCTACAGTATTTCATAAACAACAGTAGTAAAAATGACATGGCATTTCCCTAATACAGGAAATGAATACCCCTAGGTGTGTTGTACATTCACCCTGTAAGCAGACTTTCAGGTCTAAGAATTTGCTTGCCTAGTGAGAGAGGATCTTTGGTTGAATAGCCGCCCAAATTGACAGATAAATATGCAAATAAAGCCACTGTTTTTAATATACTTTAAGGCAACAAAGAAGCACATGTGTACCATAAAATGTATTCACAATACATCAATAATTTAGCCACATTTAAAAGGAATACAGTGATCAACCCACAAAAGAGTGTAATCAACACTTAATTTCCCGTGGTTTAAGTATATCCTGAACTCACAGACACATGAAATCTTCTCTTCTGAGCAGAAAAAAGGACATGTCTAAGGGAAGCTGAGATGAGTGAAAATTCATTTATCAAGCTCTATTTTGCTTTCTTGTGTGCAAAACATGCTTAGAATACACCTTATGCAACACATTTTTATTGGCAGGGTGTACTTTAAGTAATTTCACAGGGACTCAATTTGTCATTAATTCAGATTCTTGATGAAACCTTCCATCTCTCATCAACACTCTTTGTTCTGTAAATCATTGTGATAAGATGTAAACAGAATTCAGGTTCATTTTATCTTTGAAGTTAGGTCCCCTTCCCTAGATCTCATTTTGGTGATAAGATTTAAGCATGAAGTATCTAGAACTGACACAGTAGTTTGAAGTTAGAATCCACATTTTTACTTTTCTGAAAACTGTAGAGACAGTAATTCATTGACTAGCATATTTAATTTGCATAAAATATTACTCTATGCTGCTTCAGTATAAAACTGATTCTTTAATTCCCTTCTCAATTTGACAGTTTAAGGTTCTTTTTACAAAAGGCTTTTTTTTTAATGTTGTATGCATCTGTCCTTAGCCAAAAATAATAAATGAATACATGAGTAGTATCAGATTTCTTTATTGTCTAGAGATATTTTTTTTTAGGTGGATTTAGTTTTAGATGCATTTTTCTCATTGTAGATGTCCTAATACCACCACAAAAATTTTGTGACTAAATTTATTTCAGATTGATTGTGTAGGAAGGACCCCCTGATCACTAAAAATTAGTATTGTGATATACAGCATATCTAGAGAATTTCTAAGACTTTAAGGTAGGGAAGGACAATGAGATTTTGATAGAAAGGTGCTTTCACAAAAAAAAGAAAATTGAAACAATAATAAGTGACAGAAAAGATGCTGTAGATAAATATATTAACTACAACCAGAATCCAGAAATACTTACAATACGAACAAGCCAAGCCAATGTAGAAGTAGATGTAGAGTAGTGGGTGTTGTAATGATAAGGTGGAGTCTGATCATCTTCCCATGTTTCATACCGTTCTGCATAGAACACTGCTCTCTTTGGGTTCAAAGCACCAATAGGCTGCAAAGTGATAAGAGGTCAAATATATTATCAGCTGAAGGGCAGCATGTCTGATATGTCATAGCTTACTTCTGCATTAAGATTCACTACACAGGAGACCCTGCAAGTAATTCATTCCACGCTGCAGTAACCCCTCGAGATTGCTGTAATCTTAGAATTTATTTTCAAAGGCTTTACGTAGTAGAACTCTTATGAGTTTTCTTATTTTAATTGACAAATATAACTGATTCACATCTGCAAACTTTCAAGACCTGCTTGAAGTACACATTGTTTCCCAATTGGTTCAGTAACATTGTTCTGGAAATAGACTTCTAAGACTGCATTTAAAATACATTGAGGCCAAACTAATATTTCTGTTGCTGTCATTCGCCATAATCACACAGCTAATGAAAACTGACTTTTGCTCACACAGGATACTTTGTAATGCACAGTTCATGATGAAAAGACTTCACGAGGAACTGCTGATGGTGTCTGGTGATCCTAAGCAGAAACACTTAAAACCCATGCATAGTCCTCAGGACTGGATATACTTTCCGACTGAAGAAAGCCATGTTGTACTGAGCAAAGCAAACAAGCTTTGTACTTGAAAACAACAGAATTTGGAAATTATTCACAAATTCAAAGTTCATTTCAAGCAAACTTAACAAACAATCTATACAAGTCAGGTAAAAACCAAAAGATATGTAAAGCAGGAGTAGTAAGTGTTGGTTTTGATGTGGCTACTTAGGGAATACAAGCTTTGTATGATTTTTAACCCACTTTGTCTCAGAAGTTTTTGCAAAATATACTTGTTATTAAGTGATACAAAAGTTACTTGGATAAAAAAATACAGATTTTGGCTCTTGTGGTAAAAATAACCAAACACACAGAGGGTACTACTTAGACAGTACACTTCCACACCAAATAATTGTATAAACTTGTTGTAATTTTAAGTGATTACTTGATTCATATTAATCAAAAGTTTAATTAAAACTGATATCATTCACACGGGGTATTACAACTTTAAAAAAAAAAATATATGCAAGGAATTTGACCCTTTTCAAAATGCTAAAAGGTATTGTCACATTTTATTCTACCACACAATTTTTCTACTGAATTAGAATCCAAAGTAATTTGGAACGGAAACACCATTAAAAAAAAATAAAATCAGTTCATTTCACTACACTATTTATGTAAGTAAAAAATTTTAAAGCTACAAGTATTTTATTCCTTCAGCACTGCTGTTTTTTGAGATGGCTGTTTAAAAGGCTGACATACTGTTTTCTGATTTAACAGTTTAGAGCTTGTTTTTAAATAGCAGTGTATACTTACATTTTAAACCATCATGATTTCAGTATTTTTCACTTTAAGCAGTCTGAATGTGTAATACTTTGCTGTGTCATAGAGATGTTAATATGTTTCTCATATGTGTAAAATGTATGAGTAATCCCAAAGGATCGATGTTATCTGGTGGAGATTGCACCCCAAGACCTCACAAAGCATTGTTGAAAAAGAAGTATGAGCCATTCCCTAGTACTTTCCAGGCTTTTTTCACAACTACTGGAAATAGAAAAAAAATAAATATTTGCATTTTTGTTGTACTTGGTTTCATTGCACATCCTGCCACTGTCAGGAAACACAGTGGCATTATTACAGCCTTTAAGTTGCCAATATATAAAAATGGTTGTTTGACAACTTCCTTGAAAGAGTGACTTATTAAAAGACATTCTTTTCCTATTAGACAGACAAACTGTGCAGGTACATGTGCACTTTGCTAAATTGAATCATGCTCTCGGTTGCTTTTGGGAGTGGATGGAGCCTGCTGATACCACCCTCATTAAGGTACTGTGCGTCCACTTCGCTGGCAGAACAAATTCCAGTCCCAATCACACATTTCAAGAACTAAAGCAGTAATTCATGCCCTAGTCCGTTAAAAGGAAATGTTCACCCTTTCTGAGATGGAAACACAAAGTAGTAGACAAATCGATGAGATCATATTTTGAACTGGAGAAACACCCTGAGAATATCTGTTCCCTCTACTCTGAAGATGCATCTTACCCTGTGTTGCAGTGAATTCTGAGACCATGGAAGACAAAGACATCATCTCTCACAATATTATTGTGCATATATATGTTTGAAGGTGCAGTAGAGAATATGGTAATTAATGCAAGATTGAAAATATGTAAAACTCCCTGCCTTTCAAAATATATTTGATGCTGATTAGAAGCCTTTCATCAAATAAACTATGTGTTTTCATTATTCACTGTAAATTGACTAGAGCAACAAGACCTGTGAGCCATAATTGATGCTCAAAAAATAATTACAAGGTATTTTATTTTATAGACTAGCAACATTTTAATGATGCTTTAATCTATACCTTTAAATAACTTTTAAAAATATATTATGTGAATGTTTGCATTTAATAAAAAGGTACTTTCAAGAATTTGGCAATAAAATACTAATGCAAACACAGCATCTTCTTTTCTGTGTTCTTCAATGGGAAGTGCTATTTCAATTTAAAAGATAAAAGATATAAGGATGTAAGATGGTACCTTCCCATTTTCATGTAAAAATGCCTGCAGAAGTAGGTAAAATAATCTACCTTCAGAAGATGCATGTTCAATTGTATTAAATAATAAACAAAAAAAGCTGTATTCTTCATCCTCATCAATATTCTTTTCAGAGTTAGAATGTATTTTTTCTTTCAATTACTTTAAGATTCGTTTGAAGAAAAATTCTGAAATGCACAGAACATCTGCTGAATAAAATGGAGTCTTTAAGTGAGATACCAATTAGAGAAATTTCTGTTCCTGCGTGGTACTGAAATTTTCCTGGGAAAATCTCTGGGAAGAATCTTTTCTGGAGATTATTGCTGGAAGGAAGGCAGGAAGGCAGGGAGGGAGGAAGGGAGGGAGGGAGGAAGGAAGTGAGTTAAAGCTTGTTTTCAACTAGCAAGTCTCACCTCAACTTCTCAGGACAGATCCTGTATCTGTCTGGGATTCAGGAGAAGATTAATTTCTCTCATGCCACAAAGATTTGTAGTGTTCACGAGAAGATTCCCTAGGTACGACTATAGCTTTCAATACGAAGGTGTGCTGGAAGTTCCTGACCTAGTTCACTGGGGGCCAGTATGGCCCCAATTACCAAAGATGGCAAGTGAAACCCTAGAAGTAGCGCAACGGTCTTGATGCAGCACTGCATGGAGGTGAGAGCTGGGAGCTGCCCATGCTCACACGACTCTGCAGCTTCTAATTCAGCATTACATCAGTCATCTCTGGCCTGTGGTGAAGGAATACAAGGAGCATCCAATCTCCCTCTTCTCTGCAGTCATGGAGACCCTGATGTGAACCACTTCTCTGCACATTAGTGGAAAGGACATCTCCCCTGATGCAGGAAACCACACACATTGAAAATACTAATGGAAAGTGCTCAAATCTCTAATTTAGCAAGGTCTGCCCCTTGTTTCCTTAGTATTATCTTCATGTCCATTTGGCAAAATGCCAAAATTACCCAAAGTAATGGTCCAGTTTATCCCTCAGTTAAGATAAGGATTTTCTGTAACTTGCAACTAACCCAGTTTTACTCTGTTGAGACGTGTCCTGCTAGTTGACAAGTTCTACAGTAATGCTAGTCTCACATTTCTTGTGAAATGTGTAGAGTATATGGAGTTTTGGTAATTTTTCTATAGTTTTACTATGCCTTTCTCAGCCCAGAAAGTCAACTACATTGGTTTTAATCTAATATCATGGCTATAAAATGAAGATAAATTTTACTTGTGGATCAATCCTCTATCTTCACATCATGGAAGAAGATATTTCCATTTCACCGAGATTCTGCTGCTGCATGCACTGATTACAATGACTTGCACAAACAATACAAAAGCAAAGCTCAAACAATATAGTGTGTCTCAGTCCATATCTAAAGCATAAGACAAATACCGAAACTGAATTTGAGTCAAATAAATTGCTCTGAACATTAAATAAAAAGTTCTTTCCATTGTTTTTAAAATGCTTTTCCCAAACACACCATTTGTCTTTTTATTACAAAAAGCTCTCTGAAAGGACTCATATCAAATAGTATCAACTTTCCATAAAATGGATTTATAAGATATTCTTTGCTCCAGATAGACAACTCACTGTATGACAATGCCTATTCAGCCACTTCATTTCTGATGTACTAAAAGCTGCTGTTCAAGTTTATTTTAGATTTCTTTGTTCCATTTAAAAATAAATATTTACTTTAACATTAAAAACACACTACTATTAATGTCATTCTTTTTTTACCTGGTTAATCTCTTTAGACATCTGGCCTTTGAACAAGTGTATTGCCAATACATCTAGTGTTTATATCCACGGGACATGTTATGTTAGCTCATATAATATTTACCGCTTTGCCAGCTATCTTCATAGACCTACATTCTCTCATGAAAGCAGAACTGAATGTAGCATCCTGTTTATCTAACCACTGAAACAGTCTGCTTATCTTGACTTTAATTCATGCAGCAGCTACCTTATCTGTTTATCTTGGGGGTTTTTTGTTTGGTTGGTTGGTTGGTTTTGGTTTGTTTGGGGTTGGTTTTGTGGTTTTTTTGGTTTTGGTGGTGTGTGTGGTTTTGGTTTTTTTTGTTGTCGTTGTTGCTTGGGTTTTTTTGTTGTTTTGTTTTGCTTTGTTTTAATGTACTGCACAAAATTTTAGCTGGGTATAAAAGAATTATTGAGCATGGCTTCATTTGGCTCTTGCTGAAAATTGACCCAGCTTTTCCTGACTGCTTGCTTTTTTTATTAAAAAATACCCACTGACCAACAATGTGTAAGTAGAACATCTTAGGATGGTACTTTAAATTTAAAAAGAAATTGTAATTTAATCCAAATTTGTAAACAGCTTTTTTTCACTGTGATGATATTAAGAATAGATAGCAATAATATCAAATGTAAGAGTTCTTGCAGAGTCAAAGTACTGGAATTTCACTCAGTAAATGAAGATTTTATTTGAGAAAAGCAAGTGTGTAATTGTGTGGCTTAAAATAAGCAAGCATTAAACTAGTGTTTCTTCTGATGGAAGAGTTGCATGTGGCAAAGAGAGAAGTTGCACTTACAGAAACTGATTTCATTTTTCCAGCAAGTGGTTCTTAATAAAGCCATAAACTCCATTCCACAGCATATACATTTTTAGAAGTATTAAGTATGGTTGCCTTGAAATATTCACACTTGGATGTGTTCATTTGCATTATTACATTTAGAAGCCTTGGGGCTTTATCACTTCCTTTTCTTGAAATGGCGCAGTAATAAGGAAAAGTGGTTATGCTTATCACCACCCATCAGTCAAACACCTTCCATATTAACAAAACATAATTTTTTCCACTCAGTGAATGGGCTTTTGATGTTTCATACACACGTCAATATTAGTATTACTTTGCCTGGTGAAGAAATCATTTTATTTAACAGGATGTATTACTGGAAGTAAATGAGGAGAAATTCCCGTTTACACTTTAATGAGCAGGGACAATGCAGCATGTCAAAACCATGCATTCACTATAATTTTCAGGAGGAAAAGTAATACAATTTTATACAAACCATACCACATTTTAAGTGTGTTGAACTCCACAAAAATCAGTGTACAGTAAAGGCTGCATACATGTTTCCTGGACTAATGTTTGATATCCTAGGTATTCTTCCCAAGGAAATCTCAACAAAGAAGAAAATAAGCAGATCACCTGGTGGTTTGATAGTGAAAAGATAATCTACGTATCCATGACAGCCTCTTTCATTAACTTTTGATCCTGTCAAACAATAAATATAACCTTTAACCTCGTGTTTTTAATGAATAAAGCTTGAACCTATGCTGTCTAATCAAATGAGTGGTTCAATATATCCCACTGCTACAGCACCTTCCATGCCCATGGACCCTGCTTTTAAATCTAAAACTATATATGTATGTAAAAGAAAAATAAAAAATAAAAACAAAGCCTTGATAAGGGAATTTTCAAACACTTCAAAGAAAAAGGGCAGAGGAATTTTCAGACTAATATTTAAATGTAATTGTTCTGAGGGAACAAGCAACACCTGGATGTAAAAATACCACAATAAGGAGTGCTACATAAGACAAGAATAAAATAGTATGGAAGGAAAGGGCAAGTTAGATGCTCAAGATGGTTTCGCAGAAAAGTAAATATTTGAGTTTAAGCTAAATGCAAAAGGCATATATTTTACTCTGTTACTGTCATCATAAGGAAGCCTAACACATCTAATTTCAACCCCCAAAAAGATAGAAATTGCATTTGACTTTATGGTCACTTAGGAGTTGTGATATCGCAAAGGTGGTGTGTCATATTTTGTACAGATACCTAGGAATCAAAGTTTTAAAAATTTCCAAAGCAGTGCTGTGAACTATCAGAACTGATGCTGGAGCTTTGTCTGAACTTTGAGTAAAAATACACAAAATACTTATTTTTTAGAAGTTAGATTTAGCACCTACATTTAACTACAAAAACTATTTTAAACTAAGAAAACAAAGCATGATTTCACTTTTAATTTCATTCCATTTGTGGGCTTTTATCACATATACCATAGTGTTAGAATTCTAAATAATTTCAGAAGATTGTTTGAGGAGTATGAATTACTAAAAATCAAGGACAGAGGCTTTGTGAAATGAAGAAGGGCAAATTTGCAGGGAGACAGGAGGTCAGGAACTGACAAGGGAGATTTTATCCATCAACAGTTTAGCTGCAAGTTCTGATTTGCCATCAAATCTGCAGAAACATTTCTCCATTGCAGGGTAAAATCCGACAGAAGGAAGTGGCTCCTCATGGAAAGGATACTGTGTGTGTCTGCCCCCAAGGTCTGGCTGAGGCTTGATAGCACACCTTGGTTCAATAATGTGAACAGTAAATCACTAACTCTTGCTTTTAAGCACCAGGCTACTCAGAATTCACCTCCCTAACAAGGAAAAAAAGGGCTCACTTACAGTTACAGGACACTATTGCAAATTAAAACAGAATTGCCAGAGAAATACTTCAGATATGTTCTGATTTTGAAGATTTTCACTGATAATACAAAAATTGAAACAGGACACAAGTAATGCAAAGCAGCCCAAGTGCACAAAGCAAGGCATTTCATACTAACTGGCCACTGCGTTTTAAAATAAATCATTTATCTATTTTTCCTTTTAAAACCATGGCAAAATGAAATCTATTAGATGTTATTACAAGGAACACTGGAAAAAATTTACAATTACACCCCTTTTATCCTGCAGGATTCCACAATACTTTAGAGATTTCACTTTGGTTTTCTCACACATCTGTGGGATAAATGCAACCCAAATATTACCAGAAAGGAAAGACCATTTTGTGTAGGCTTGTTTTTGGTGGTCAAAAACATAGCTTTTCAAGAGGGCACCACCAACAGCTTTTGGTAAGAGAATGCAGTTATCAAATTAGGCAAGAAAAGGTGCACACAGTATGGATTCTTGATGAAAAATAAATAGCCGTGGACTTGATTTTACATTTCCTTTCAAGGACAGCACTAATGAAAATGCAGTGATACTTAATAAGGTATACAAGCACTGATTCCATAATGAGTCTTTGCTAACTCATGAGGAAAACCTATTTATTCAGCTATCACACTACTTCCTGTAGTGATTACATACTTTGGTAGACTGCCATAAAAATTTGGATTCAACCAAAACTAAGTACTTAGTGAAGGACTCATGAGACACTGCCTAATCTTGTTGCACTTCACCACATGCAGTGCTATTAATACTTACAAGCAAGTTTGAGAGATTTTGAAAAGTGTAAGCACCTTAATGAAAGGTTTATCACTCTGAACAACTCTAAATGAGCAATACTGTTATATATTGGACAAAAGTAAAATAATTGCAGATCTTTATTCAAGTCATGTCTGTGGATCTTTTATTGTTCTTGGCACAGACTACAATAGTGTTACAGAATGGAAAAACACATTTGTGAAACATACCTAATATTGTGAAAGGTCAAAAGCTTTACATAACCTAAGGGAAATATCAACCAATTTGTTTCTGTTTGAGGCATACTAGTGTATTTGAGTGCATGTAGTGAAAATTCTGGTTTATTTACTTATTTATTTCTTTTCTAAGAAAAAAGGAAGAGTAAACTTAGGTGTCTCTATTGCTACTATGCATTCAAGTCCTACTCAAATTATTTCAGAAGTCTCACAAAAGCAGGCTTCCAGGCATGGTTACAACACATGAGGTACTGCAACTACCCTCTTTCCAACAGGGATGAGATTGTGACATATCCAGGGCAGGATGTCTCCATTGCTTCTAAAGATGCATGCTTTCAGAAGAGGAAAGAAACCCAGACTGAGGCAGAAGCCCCAGAAACATTAATGACTGATCAGCAGAGGGGAAAGCAGGGGCTCTATCCCAGGACTGCAGAACAGGCCTTGAGGGTCATTTTCTGTCTCCAGCCTCACTCCTTAAGTTACTAAGTCTCAGTTTCCTGTATTTTTGAGCCTCAATTTGTACAAGCGACTTCACTTCCCTGGCTGAGATGCTGTGGCAAGGATGCAAAAGAGCTGTCACACCCAGAAAACAGAAACCTCACACTGGAGATGCTGAAGAACTAACAACCTTCACTGGTAAGATAGTGCATATGCTTTCTTAGTTGACAGGAGCCAGGAACTCCCCACAACACAGTTTCAAGCCCTGTTTTTTGTCTTTTATTTTAGCTGGCCAAAAGCAGAGCCCCTCCATATGTTTTTGCTATGCTTGGCCAGGACAGACCTTCTCTCCAGTCAGCTGACAAAACCAGAATACTTGTTTATGAAATAATTATTAAATCAAAAGGAAGTGCTGCCATTATATTACTGTTCTAGTCCCTGCATAATAAAGTGAAATATTAGTCCAAGCTTTTTATTTCCAAAGGATCGGCTTTAATAAACTATGGAGATAATTAGTTAAATCAAGTGGTCTGACACACTCATGTTCCGTAAGTCAGAAAGTATAGAGGAGTTGCAGATTTGGAACCAGTTAAGTCAGGGACACAGAAGTAGTATAATGTAGAGATTCAGTATAGAATCACTCTAAAATAGAAAAGTCTATTTCAGGCTTTTATAAGTTTAAGATAAAGACCTTACTTAACCAGACTATAGATATAAAACAACAATGACAAAAAAGGGCTGGCTGGCTGTTTTTTGCAAAATTGAAGCATACCTTTGAAAGATCTCTGAAGTTGCCTGGAAGGGTCAGGTCTAACTCTTCTGATTCATAGTTTGTTAAAACCCAAGGAAATACAGGGTATTGGTTCAGATCATTGTACGTTCGTCCTATTAAAAAGAAAGTTTTAAGAATTAGGAAATAGTGTTCACTTCTTCAGCTGGAAAACAATCTAGCGGTTACATTTGTTGCATCACATGGTCCCAGTTCCCACCACTTGACAGAGTAAGGTAAAAATCTCCCAGACAAAAGCAGCCATTTCAATACATCTATGTTGAATCAGAAGTCAACATAATATAAAGAGCACATTATCTTTCAAAATCAACTAAAACACACCATATGCCAATAAACTCTTTCTGTATCTCCATTAAGATATTTTTATAGCATGAATATAGTAATTTAAAAGGACTATTATTTTCCTAGCAACCTTATGCAGTATCATAGCTGGCAAAGACTAAAAGAGACTCCAAACAGGAAGGGGCTAAATTTGAGGTCTGCAAATCTAGATCTATCCTAGATAGTCCATAGTAATCCTTATTTCCTGTGGCTCTTCTTCACTGAAGAAGTGGTGAGATTCCATTGCAACCTTAGAATCAAAGTGATGGAAGCCATGTTTGCTTTAACACTATTTTGTAATCACTTTGAAAATAAAAAACACTTCTACCCCCTAAAAGACAGACTTGGCTGCCCCAGGCCAATCTCTTCAGTCATGAAAGAAACATTGCTATCATCTCAGCAGCTCAAATGTGCAAAAGCCATCTTTAGATACCATTTCAAAAGAACAACCAGCAACTGCAATGAACTGAAAAATATGTATTTGTCACCAAGGAAAGTGTGTTTGGGGAAGGCTGCTATTTCTGTGTTCTCTGGTATTTAGGAGAATGCAACAGTTCAGTGATAAGAGAAATGAAATATCTTAGTACAGAACCATCCACCCTATTGAAATAGTGAGAACCACACAATATGGAACACGAGTCTTAAAAAACAAAATCAGGTCATAAATATATGTGTGTGTGTGTTTATATAATATAATTAGCAGACTGAAATAATCCAGGTTAACAATTCCCAGTCCTGCAGCAGATTTACAGCCCTGTCTCACTAACTGCTTCCTTCCAGATTCTGGACAGATTCCTGGGGTACAAAACCCAGCACAGGAAAACACAGGCTTCCTTGTTCTGAGTAGCACTGCAATTCTCCACAAAAATAATTTCTGCTTTAATGAAATGTGAAACTTTCACTGCTCTACAAACACCTTACTTTTTCAATCGAAGCTGATGAACAAAAAGCATGTTTGTATTTTGTACATAGTTTCACTAAATACAGGAAGAGTATATAGTGTTTATGACGGTGTGGTCTCATTTTTATACTTTGAACACACAGATGTTCACTAGAATATATTTTAAAAAAATTGAGCTGCAAGTACAACTTTAAAAAAGCAATGGCAGCACTGTGTTCTATACACAAATAAAGATGGATAGAAATAAAACCACTTCTTTAATATCAACACTGAATGAATGCAAAATGACTCTCAGAACAAGAATGTATCAAACAACTAAATCAAGAAATATACCAGAATTTATCCATGTGAAGGAGGAAAGGGAAAGGTATTCTCTGATAGAATATTAATTCTTTTAGCTTTTTGGGAGGGGGCTCTGTATGTGTTGAAGGAAGAAAACTCTGCATCATTTTCCACATCCATCAAGTCATAATATTATTTTCCTCTTTGGCAAGGGTTTATTTACATATGACTTGTAAAGTTCCTTGAGATTATCAAATTTAGGGTTCTATAAAATACAGCCTTTATAAAACTACAGCTTCATACAATAAATGTTTTCCTCACCATCAGAACCCTTAATTAATAGAGGAGTGTGCAAAGTTTCCACGATAGAAAGACATTTGTGTTTATGTAGACAGTAGAGCAAAAGAAATCTGAGATCCAGGGAGAGAATGACAAAGCATAAGCAAAAATGAAGATTCTTCAGAATCAAAACTTGTATGGAAGAGTTCACAGTAATAAAGATCTTCAACTTTAACCATTTTATAGAAAGGTAAGAACAGCCTTTTGCAAAATTTTGAAGGGAAATGTAGGGTTACCCAAAATCACTTTTAAGTTCAAAATTGAGATTTTTTTTTTATATTGTGACTTTATTTAATTTTGATACTTACTTCAGTTATTTCATATCAATTCAATCTCAATATACAGTCAAAAAGATTTTGACTTTCTGTTCCCATTCCATATGGGGAAATCACAAATATGTGAATAGGGCAAGAAAAAAAGCAATCCTGAGCCTAGCTGCTGTATGAGTTCTCCTTTGCTGCATTGTTACTTATAGTATAGACACCTGAAGACATTCTTGTGTGACATTAGCTCCATGTCAGAACACTGCAGTAACTCCTTCATGCATTTTTTCACCTCACAATGAGAAAAAATTTGAAGCAGCTTATCTCTCAGCTTAGATAGGATAAATTGCAAACAATGAAGCCTTCATGATTATGTATTTGATAAACATAAGCATAGTCTGGTGAAAAAGTATAAACAAAATATTTTCTTCTCTCCTACTTCAATATTTATAAAACAAGTTTTATTTATGAAGAAATTAACCCCTAAGAATAGCTTTCAATTTCTTTAATAAAAAAGTTAGTGATTTATTTTTATAAATTCAACAATTTTCTTCTTAATATCAACAAATAAAACTAACTGGAGAAAAGAAACTATCATTTAAATTGTGAAAGAAGACCAAACCTACCTGATGAGGTAAGACCACTCATCTACACTTATCTGAGCAGAGGACAGTGATCTAGGCCTATAATGGGATTACAAGTCCATAATTCTAAACATGCATAAATATTAGCAATTTCACTTTGTTAGAGATGCTGTCTTGATCAGTTCTGGCTTCACAATTGATTATTTTTAGGGCAAAGTCAGCAGATGAATATACTTAGCCATCTCATCAATTATCTGATGCTTCCAGCAAAAATTATTTGATTCTTTCCTTGGATAAATAAATATAAAACATGAACGGGTACCACTATTGGTAGTCCCTGTACCTTTTCAGAAGCTTCAGATTTCTCCTCAAGTAGTTTTACAGAGATTAATATTAAAGGCTGAATATTAAATATTGCAAGCCTGTGACACTAATCTACTTGAACAATAAAAATGAGGCATAGTAAATGAGATCTCAGAAATAGTGGATATGTTTCTTCATTAAAAAGAAAAAAACTTTTTAATTAAACCATCCAATTTAATGTTTTTATATGGCACTTTAGTTTTGAAGGTAAAGTGAGCCAGAGACAGCTGACAAAGAAATTATAACTGCAATTCCTTGGTGAAAATGTTAATGACAGCAAAATATTGTTTAATTAGATGATTGCAGCATCTGGATTAACACTCTTTAAGAGCGATGTTCCTGTGCTTGTCTGCTTCTTCACACTTTACAGACATTTTGTCATCTCTAGGTCATTAGGAAAGAATTTTTAATGATTTTTCTAGAAGCAAGTAGTTCAAGTTACATCTAATTAGATGACAATAATAAGCCCAACACATGCAGTAGCTAAATATATACATAATTAACCAGTGAGGGCTTGTACATCACAGAGTAAAAAAGTGGAAAATGCTAAACAGGCGAAAAAAATGGGGGAGGGGGAAGAAGTTCATCTGAATTTATTACCTAACTGAAGATGTCATTTTTTTCCACAAACCTTTAAAAATAATTCCTTTCCACTACAAGAAATTACTCACAAAAATTATGGATGCAATTATTCTCCATTTCTTTCAAGAGCTGTGGCATGTTGGATTTAAAGGACTTAAAATTCAAATAAATACAAATGCAAGCACACATTTAATATACTGCAATTTGAAAAAAAAAAAACAAACAGCAGAAATATTCAGTTAAATACTGAGAAATAGATTTGAAAACTAGACTTCTAATGAAAACAGGGAACACTGCAACCATATTACAAAATTACTTGTTCCCACTCCTCTTGATCCCTTTTGCTGTGGTGGGATTACTTCTAAGTACTCTTTTCAATACATACTCTTTTCAATAACCTTGTAACTGAGAATAGTAAAGATTACTTGTTTCCTATATCACCCAGTGGGTTCAGTTGACATATATACTGGTCCCATGCAGAAAGGACAATTAGTATAATCATAGCTGCTTCCAAGCCTTCAAAGCAAATGGATCCCTGAAAAAGAAATAGGTAGGAGGAGGGGGAGGCTGGCCAGGAAGGCTTATGTCTACACAACCAGGACGAAAACCAGGGGCAAGGAGAGTATAACACTGAGACTGATTGATAAGTACCAGAATGCAGTATTTACTTTTGAGAGGAAAGCCCTGATCTGTAAACATGATGAAATATGCTTGAGCCAGAAAAGGGCAAGAAAGAGGTGAAGAGCCTGGAAACAGAATATAGAGGTGAGAAAATAGAAACTAGAGGGTCAGAGAAACAGGTTGAAACAAGACTATAGAGTTTTGAAGATGGGGAGCGATTTTGAATTGAAATTGCAATGACACATCAGGCCAACTCAAGTGACAGCAATCATATCTACTTGGGTAGGAAATAATCTGGAAAGAGAGTTCTTTGAGAGCTGAGGTAGACAGTTATTAAGTTGTGAGTACAGATCACAGCAGAAACAGTTAAAATAAAAATGAAGAGTGACAATGTTTCAGAGACTATGTAAAGATTAAAAAAAAAGTCATAGACAGATGCATTGTTTTAAAAGGGACACTTGGGCTTTTCAAACATTAAGAACATATAGGATAGACAGAGGTCATGCTTGTCAGGACAAGACATACTGGCAAAACAGGGAGAGATTTAAGAAGAGATTCATATATTTCTTTCAGTGGTTCTGTTCTACAGAGATCCACCCGTCTGTGTATTAACAGTATTAACAAGCAGGCGAAGGACTTCTTGTGGGAAAGGACCCAGCTGCATGACGTCACAAATGAAAGAAATGAGCTGGTGTCAGAACTCTCACTTCTGAACGTCTCTCTTCCAAGGTTACTACTTCTTGAGTAATTTCAGAAAAGGATCACAAGAAAATGAGTACTTTCTTACTGTTTTGTAAGCACTAAACACTAAATAAGCACCATTGTAAAAAAAGAGGAAGGTACAAAGAAGTGGCAAAAGATCTATTAAACCACTTGTTAGTGGACCTGTATTTGGATGAGAATAAACAACAGTGAAGCAACCTTACTTATCACCTACTTAACAGCAGAAAATCCACATTTCTTAAGTGTCAAACAGCTCAGATATGCTGAATAAGCCAGTAGGAGATAAATGGCAACATGAATAAAAAAAAATTTGATGCATATATTTCTCAATAGCTAAAAACAATAATATTGTTAGAGGAAAAGATGCTGCTTAAATAAAGTGATATTCTGAAACTAGGTCATTGCCGCCTACACGAACAGTTGCTGGCAAAGAAGTTGCAACTTTTAAGAAAATATTTCTTATGGAATCTCATTACAAAAGAGTATAATTGAAAATGTATTTGGAAATTGGATTTCCAAGAAGAAGAAAAAAAAGAAAATACATGTCTTGTCTTTACTTGGGGAAGGAGGTCACAAGGAAGTGCTCTATCTTTGTGTACAAAATAGAAATTCCTGTATTTTCTTCTGACTGCCAAGGGCCCTGTGTACGGTGCATATAAGAATTTGTGTCTGTTTAATGCAGATGCACCTGAACAGTTATCAAAACAGTGCATATAACTGTTATCAAAACTAGGACAACAAGTACTAGAGGTACTTTGTTTCCATATTTATGGCACAGTTATTAAGTTTTTCAGTGCTTCTTCAGAAAACATCTATTTGTTGCAAAGGAAGTATTGTTGAGGAATATCTTTCAACAGGAGACTTACAGAAAACACAGCCAGGGCTGTAAAAGCAGCAGTGTCATTCAGGCTGCCTCCTTAGCTCTTGACCCTGCAATTTCCCAGATCTCCAGCCCTGGTGGTACAGTGTCATGCAATGTTACAGCCAGGATCAGCTTGGGTATGTGAGAACTTTTAGGCTTTCTAACATATGTTTATGTTTTGAAGCTTTCTCCCATTCAATTGCCCTTGGAGCTCAGGTGCACTCCATTGTGGGTGTGTTTCTGGTTTGCCAGGAACTTTATGATGAGATTCCTTGCAATACTCCCAAATTCTTAATGAGCTTCAGGAAGCCAGTTTCCTAGTTCAAGGTCAGACTTCATTTAATTTACAAAACCAGATTATCTTCCAAAAAATAACTTGAAGGGATTTTTGTTTCTGTCAAAAAGTTGGAAAACTTTGGGGTTTGTTCCAAACAGCAATAAAAGGTTTATCGTCATGTCTAGAATTGCCTGTTGGGTTTCAATCAGTTTTCATTCTCTTATGTTGTTTTCAGAAAAGGTTTTGTGTGTGTCATTGGCAGGGAGTTCAGCTATCGAGGATAAATCTGATTCTGACTGAAAAAAATAATCACGAACTGCTGAAAGATTTTATAAGATGGTACGTAATGCTGTGAAATGAGCAAGGGAGCTTATACAATTAACTAAGAGATTGCATGAACAAATGAGATTTACCAGTAAGAGAATGATACCAATAAATCTGCTAGAAATTAAATGCTTTGAGTCAGAGATAGACACTCCTGAAGTAGTAACCAAGCTGCTTTTCCAAATACAATACAACTCATGGGCACACACCAAAACTAACAAACAGATAATAATCCTTCAAACTTTGGCCATAGCAGGGGGTACCTGGAATGCTAATGTCAGGCCACCCTGGTGTGAAGCAGAGGAATGCTATGACATGACCATAAAAGAAACTTCTCATGTAACCACCCCAAGTGTTTGGATATAAAACATGCCCAGCAGTATTAATATCAAACAAAAGGGCAAAAAAATTTCTGTTGAGACCTCCGAGATACTCTGAAGTAATTTTTTCAGGCTGAACCTTGTTTATGGATGTGCATGATGTTTACTTCCGTGCATGTGTCACTGCAATGCCTAATTGACTTCAGACACAATGGTGTCTTACAGGTTTGGATACTTTGGTGATGTACCTAAAAGTAAATGACCTTGGAGTTTTAAACTGATTAAAAATGAAAAGTAATTTATAAAAAAAAAATTGGCTCAGCTCTTGTCTATTCGCATGTGAAGAGTTTAGAGTCACTGCTTATGGAAGAAATGAATACATAACAAGGAAATTGCAAGCAAAGGACATTTCTGTTGATAATGTATTGGACAAGGACTGAGGGGACCTAGGTTAACTTCCCAGCTCCCCAGTAAATCCTCCAAGTTCAGGTGAGGCAGTCAGGGAGCCTGCAAGGTTCTGCCTGTATTTCCTCAGCACCAGAAGGGCAGCGGATGTGCAAGAGGCATGAAGCAGCTGGAGACGGGCCAGTGTCCAGAAGCAGGATAGCGACATTCTCATGGCACTGCGCCAGAGGCAATAAATGCTCAGCAGGGCTCCTTCCTCCAGCAGAGATCTGTGGAACTGTGGCTACAATGCATGGGAACCAAGCTGGTGAGCCTGCACTGGACTTTACCATATGGACTTTGCAACCCAGATCTCCAATAGTTTCATGGACTCTGCTTTTTGCTCTATTCACAAGGTAAACATGCCCTCAGATTTCCAACTGTTCAGTAGTAGCATTTCCGTATTACACTGGGATAATTTGATGACACATTTATTAATATACATAGGACTGGATATATGGAAGATAACTACCATATAAGCACAAAGGTAAAAGCCTAAAGGTTCAAAACAACTGAACTTGACAGCTCCTGAGTTCTGCCACTGCCCTACTGGAAAGAACACAGTAACTGTCATCAGACTGGTCAGCATAACGAGTGCTACCTTTGGGTTTCACTCTTGCATGTATCTTCTATCTGCCCTGAAGATAACATCAAGTATAAAAGTTAGGACCAGGCAAAGATGAGAGTTGTAACGCTGGAGTACAAAGTGATGCCTGGTGGAATTTGATTTGGGTTTCAAATTAAAGCTCACTGAAGTGAAATGTCTGAGGAAAGCTCTCTGCAGGCAGGTTCACAAGCAGCATGTGTGCTACAGGCAGGAATCATAATAGCAGACAACCTCCTGCAAATCTTTGTATATGGTGTAGAAAACTGAAGCCTTTCACATTTAAAATTACCACACAAGTTAACATGTAGAAAAGGGAAAGGTGAAAGGAATAATATCTTTGTGAATGTTTAATTAACGACAATTGCCAGAAAAGCTCTTCTTTTGCCAATAACAAATGGATGTCTATGGCAGTTATTTCTCATTTTAAATACCTAATCTGATATTATAGTTCAACTCAAAGAACTAAATGAGAAAAGATGCTGTAATCTAATCATACCACAATCCAGGTGACATCTGTACTAGGCAGAATACTGTTGTTATTCTGCTGTCTAGTTGCTGTTGCTGAGAATGATGAAGTAGTGAAATTACATTTTCCCATTATTATTTCCAGACACTCTCTGGCAATGGTTTGTTGACTCTAATAAAGCTTCAGACAAAGCTGTCAGCAGAGGAAATGGCAGAAAGGGAGCAAGGAACAGCCTCCACAGCAATACATGAATCTAAAGTCTCAGTGAGAGGTTGTGCATTTTCTGATAAAATTGAATGTGTGTGTGTTTCAGAATCTATCAAAAAGGCGCAGCTGAATTCTAGAGGGATAAATGTATTCTATCAAGTTACAGTGCTTAAGACTTTGACAAACAAACATATTATGAGGGTTTAAAGAGTCAGAAGCCTTACCTGCTATAGTATTGAGAAACATCAAGTATTCAAAGTTAGATATCTCCCGTCTCTGCCAGCGCTGAGTCATGTTGGAGGATTTATAAAGCTGTCGGGGTGTGGCCAGAGAGATTCTCCTAGGAAATACATTTAAAGAATGATTTTTTTTAAGAGTCTCATTAAATGTTAAGATGTAGGGCAACATAATTAGTGTGATTAATTTCAGATTCCCTCAGAGGCTTTTTCATTTCATTTAATGAAGTCAAGAAGACACTATTACCCTTATTTGAGAAATGGCTAAAATTAAGAACTATATTTTATTTTATCACTACTACAGCATTGTAATAAATCAGAATAATATATTTTGTGTTTTATTTTATACTGAATCTGGTTAAAAGACTGGGAGTAAAAGAACTGCAGACCTCCTGGTGCCTGGCTTGTCGAACAGGAATAAAAGAGGAGTACCATTTTCCTGTTTCAAAAGGATATATTAAGGTAAGTTTATTAAGGTGAGTGAATGATAGATTAAAGTGCCATATAGTTCCATCACATGGGTTGAAGATATTTATTATACAATTTGTGCACATCCTCCATGGTCAGCTACCCATGATCCTTTTCTATATCCCAGTAAGCTTCAAGATTTCTATTTATAGGCTGGTTTTGGAAAGAAACAAGGTTTGCTCAGTTATTTGCTCACATGTTCATCTGCCCACCTCTCCATAATGACTTCGGGATTGCATTTCATTCAAATTTGGAAGAGGAGCACAAGCTTCTAAGATACTCAATTTCCACACATTATCTAAAACTCACATGACTGAATAAGGGAGAGAGCATCAAACTACATTCCAAGGAAAAGAAAAGCAGAAAAATTCAGCTCTTTTGCATTCAATTTGACAACATCATAATAACCAAATACCATGCACCAAGTTCTAAATTACCCATTATATATACTCTCCCTGATTGGTGAAATATAGATGACTAGAATCAGACTTAGGTATTAAAGAAAACAATCTTCAACAAGCAGAAACAGGCTCATTGCTCACAACTCAGTTATTGCCTGAAAAAAGAACAACAAGGAGAATCTTTGGAAGGAGAAAATATTCATCTCCTTTGATAATTTTTGTTTCCAGAAATTTAGATCTTATGAATGTATTAAAATAGAAAAAATGTTTGTACATGTTAAAAACAACAACAAATGGGATTTCCAATGTGTAGCCTCAATTTAATAAGATTAAAGAATGTTTCTACTAGTATTTATATAGTTTGCCAAGACTAATGCTTCAGTCAATGCTTCAGATTTTAGTTGCACAGTGAGCACACTAACTGTACTATTTCTAGAATCCGAATGCTGAGTATTTTAATAAAGCGATATGCAAATTGTCAAATTGGACAGTGTTTATAAAAATGTGAACTATCTACTTCTAAAAATACATGTACATACTTCTATACTTGTATTAAACTCTATTTCCTGAGAAATTATGAGTATTGGTATGACATTGGCATGTAGAGTCATCCCAATTACGTGTCTAAATTGCCAGTGGGTAGGTTGTCAATGTCTGCCATACTTCAACTTAGAAACTGAGCATACAAAAATGACCATGCAAATTATGTACCCAAATAGCAGGATATAAGGTCTTGCCGCCTTGGCTAGACTTATTTTACAGTAGATTCTAGGATGCCAAAGGTAAATACATTTTGCTAGTACACAGAAGGCAATACAAAATGTTTTAAAGTTGTTTCTACTGCACTTCTTATGAAACAAGTTATCTAAAGAAATATCTGAGTGTAATTATACTTTATATTGCATTTTATAGATTAACAATTATTTTTGCAGTGGAACTCTCAAAGACACATAGTTCCCAGTAAATTTTGACTAACACTACACACAAATTAATAAGCACAGAAAATAAAAATACTATGGAGATCATTCAATTTACAAAGCATTTCTGTCACAGACTTTCTGTTCCACTTATGAGAAAACAACATTTATGCATCAGAACAGTGTAGCAGCTGTTTTTAGACTTTATTCACAATCTCCTAGGGAATTTCAAAAATCTATAAACTGTCAAGTGCTGGACTTTGCATTTGAATACCTGATTCGAGTGAACTCTACAGAAAATCAAAATACACTAACAAACATCCTTATTTACTTTATATCTAAGGTGTTTGAATGATTCACAGTTATTTCAGCAGAGTCTGGAAGAAATTATGCACAATAAATTGGTTCCGCTCCTGCTTGTTTCAGCTAACATAGGGGGACCCACTGTTTTCTGTTTTGCTAAATCCACTAACTTTGATCAAACCATTTCTCTCTTCAATATGCCATCACCGGTTTGAAGACACACAAATGAATGTGCTTCCTTTGCTTCCAGAGAACCATGAAGTATCTACTCAAAATGGAAACTGCAGAAGACTGATGTACAATGGAATGATTCAATTTTTTAAGTTTTATATGTTTAAAAAAGACTTCATGACATTTTGTTGAGGGAAGGAATGTTATATATCCCATATGTCGAGCATGACACACGTTCTTTCACAGTCACTTTTAATTTAGTTAGCTACAATCCCATCTCATACAAAGGAACTTTTAAGTATCTTGAACCTGCATGACATTTTGTGTTGTGTTGCTCCTGTTCAGAGATTAAAAAAAAAAATAAAAAGACTTGGGAAAGTCACTGAATTCTGACAAGAGCCTCATCAATACTGAATTTTAATCAAAGCTCTAAAAAGGGTTTTATACTTTTATGACATCAAATCTTAGTTTTTCTACCTCTCTCTCTTCCCAAAAATCCAATCTCTGTAAACCACTATACTGAGAATTGGAAATCCATCACCAAGCTACTGATGTGGCAGAGTTGAGTTGATGTTGAATATAGTTAGCAGTCAAAATACATTTTTTTCAGCAAAAAGTTCATAATTTCAATTTCTTAACTTTAGTAACTGGACCCATTGTTTTCTCTGCTGCATGAGTAGCCTACAGAATTTCAGTGGAAGGTACCAGCACATGTTTAGTTTTGGAGTAAGGTACTGTATCTTTTACCAATTCTTTGATCTCTATATGCTTACAAAACCATGAGGCAGCTCACAGTTGGTTTCTAAGCTGTTATTTTATCCTCCATAAAAAGGCACTAGTAATTTACACCTGAGGTGTTAGAACCCTCAAAAGTAGTCTGATAATGGTAAAAATATGGGTATTACTCTACTTATGTAGAATCATATGGAGCTGGAGAAGTAAGTTAAAAGGCACAGCACTGTCTGCCCAGTTGTATCATTTGTCAAGGTCATAAGGAAATTACAATCAATGTAACGTGTTTCAGGAACAGTGAAAATGCATTTTTCAAAGACAGACTAATTTGATTACCAAATCAGATTGAACCCTTCAACATGTGACTGATTTTAAGGATGTAATTACTTCTTTGTAACACTAGGCACAGTCTTGAAAGCTTTGTTGTATCAAAGCATTAGACAGGCTGTTGGGATAGGTAGCAAAGCGTCAAACTGCAGATTTGCTCAGAACAGCAGGTCTGTAAGGTCTTGGGAAGACACACTGGTTCACCTGCTTCCAATACTTCGTGCCATTACTCCATAAATATCGCTATTTCCTTCTATTTCCCTGCATCTTTATGAACTGCAGGATTTCATCATGAAAACAAATGCATTTGAAGTCCATGTACCACATTAAAAGTAATTTATTTCTTCAGAATGTTTCCATCATGAATGCAAGTCTTTATGATATGTAATTAACTTTAGATGACATGTTTATCAGAGGAATATCAGAGAGGAAATATTATTTACATAAACAAAACTAAAGAAATTAAAGGAAACGACCAGAAATATCTGCTTTTGTAAAGTACAGCCTAATCTGAAAAATTAGTGAAAAAAAAGCATTTTACTCAGCATAGCAGCTCCTTTTGACTACTCAGCATAATTTCTCCTTATGTTAGTTATACAAATAAGCATAATTTTAAAAAATTAGCATTCCAGAACCAATATATTCATAGGAAGGGAAACTATATCCTAATATCAACAAAAGATTAGATCAACTACAGAGCAGTTATAGAGTTAGATTTCCCTTCAATTACTCCACTGCAATCCTACTGAAGACAATATGGGTATGCAGATGGGAAAAAAAAAATAGAAAAACAAAAAACCCATGATTATAGGGTCTATACTGTGCATAAATCACAACATGATTATGCAAAAAAAAACCCCAAAACCAAAAGCAAATCAAGGAAAGAAAACCAACTTCTCTACTATATGCCAGATATATTGTGAAAGCTAGCAATTTGATTCAAATTGAACTTTAATCAAAGGGTATGGAAATAACTGCATATTACATTGAAGATGAAACTTTTCTAAATAATTATGTATCAACAAACTTTTTCAGACAATTATTCACTGAATAATGCACAAAGGATATGAATTTCAAAAGTAAAAAATGTCACTGTAGATATGAAATTCTGATTGAGAAATTTGCATTTTGTTTGTGCAAGAACGTGGCCATTTTTGTTTCAGAAAAGAATACTATTACTTTCCACATAAAGACAGCAATTCCTTTAGCTAAGTATATGGAAGAGCATTGCAAATATTAACAAGATGGATCTTCCAAATAAATACCCCAAATTCTCCTTGATCTCAATGAAAACTTGAGAAATCTGGCAGTTTGCCAAGAAACTTCAGCACATTCAGGAGATCAAACCTTAGGTATCATGAAACTCTCAGGCTCATGACAGGGAATGATGTTCAGCTGGGAATGAAACAGTTTCCCAGTTCAAAAAATGCTTTGACACTTCAAAGTATTTCCACATTTTGCACTGGGATAAAACAAGGACAATGTGAAGTTTAAGTTTGTAGGAAATGACTTCAAGAAAGAGAAAGATACACCCCAGACATTACACTGATGAGTAAATCATTGGCTTTTGACCAAATCAAGCCAAATGGATGTCTGAACCCAAAGCACTGTATTTTGTGAACTTCCTGCCGTTTCCTCTCTCCCTTATATTTATTTATTCTTGTTTCATTTTGACCAGGACTTAATACTGAACCTAAGAAGTTTTTCACCAAATTTCTGCTGATACACCCTCAAAAACAATTTCAGGTCTGAATGGACATTTCTAAATAAAAACTCCCAGAACAATAACAACAGCAAATTAAAAAAAAAAATAAATATTGAGTCAGGAAATTTCCCCCTTCCAATTCAGTGAATTACACATGAAGGTCATCTTACTGAAATAGAAGCACATTTATAATATATGAAGATTTCCATCCTTATTTCTGTTCATAGACTGATTTAATATTGAGGTTGATCAGAAAATAAAAGATACATGTGTAAATTTCTAAGACCGAACCTTAGTTGGTCTTTCTGAAATAGATATAGTTCTTAATTTTGAAAACAGAAGAAGAATAATGCATTCTACTAATGTATAGAAGAAATTTGAAAATTGCCACTGTGCTGATAGGCAGTGAAGTAAAATACACACACATTCATATAGAAGAAAATAATTTACATTCAGCAAACACAAAAACTTCCACATTCTGTATAACAATCACAGCAAGGATGAACATTTGTCTATACATTTATGAAACCTAACTGGAAATCAGGCTTTGAAGAGATACAATAAGTTTTTTTCATTGGAAGGTACTTTCTTCCTGTTATTGAAAAAAAAAAAAATCTAATAATCTAATTTAAAATACTTTTATTTCTATTCCATACTAATAAGCCATATAGCAAGTAAGGTTTATCAAAGTAACCTTAAGAAAGCGAAACTCTAGAGTTTCATGACAAGAATAATGTTCTAATATTCAAATTCAAAAAATATCTACTTTATAACATAATAAATGCAAAATATACTAACTATTTTATTTAAATTACCTGGCTTGTGGCAAACCATAGCTGGTTCCTACTCCAACACGTGGTAAGCTGTACACGACTTTTTTCACTGTTGCTTGGTCAGGAAAATTAAACATAACAGAAGCTAAAGGAAGAAAAGAAAATATGGACTAATAAAACATTTGCAGAAGTCTGTTTCTCCACCTGCATATATTTTTCAAATGCTCTGGTTTCTATTTGGGGAAAGAAGTCAGTTCCACTTTTATCCTCCTGGAGATCCAGGGTACAACAGAAAATCCTGATATACTTCATAACTGTGTGTAATTAGCTGGTTAATGTTTTGCAGAAGATATGAGTGTTTATTTCTGAGGAATCACAGCTTACTATTAACCCATACAGTAACCTCTCATCAGGCTGGGAAGCTGCTCAATAGTTGGCATGGCATTTGGTCTTCGAAATGGTGCATTAAAACACACAGGACCAAGGAACTGCTTAATTTCCTCTCCAGCTGAAATCAAACTTTACATCAGAGCTCCTCAGGGTAAAAGACCACTGTCACACCTCAGCAACCACTGGACTCTGATTCAGAGTAACACATACAGAAGACTGAGTGGATCCATTTATTGATCTGGTACTTTTTTTTACTTTAACTCGGTTTATAATTAGAAAAGGAAATACCCCTTTACATATTTCCCTAAAATATTTATGGAAACTGAGGAGAGTGGTGGGACAATAGAAAAAGCAAATTTCCTATCAAACATCTGAAGAATTTACCAATTGCAATGATGTGGTTTTGCAACTAAATCTCCCTGGTGCAGAGAAAGCAGCAAGATTGATTTATGTGCTTGATTTTAATATAATTTGCACTGAATACATACAAGAATAAGCATTATTGAACAGACCTCAGCACTTTATCAAAGGAAGCACAGAGTCTAAAAACTAAGATAATAAATAACGCACAAAATAACTATGAGCACAATTTTATGCAACAAATGTAAATATGACCTACTTCTGTTTGCCATAAACACTTCCAAAGCTGTGTTTTGAAGAAGATAACGTCTTGAAAAAACAGCCCGAATCTCGCTGAACATCCATTTTCCATGGAGGCCTTCAGTATAGGCGAGGACCTTTAGAGAAAGTCAAGGTGACAGTTATTAGCTGGAGTTTTTCAACTAAATACTATATAAGAACGCAGGAAATTTTAGCCATCAATGAAGTACAGTTAAGTTAATCATATCTCTTTAACACTTAAAACCCATGAGTTAAAACATGAACTTAAATGTTTTTAAGAAATGCAATTAAGTATACCTGCTGTTAGAAGAATATCAGTAAGTAACGTAAGCTGATGCTCCTAGATCTCATAAGTCACATCAACTTCTTTTCCTCAAAGAAAAACCCCACACCCAAACTCTACAAGCAAGCATAGGGAAATGGAGGCAGCTGCAATTATGCTTAGCTGTGTTTTCTTCCAACAGTATGCACGACAGAGTTGTCAGTTACATATCAGATAACAGATTTACTTCTGAGGCTGCCGTATGCAAAGTACAACCAAAATAATACAACTTGCTATGCACATCCATTTCAGGGTCATAAATTACAAGTCCCTCCATTCCATTAATAAATGCAGAAATTAGATAGAACAGTATGTCAACATAATCATTATTCTAAAGCTA
This sequence comes from Dendrocincla tyrannina, assembly GCA_035047865.1. Taxonomy (NCBI): domain Eukaryota; kingdom Metazoa; phylum Chordata; class Aves; order Passeriformes; family Dendrocolaptidae; genus Dendrocincla; species Dendrocincla tyrannina. The sequence goes on along the minus strand of JAWWMP010000001.1, from coordinate 50,273,593 downwards.
AGTACATCTAATGAGCCAAACCACGGAGAAAATTTAACAATTTGTAATTTTGCATTCTAAAATTAATACGAAAATATTTTAAAATACTTTAAAATTAGCATTGCTTTTCCAGTTGGACAGTTTCTCAATTGAACGTCTTGATCTAAGACTAGATATTCATACCTAAATAATCTTTATCACTTTTCTCTAAATGTTATGAATGTTCAGAAAAATAGAAAAAAAAACCAAACAATTTAGTTAGACATCAGCTTTATTAACATATTTCATCTGTGAATTACCTTTCCTTTCATATCATGCACTGTAGAACAACCTTTTCCCAATCCTTTCAGCACCTGAAAGGCTGCCTTCAGCCTTCCACATCTGCTCAGGTGGGCTCTGCTATGACACTCCTACAAGGAATCAGTTGTTTGGAATGGGGACCCTCCCTACACAGACCTGCATTTCCCAGGCTCCAGACTGTGCCTTTGCCTGGGCTGCAGCCACTGAGAGTTGCAGCCTCAGCGAAACAAAGAAACACCTTCACTGAAGGGAAAGGCAAAAAGGTTTCAGACTGGAGAGACTGAGCATCTCTGTTCTCCATTAGGTACATAGAAACTGTCGGTACACCAGTTTGCACTGCTCAATTCGCTCAGTTGAGGTCTTTCCTTTCTGTAACCATGACCTCCCTCAGCTTCTAAACAGGGAAATGTTAGGGAGACCATATGCTGCTGCTGCCAGTGATCCCTCAGTCTTGAGGGTAACGGAAATCGTATTACTTCAGTTTTTTCACTGATGCAGCTTCAAGTTAGCAACATGTCTTCATATATGAAAAAGCTCATTTAAGTTTGTGCACTTGGTGTACAACTTTCTTCTCATAACCATGATAAGTCTATTTCAGAGAGGACAGTAATAACAGCAATAATACAATTGTGCTTCAGCACATGGAAGAGTGTTCAGATGTTAGTTCTGTCCTTGATGGAAGCTGGTCATAGGAACACACTGTTCACATAACAATAAACTACAGATAAAACCTAGACCAACACTGGGGCTGATGGCACTATTTTATTCAACTCAGCTATCCACACTAATTATACACAGTTTGAAAGAAGGGAAGGGGCTTGATTTCTTTGGAGACCCCCCAGACTCATGCAAGAGACTATATGCTTCCTCCACTCAGTCACAGGTCAGCTGTGTAATACTACCTCATATGCTAAACTCTTGCAATTGTTAAAAATCTGCGCCTTATTTTTACTTTGAACTCTGGTAGATCCCATGACACCTTTGTCTGTGAGCCTTCTAGTATCAGATAACTTTTCCTTGTGTTGGTAATTACAGACTGGATCCAGTTACTGCTTAGCTTTCTCTTTGATAAGCTAAATAAAACAAATTTTCCTTGTTTCTTTTTTTCATTGAGATCAGACACTAGGATACAGCTGGTATCATGTATGTGAGCTTCAGGTGGTTAAGAACAATGTCTGTGAAGATTTAAGCACCGTCCTTCTTTAAATGATTTCTGCTGCTATCTGGTATATAATTTCTGTAAATACACAGGGTTTTAAGATACAGAGAGAAAATACGGAGGAGTAAATGCTTAACTTTAAAAACCTAAAATATGAAAACAGACTCTCAGAGAGAGGAGTATGTATATAGGTGTAACCAGCTGCACAGCAGCCAGAAGATTTGCCAAATAATTAACTTCTTGAAAAAATTACATGCTTCGGGAAATTACCTTCTATACCAAAGATGTTTCTAGTTATCTTATTTCTTTTTAATAAGGAAAATGTTTAATACTGGCTATATCTTAGATATTATCATTTTAGATGATTCACAGTAATACTTTTATGATGTATTGATATACACCACAACTGAGTTATTATAGATCAGCACTAACAGCACATTGTATACCAATCATATACTGGTTGCCTTTTACTTCCTTCTCTTTTTTAATTAAGTATAAAGCAACTGTAACTACACAGAGGTACGTTCAGCCCACTATGAAATGTATGATTTAAGATAGCACTCCAGTAAAACAGCAGAACAGATAGGAAATCAGAGGAAAGGAAGGAGTCTACAATTCAATTACTGTCCTCAATTACACTCTTCTTAACTGTCTATTAGTCCTACAAATATCAGGTTATCATGCCATTATCAAATCATCTCAATTATTTCAGTATTTCTGTTGCATCATTTTCCTGTCTAAGATATACTACCCATTTTTGCCATTCTCTGTAACATTCATCTAACACCATTTTCATGTGATGCATTAAACCTTCCATTATTAGAAACCTACAATTTACAGCAGGTATTACTGACAGAGTTGAAGGATTCTTTCTTGTTGTTGTTATAACAGCCAAATCAAAGTATTTTCATTTTTCTGAATTTGAATCCTTTAAAAAGCTTATATAATTTCTTTTCTTCCATAATAATTTTTAGCCTTTCACTTTCTCATATCACATGAATGCACTCCTGGTTATTTTACATTTTTTTACAGACTATATGTATTGTATATCTCATTATTCTTAACAACATGTAAGCAACCATTTCATTAACCAAAAGACACTGAAATTACTTTACCTAGTTATCTGAAGCCAAAATTACCATTTGCTTCATCCAACATATTGTTGTTTATACTTAAAGTCAGTGCCTCTTCTCTTGATAGCTTTATGAGTTTTTCTCCTAAAAACACTCACGAAACTTTTTGTCTATGTCTGTAATTTTAATAGTTGAAACTTCATGACTAAGCACAGAATTCTAGATATATCTCAGATAAGCTGGTCATATGAAAATAAAAAACAACCCCCAATATCTACATTTGACCTAAACACAGTTTTCAATTTTAGTATCAGCTGCAGCTGTTTGGTTTAAAGCACATTTCTCCTTGTAAAACTCTTTCACTTGCTCAGGAACAGGGGTATGTTTTAAATATATTAATGGATCCACTGGACAGAAAAAAAAAAAATTCTAGGCTGCATTGCAGCAAGATGAAACTCCCACATAACAGAGAAATAAGAATTCTCTAAAACTCAGGATTCTGTAACATAGAAAAATATCTATTGGTGACACCTATTTAGATTAAATTAGTAAAGCAGCATGGGATGCAGATGAAAAGCTCTACAGAGGAGAAGCAGAACCATTAGTGAAGTGCTTTCCTACTTGGCTCAAATATGAAGGATCCATTATTTTATTTTTTTTTTCTGATGTAATCCAGAAGTATTTTTTTTCATTTAATAGTAAAGACATTTTTAATGATAAACCTGTATCAGTAATTATTCAATTATTGATAATGAATTGCTAATTAACAGCTGGACTTTTGAGGTATTGCATGAACCAAAAAAACAGATTACTGCTAGAATCCTGGTAGATTATCTCCACAGAAGGAACACTTAAGTATTGACGCTTATTTTTTCTGCTTTATAGCATTTCTTAGTATCTCATAGACCAGACATAGCATGAAAAAGGATATTCTGGCCCTTTTGATTGTTGTTTCTGGAATTGAAATAATCACAAAATGAGGCAAAATAAAGAAATCAAGGAAAGCAGCCTGTGCAAGTTCTATTTATGCTCAGTTGCTAACTTTATGGTATGAACAGTCACTTCTACAGCCTGTTGAAAAGAATTGTTGCATACTTCCTTTTTGTTTAAAATAGCTCTTTTGGGTGATTCATTAGTGCCTATGTACATGAATTGAATCTGCCATTTTAAGTGTTAATCCATTTGTCTTTTAAAACCAGATTTCTCATTCAGGGTATTTTAATTCTGACCTGATTTCTCAATGAAAGTATCAATTGATACCTGTAACATTTTCAAAGCTTTGTTTATATCTAATGCAAAATGCATATATCCTTTAACATGCAATTTAACTTTGTTGTTGTGTTCTGTGGTTTGGGTTTTTTTTGTTATTTGTTTGGGTTTCTTATTTATTATTTTCAAAGCATTTATTCCCTGATTTATTTCATTACTCACTGCCTTTTATACTAATTTTGTCAAACAAGAGTAGTAAGGGACATGGTTGCCTTGCACTTATCTGTAGTAGAACCAAGTCATTCCAAAGTTCCTACAGATTATTTTCCAGTCTGAAAGTGATCGTCAGGGCCAGGCTTTCTGAGTGAAACAGATATTTCTCAAAATTAAATGCATTTTCCTTTTAACAGTGACCAGAAAGTCTTGTAAGAATACTGTAGTTCTGGTACTGAAGATACTGTTTTATTTTATAAAGACAGTCTGATTCAGTGCTTGAGCGTAGCTACTACGATCTTTAACCTGGAAAGCACTAATTTAGTTAAAACATTAAAGAAAAGAGCTCTGGCATGTTCTTAGTGTAGATGTCAAAATCCCACCTATCTGTTAGATGGCTCTTTTGCCTGGGAACATGAGGTGTTGCCTTTGCCATATGATAGATTTCATTTTCTTTTCTTTCTAGAGGTGCCAGAAATTTCTATGAATTTATCCTTTTTTATCCTTGATTTACCCCTCCTACTTCTTCAACTTCCTCATAAGATATGTTCTCTAGTCCTTTCACAAGCCTTGTTGCCCTTCGCTGAACATGCTCCATGGAGGAGAAAACATGGAGGGTAATTTGAGTGCTGTCTAAGCCAACTACAGAAGTACGGTTATGCATCTGGCCCAGATACACAATAGGTATTTATAAAATAGTTTGGCATCACTGTATGCTTTTAGAGGTTAGAAACACATGAAACAGATTACTGAAAATCATTCTTTCCTGACATGGATTTGGATTTTTATTTTTCAAGAGTTTTCTAGCATTGCAATTTGCTCCAAGGAAAATGTGAAATTCTGAGAGCAGATCTTCATAGATTAAGTAAAATGGCTCCCATGCACATACAGCAAACTTTCTTCTCCCGAACAATCTAACAGTACTCACTAGAAGTACACTTCTAGTACTAGAAGTACACTAGAAGCTCACTAGAAGTATATGGCAGACTGCATGATTGCTTCATGTATTCTAAATACAGGTCGAGATGACAGACAATGATGGCATGGAACCAGGCTCTTGAAGTTTATGAAATATTGTATTGAGTAAGCATTATATAAGTTCAAAATGTTTGATGAAGTACTGAGTATGATCAACTTTCAGATTTAGCAGGAAAAATAAGCATACACTGTAACAAGGGATATACAAGGGATACATCATCAAGATATATGTGTAAAAAGAAAATACATTTATTAAGAAAAATCAAAATCATGTAAGTTCAAATAATAAAACACCTTGTATTTTGCTTTTCTAAAATTGGAAACTGAGAATGTAAATAGACAGAAAGGACAATTCAAATGAAACTAATGTCCTACTGTTTCATTGACTTCTTACTATTTTTTTATACATTTAAAACCATTTTAAGAACATCCTCTCTGCCTCAACTCCCATAGTCATATTAGAGTAAATACTTCTGAAATCTCATCAAAATACTATACTATCATTTTTTCTTTGCACATTTTGCTCTAGTAAAATGTTCTCACTTTCTCTTAACATTAAGGTCTCTTTTCTCCTTCTTTATAACCTGCTTCTGTGTAACATGTTTCTTTATTTGTAAGCCTTAAAAGCTTTCCTCCAAGTAGATCCTGTAATGCTATGCTTTGCAGGATGAGCTGAGTATTATGTGACATTATAATTTCTCAAGTCACATCAGTTTTAAGAACCTTCTTTAAGACTTTTTTTAAAATAAATATTGGCACTCCTGTTTCATTTTTCTCCTTGTCTTCAGGGATCTAAAAAATGCAGATATTATTTTTGTGGGTTTGGGCTTTATTTCTTTGCCAAATATTCTCAGTTTATACTTCTACTTCCAATGTTTTTTTAAGCTTTCAAGAGGTCCCTTGTCTTGAAACATGAGGTTCTGTTCACCCAAACCTTTTCTAAATTTGATTTCTCTGGTCAGCATACCGCTTCGGTATCCATTAAAACAATGCGCACTCAGCTGAAAGCAACAGACGCTCTTATTCCCACATTCATTTTCAGCCATCTGAAAAATTATTTGAAGTTGATCCATTTGAAGGCCATTTTCCTCTTCTCACTGGCAAAATGGTTTTGCATGTTATGATTCTGTGTTTTAGGCAAGGAATTGAAATGATATTGGGATTTTTTGAGAAGTAGCTGCAGTAAAGTAATTAGAGTAAAAAATAAACCCTGTTCATAACTATGGAAATGCTGCTGCTAAATGTTAATATGCAAACCAAGTAATCCAAAAAGAATACCTTATGTATGGTTTCGAACACTGCTTTTGTGAAACACCAATGCATAGTTTTAAATATAAGGATAAGTGCTTTTGACATGGGAAAATATTACCTTTGTGACAACAGAATTCTGAATAATAATTATGTTATCATTGATTTTATGTGTGTTGCACATCTGTGTGTCTTTGCCCAGTTTCCTTCCTATGCAACAAGCAAACAGATTGTCAATTTAGGCAACTCAGGAAATTCCAGAGATAGACAGACATTCTTGGGAAGAACAGCATTAGAAAGAGGTACTAGATTTAGAATTATCACCTTATAAATGGTAGGCAGAGGGTTTTTTTAGGGCCTTCCAGACAGAGCCAACAATTACTGATCTAAGCAAAGGTTTTAGCCGATTTAAGGATTTTAAATGAGGAATAAATCTGATGGTGTTGGTTGGGGCAACAGTACATGTGGAGAAGCAGAAGACAAATACATTCTAACACCATAAAAAACTGTATTAGAGCACAGCCCAACTCAAAACATAGAGGTTGAAGAAACAAATAACTGGGCAAAATCCAAAGTAGAAAAGATCAATTAGTTCTTGTCAGCAACAAGTTTGAAGCAGATTGTGCCAGTTACCTCATAAGGTTTAAGATAACTTTTTTGTTAACTTTGGCAACAATAGGATGTCAGAATCAAATATAGTGCGAAATGTTAACAGAACTGATGTTTTCATTCTCACTCTATAGCTCATGCTCATAGATCAATCAAACAGGCAAGTGGTGATCTCAGTACTTAGACTCAAACTGCTCTGAGCAATTCTGCCCCAGCACCACAATCAGTGAAATGTAATCAAATTATTTCAATTAGAACTACACAAATTACATTTTCAGTCCAGTGGACATGCCAAAAAAGACATAAAATTGACATGATCTGAGCCAAAACACAGACTTTTTTTATCAGGAATAAAAATGGAACGCTTCTTTTTCTGTCAACTGGTTCATTCTCCTTAGCAAAAGTAAGGCAGTGGAAACAAAGAACTTGAAATATTTACAAATTCAGGAAGAAAGTGTCAAAAAATGCTTGTAATGAAACAAAAGTAGGATATTTATTCATTAAATAGTTCTTTGACAGAAAAAGCAGCTTTATTAGACTTGAAATATTAATGGATTTCTTGGATTTCACAGAATTTGTGAGACTTTTAGCTGGGAAAAGTTGCAGGACTAGATTCAAACATCAGCATGAAAACAAAGAAGTTCTCTGTTGCTTAAAGCGAGAACTCGGATACAGTTCCGTTCTATCTCAACGGTATGTGATCCCAAATCACACCCTTTTCCAACACTTTTACCTACTCCACCTCATCACTGTGCTCTCAATGAGCAGCTCAAAGCTGGATGAGTGCTCCTCACTGGTTCAGGATGGATAGCGCCTGAGTGAGCTGCCACAGTTCTGTGTTGTCCCAAGAAAAGGCAGAGGGAAGCAGCTCCTGGCAAGCTCCAGCACACATAAAACTGATTAAGCAACAGAAAGAGAAACTCTCTGACTTCTGCCGTGTTTCTGCAAGGATTGCAAAGTTCATTGGTCATAATTTGCCAACACAGAAGGCAACCTGACCTCTTCAAACATAGGGAACAAGGCTCCCTGGTTTCTGATGGATTTAACTGTGCCGTTATTAGAAATAACTAGAAACTCATGCTTCTTCTCATTGTATCAAAAATTGTGTGGCCATTAAAACCAGGGAAGTGATTGCCTCCCTCTACTCAGCACTGGTGAGGCCACACATCAAATCCTGCGTCCAGTCCTGGGCCACTCACTTCAAGAAGGACACAGGGGTGTTGGAGTGAGTCCAGAGAAGGGCAACGGAGATGGGGAAAAGTCAAGGGGTTAAGCCCTATGAGGACTTAGAGACTTTAGTGACTTAGAGAGCTGGATTTATTTATCCTGGAGAAAAGGAGGCTCAGGGGTGATCTTATTGCTCTTTACAACTACCTGGAAAGGAGGTTGTAGCCAGATGGGGGTCGGCCTCTTCTCCTGGGCAATTAGCAACAGGACAAGAAGACAGAGCCTCAGTCTGTGCCAGGGGAAGTTCAAGTTGGACATTAGAAGGAATTTCTTCACAGAAAGGGATGTTAAAAATAGGAATGGGCTGTTCAGGTAGGTGGTAGAGTCACCATCTCCTGGAGGTGTTCAAGAAACGATTGTATGTGGCACTTAGTGCCATGGTCTAGTTGACAAGGTGATGATTGGTCAAAGGTTGGACTCGATGATCTCAGAGGTCTTTTCCAAACTAAATGATTCTGTGATTCTATGTTCTAAAATTGTGCCCTCATGTGTTGACTTCATCCTCATGTGTACTATTTTTTCTCTTGCACTAAGGAGAAGTGATTCAATTAAATTTTAGGACTCAGCAAAAAAAAAAAAAAAATAAAAAAAAGAATAGTTTTGAAGAATAAAGAATGGATGATATCCCTAAGTATGTGATGTGTTCTTTCCCAAGAATAAAGCCATCATAAAATTCTCTGGGTCTTTTTCCCCCCACTCCCCCAAACTTGCATATTCAAAAGTGCAATGCAATTAAAAAGTGTATAAATACTCAAAAATACCATATCAGAAATCCTTAACGTTATAATAAATGAAGGCACTATAATTGGTCTTAAGAAAACTGTAAATATTGGGTTTTTTTTAAACACTACCCATTTCCCACTAAATAACGTAGAAAGATAGTTTTGTGTCCCTCTTTTCATAGATGTGAACTTAGTCATACAGAAGATATGTGGAAGCATCTTGAATTTTAACAGTTTCACATTTGATTTACTCCGAGCAGAATGTATATGATTTAAGATCTATAAAAGTAAATAGAATACAATGGTTTTTCTACTGCCAGGCTTATTTTTTTTAAGTTTCTGTTCCTAATTTCTCTTCTTATATAAAACTAATCAAAACCCAGTAATACTCTGTTTTTAACTTACAATACAAAAGCTGTTTTGTTAATCCTAACATTTAGGAATACAATCAGAGCAATTTCTACTGCTGAAATTTTAGTAATAAATTTAAAATTATTTTTTATAAGCTAAAAGGAATATGTTAATTTATAAAGTGATACATAAAATACATCTAAAACATCCTCACCAACCCAAATTTCTGCATTACATCTTGTAACAGACAAAGCAAAATCCTCAACATATTCCAAATTCTACAGCTCACAGAATCAGAGAATCACAGACTGGGTCAGGTTGGAAGGGACCACAGTGATCACCTGCTCCAGCCTCCCTGGTCAAACAGGGTTTCGTAGAGCACATGGCACAGGATTGCATCCACTCGGCTGTGAAGTCTTGGGTTTGGAGCACCAGTAACTCCTGGAAATCAGTTTGCTTGGTGTTGGAATTTAGAATAGATTCAGGGCTACTATACATTACCATGTCAACTTCTAATGCTCCCAAAGAATAATTACACTGCCTGTGAATAGTGGTGAACATGCATCAAAGTATCTTCATCTTCATAATATATTGCCATACCAACTGATACTTTATTAAACCTCTTAAAATGAGTTTAAGATTGAGTTTCTTTCACACTGCTGGAGACGACAAGAAATTATAGCACTGGGAAAACTCTACTCCACCACTCCAATAGCAAGAAAATTTCTACTATGTGTTTTATTATTGTATATGGAATGTTATCTAACATTACTAAGTCCATGCACGGAAAGAATAGTAAAGTTTCTTCTGAGAATTTTAACTTGGAGTACTTGCAAACTGCCTACTATAATTAAGTATTAATTTAATTTTTTAAGTAAATGGTTTTGAATGACAGTTTACCAGTCATGAAGGGTAGAAGAGTTTGTTTTCATATCTTTTGAATTACTATGTAGGTGCCTGTACAG
>JAWWMP010000001.1:50230022-50263460 GCA_035047865.1 Dendrocincla tyrannina | reverse complement strand
CGCTCTTCCGATCTATATTGCAGGAAAAGTACCTATGCATTCTCTACTCATTTTAAAGAACATTTTCTTATCAGGTACCATCATAAAGAACTGAAAAATAAGCACTCAACAAAATATAAAAATATAAAACCTGAAAAAAAATAACCTGTATCAAATGTGAACTGTGTATATAAACTCCATAAATTATTTTTACATTTCTTTCAATAAATGAAACCATATTTGCTCTTTTTCTTTTTTGTATGTGCATTCTATATATTCTGTGTCTACTTTCCCATAGTTAACTATCAGCTTGTTGAATTTCAACAATGTGAATGTCAAAATGATAGATAATTACAATATGTGGGGGATTTAATACTGTACAAAAAACTCTCATGAAAACTAGGAAGAATATTAAGAGTCTATTCAGCTGGCTACCGAAAATGGATTCTGGGGCACACATGCAGTCTTCTGGTGTCTGCACTAGCTAGGGGAGGTGCTAGAGCAGATTTGATATACAGTACCCTCCTCTCTGGAGTTCTAGCCAACTGGAATGCAAACCTGTATGCAATAAATTTGGCCATACTCACAGGCTTTCCTGTGGTGAACTCTGGGTTCCCAGTATGAAATTACTGCAACACCTGTCAGCATGTAGAGATACTTTGCATGAATGTATCTCTGTTTTTATCCACTACAAGCTGCTGAACCACAAAAGGTATTTAAATTTTATGGACTTATGGGTACTATGCAACTATGAAAAACTCTGCCAATCCCAGTCAAAAAGGGCTCCCTCATATAGCCTCAATTAATTTCTTCCTAACTTTTATTTAATTAAAAAAATAATAAAATGGGATTCATCTCAAGCTTTACAAAGAGATTGGATATTTTCGCTTTCTAATAGATTACAACAGCCAACTATTCAAATTCTCCCGTTAATCTAGATTCTTACCTTTCCTTTTTTGTGGGGAACAGGCTAATTACTTTAGAAGAAAATAAACCCTATTAACTTGTACAGACAGATTACTGCCTGTTCTGTGATTGGTTCCATTTCTACTGCCATTAAGTCTGGATTTGATACATATCACATTCCTTCTAAAGAATACAAGCATCCCATGTAACAGTCTTTCTCTAATAGACTCAGTTTTGAAAGATGCATCTTTCCTTTGGGGTAATTAAAAGTCAGGAACATCTGTCATGTAAAACTGTGTCTTAGCTCTCTAACATGAAATTATATCAAATATATATTCGTATACTGGAAAACATACACCGATCCTGAGTTTTGCCATATTATTACGAAGTTCCTTCTCTTAAGAGTTTTTTGTATGTAGACGTATTTGTAAGAGAAAAATCTAATCCCCTCACTGTGCAAAACCAAGTGTGCAAATTGGTATTCTAAATGTTATATGACTATTTTTGCCTGTTATGCACAAAAAAAACCCATTCAACAACAATAAAAACCCCCAGCCAGCGCACACATAGCTATGGAAAGAACCTAGTTTTCTTAGTAAGAGAATATGCAATTAAATATTTGCCCTTCTTTATTAAGGGAAGTAATAAGGAAACCAAGCTAAAATAAGTCCCCACTCAACTTTGTAGCATAATGACGGGTTACTCTTAGAGCAGTCTTAGAGAGAAAATCCAATGCATGCCATTTGACTGTTGCAAACTAATCCTCACTCTGCTTCTACTTCTTTCTATGAACTGTAATGCAAGGTCCAATAGGCAGCCTCAGATGCATCTCAGGTCCACTACATGCTTTTCAAACTTAATCAAGGGAATATAGAAATGTATATAAAAAGATGAAAGTGTATTTGCCTTTACACACACTGAGGGGGAAAAAAAAACCTAGGAGGAAAAAAAGTGAGATGTTTCATAGAGAAGGTTAAGTCTGATGCTAATGCTTATTTAAAATGGTGACAGTCTGAAGTAGTGAAGCCTTGCCGGGCTGCTTTAATTTCTCCCTGGAATAGCTTTCTCCCAACCTTCGGCAGCACATCAAAGTCTCTGGAGCTCAATTAAAATTGGATTATATTGAAATGCTCTATCTATGGAACTGTATGCTCACTAACACTTTTCTTTCAGTAATACTCCAGATGACAGTTGCCCATCCCAATTTAAACAGTTGTCATAGAGACCATGAACTAAAGCAGCAGTAACTAACAATACAAAGGAAAGGTAAGCGGTAGGATTTCTGTGAATGAAGGGCTTGGTTTCCAGCTGCAGTGCTCACACTGCAAGCAGCTAAATGCAGAAAACATAAAAGGCTCTAATACTCTCCTCACTCCTAAACAGAAGGGCAAAGTAAGTTAAATAGTAAATATTTTCCTTTTTCCCCCAGTAGCTAGTAGAGTGCTTTACACGCCAGCATGTTGTAGCTACATAAAATGTCCAGAATTATGTGACACTCTCTAAGAAAAACAGCAGGTAACCCTGGAGTCAATCTACAGTCACCAGTTCATTAATTAAAGGCATCAAATGGTACTTTATAATTGCAATAGCAAAAAAAAAAGGTACTGTCTTTTTCTTTTCAAACATTTTATAGGAGATTCTTTAATTATAGACAATGTACAAAACCTTTGTCTTTATGATAAAAATCTAAAGTGAAGATCTGATACATATGTGTAGGAAATTCAGAGTCTGAACCCATTTAATTAACACTGTGACGTCCAATATGTGTAATGCTTTCAAATCGTTTTATTACTGGTTTTAACTGTTTTATAATCCAACCATGTAGATTTTTGATGTACTGCACCAAAGCCTGACAATACCATTGGAAAACTCTGTCAGCTTCCAAAACTCCCAAAATAACATAAACAGCTTATGTTTCTGGCAGCACCAGACAGCAATGTATTTAACAGCATAGATTGCTAGTAATGATACTATTTTCTCATGTAGATGGCATGTTTCTGGCACTATAAACCTCTTAACCTTTCTTGTAATTGGCTTATTGAGAGTCCCAAGGTTGTTTTTTGTGCCATTGGGCTGATCACCATGGAAATGAACACTTATTGCTGTTTCGCTGTAGTGCTCTATTTTTCTTCCAAGCCCTTCACAAGCATTCTCCCTGCTCTCCTGGGAAGGCAGCGTTACGATTTTGAAGCAGCAACAAGGCAGAGTGCAAAGAGTGCAGGCCAAAGGGGAAGAAAACAAAAACGTGTCAGAAAATCTAAAAACCGCACAGATCAGAATTTGTCAAAACAAGGCCTTGGTTTAAACCAACAAGAAGGGCCCCCACAGCTTGGCCCTTGACAAAGCATGGCCTCCTTTTTTTTTTTGTCCTTCTTTTTTATTATTACTTTTTCCACTCTTTTTTTTTTTTATTTTATTTTTTTTCCTTATTTTTAGCCCAGCTGTAGGAAACACCATCTAATGAACCTGTCTGGGGCTGCTGTCCCCATCCTGTCAGGCATGTCAGGAGATGACAAGCGCTGGGGACAGGCCGCCGCCAGTCACAGACAGGCCTGCCAGCTGGAGAGTTCAGCCCCAATCTAATCACGCCACCAGAAAATAACTTTCATGCTCGCAGCCTGACAGGATGGGCTCAAGGAAAAGAAAAAGAGAAAGAAAAAAAAAATAGGAGCGAAACAATGCTTTTTGTTTCAGTTACCAACCTTTTTTGGCGAGGGACGGGTGGGGAACATTTTTTAAAGCTGCTAGCACTGCTGCTGGTTTCCATTAGTGGAAGGGTTTCTGTTTTTTTAACAAAAGTAAGACCGATATAAACATTAATGCCAGTGGAGACAAAAAAAGAAAAAGTGGAAATGAGACAGTATTTGCGGCCCCTGGATATGCTCGTGCTGCATTTATTGCTACGTATATACACTCCTTTCCAACATTTATAGACATAAATTTATCTGCAACCATTGGCTGAACTATATTCACAAAAATGTGTGAATTGTGGCTTGTGTTTTCATTATTTCAAAGCAACTGGTCTCATTGAACATTGTATTTCTTCATAATCACCACTCTAAGGTTTGCCTTATTATTTGGGCAAAACTGCCAAAGTACAAATTCAGGGGCTGTTCATGCTCCTGAAATGGAAATGAATATTCATACCTAAGAATAAAAATTTGAGCAAAAGTATTAAAGCCCTCAGCTTCAACATAGCTTATTCTTTCCTATTTACACACAGACTATGAATAAACAACACAGAAAACCTTGAACATGTATCTTCAGTGGCTCTATAATGAAAAGGCAGTACCGTACTGGTAGGCATCCTTTCTCATTCAAAAATTGCTAACACAGATTTCCGCTCCAGAAATATAATAATCAAAAATTGCTAACATAGATCTCTGTTCCAGAAATCTAATAATCTAATAATCAGTAAATCCACAGAAAGAAAGGCTGGAAATTATTATTATTAAAAAAAAAAAAAAAAGGTAGTTCCCCCATCAGGCATTAAAACAGATTATTAGTCTAGACACAAACAAATGTACATATTCAGCTAAAATGAAAATGCAAAGTCTTAACTATGTGTATTCTATCTATTCCTAAGTATAAATCAAAATACATTTATTTGCTCGTGTATGTGTCTTAATATGTACATCTTAGTAAACAATTTTCATCATTTGGAAGTGAACTGGGATGGAAAATGAGTGGTTCATGTAGTACTTAGTAATTATTTTAGGAAGAAATTATGAATGAGTGTAGGCCCATCTAGTCCCTATAAAATAATAAGAAATGAAGATTTGTTGTTACATCCTGCCATTCATTCACTCTCTGCTGACATTATAGATGTCAGAAAGTCTGTTTAAAAGCTTGCTATCTCTATTCATCTTTGTTTCTGGCATGAAATACAGACTATAATAATCTTGTCAAGCCTACATTTAGACACTAATTCATGACCCTCTGCTACAATTTAGAGAAAATTCATACATAACTCTTTTAAAACAAACTATGACCCCAGACAGAAGGGTAATATCTAGATTCAGCTGCCAAATATATGCTGACTAAAGCCACAGCCACCTTGATGTTTCTGTATGAATGAGACAGTTCAAATCAATAAGATTCATTAACTTTTTTTTTAACCAGAGGACTAGTCAGATTTTTATTTTTTTTCCCCATTTTGAGATATTAGATATTCAACTAGGAACAATCTTATCTCTGGAAAGAGAGAAGGAATCATCTCTTCCACAATTTAAAGACTACAGCTAAGGGTGAGAAAAAGAAAAAAGAAATTGATGCCAGATGCCACTGACAGTGCCAGGGAGAAGTGATGGCCTTCCAGCAAAGCCTAAAACACACCATGAAGGACCCAGTCTGCAAACTGGGAGGATCCATCATGGAGCTGAGTTGCTGAGTACATACAAGTGGAAACATCTCCTGTGAGCACTCCAGAGTTACAAATGCAAACATACTCCAATCTACAATCCCCTATCCATCCTTAAAGTCTGAAAAGTGGCACAGTAGAAGCAAGTGCTACAAGCAAACCTGTTAGTATTTCGATATATGAGCTACCCAGAGTGCAAAAATTCTTTAGAAAGCAGGAAATAAGAAACTTGTTCAGGATTTTATTTTTCTTTTTTGAGGAATTTTATTATAGAGAGAATGGAGAAAAATATGCATATCATCAGATAAACAAGGGTATGCCATACAGGTCATGACGATAGTAAACTACCTGCACATGTCTGCCTGTCAAAGGCATAGATTGACAAGAAGGGGAATGACACTGATAGATTTCCTATCTCCTATATTTGGGATATTCATATGGCTAGTTACAGATTGATATTATGTCTAATCTTTATTCACATATAGAGGGACCAAAGACACACACACAGAGTCAACTCCTGTTGATTTGAGATGTGGAAATGTCATCTAATATCTCACACCAGCTGAGCCATAAAGTGCTACCGAAAAGCACACCCATATGAAATGCTAGAAATTTCTGCTAGACAGAATGCAATTATTAAAATTGTAATTTTCTCTGAACATCAGCGTTATCACCTTTGTTAATAATTAAAGGTACTGCATAAATTTTAAACCCTCCAACTGAAAAAGGTTGTTCTATTTTAAAACAATAGCAATAAATATGTAAACAAATAAACCAAACAAACCCACGGATTTCAAGAGCATTCTGACAGATTTTTTTTCTCATTGACAGTATCTTTTTCAAAACCACCGTGTGCCATTTTATCATTAGATTATACACTACTGCTTTATGGTGATATTATTTAATTTATTTCATTCATGTTGAAGCAGAGAGTGCTGGCCTCTTGACCCCAATTTTCACTTAAAGAAACAAATTTCTTTTTTGCAAACTAACTCAATTTTTCTCCTGTCAACCTTTAGCCTCACTTTAAAATATTAACCTTTTTCCTATCATGATAAGTATCCAACATTTTCTATCCAAATTTAATGTTCATCACCATATCTTATGATAATGTTATATTCACTTTCAGATACCTCTGTCAAGCATGCAAAAGTAATTTAAATCTATACATTCTCCTGGAATGTAGTAGTACTAGAGCATTTTTGTATGTGCCAAAACCATGCAATCCCCTTGAAAAAGCATTATTTCTTCAGTGTGTTTGCATTTTTTCCATATTATTCTTTAAAATGTTAGCTAAACGTGTTTCTCCTTTGAAAGTAGAACAGAAAACCAAGCCAAAACTGTGTATGCCCTTCCAAAATGGAGAGCAATGCAAAATTACCACAATTACTTGCCTTCCTCTTCTGCCAAAAATTATTAGGCGAAGTGAAAATATAGCAGAATTAGGGAGAAGAAGTCTGAACTGGAGGGAATTTTATCCCTACGTTTGTTTTAATGCCATCCCACCAAAATAATTGAACGAGCTGTGTCAGTGTTGCTGACATAGTAATCCATTTTATATAAATTAGTAGAAATAATTAAAAAATTTAATACTACAGAAAATATATGAGGTTTTTTTTACATTGTCGTTCTAAAGCAGCATCTAAATAAGACACATTAGCTATTATAAATATTAATGTTTCTTTTTGGACTTGTTTTCAAAATGTTGAATAGTCTCAACAGCTGTTACATTTAGAATTTTGACATAGAATCTGGAAGTACTTCAGAAAGTCCAAATTTCTTTTGACACAGAGTGCCCACTATCAGGAAGCTATATCTTCCTTGCTTCTCTCATGAAAGAGTATTTCACCCATGTACAGGGAAGAAACATTTAGTTGCTTCAGGAGGAGAAATAGATATGCATATTTCTCCTACTTGGTATTAACCATTTATCCTTAAGAGCCCGTGGTATAATTCATATAAAAGACTCTGAAACATAAACAAACAAGGCCACCATAATTTGTGAAGTAGCTTAGTGAATGAAAACAGAAACCTTCCTTTTGGCCGTTTCAACTTTCCAAATTTCCAACGTAAAACATTGACATGAGTGTCCTGCATCATTACATTGTACCATATTTACCATGGAGAATAAGGTAGTATAGCTACATTTGAAAAAAAAAAATCTAGTGAGAGCATTATTCTTGGAAGAGCTTTTTAAAAATCAATTTGTTGCTATTGGAACAGCTTTCACTGACAGTAGGAAAATTTTGGGTATTTTTAATATTTATGAAAAAAATCATAAAATTTTTACAATGGAAAATGTCAACTAGTTCTATAAAACCCCCAACATTTGAAATACTTTTTACCATTTTATAGTGGAATGAATCAACAAACATAACATTTCAAACTTCTTGTTAAAAATTTAGAATATGGGGAGAGTCTGTCTGGTCCTGCTGAGATCTTTATTTATGACACTGAGCAAAATACTCCTAAAAAGATTCCAATTTTGTGGAAGCTTACAGCAAATAACACTGGGAAGTAACATTTTCCTATTTCAGAACAGGTAAACTAAATAGATCCCAACCAAAGAGTAAAAAAACCCAAGACCTATTTTACATGAAAATATCGCTTCTTATAAAGACGAAAAATCCGCTTGTGGGTAATCACTGCCCCAGATGTGTCAGGATTTGACAATAATGAGCTTGTTTGTCCACTAGAGGGCAAGGAGGTGGGAAATTGAAATATTGAACTGGAACATTACATATATCAACAAACATTTCAAGTAAAATTCCTGATAGTATAAACCATAAGATAGTAGGAACACAATTCAAGTTATCTGGAACTTGTATTCTTTAACTGTCTGAATTTTCTTCAATGATAAATTAACCTTTTGATGAGGATGGTAGTACTTTCATGCTTCCAGAACTTGCTAACATTCAAAGATTTTCATGGACATTGAACTGCAAAAGGTTTGATAAGAATTGCAGAGCTGCTTGACCTTAGAAGGACTGGGCCATATAAAACTCACTGAAATCATTCCATGTCCTTCCACTGATTTCAGTAACTTTGGATTGAAAGGGACTGATCAGAGAAACATCATTAAAAAGTGGAGGGAGCAGCACTAAGCACAACGAAACAGGGAGAAAGAAAGTGAGCACATCCCTCTATTCAAATGATTAAGTGATAAAGAAAAGAGAGAAGACATTGAATAGACAACCATAATAACCTGATCTTTTACAGTATTACTGCATTCTGTAAACACATGCTGAAAAGTGGTGATGCCACACAATGAAGGCATCAGTATGTTTTGTCAGGATGTCCCTTTGGTTCCCTGGGTAAGGGAATTCCCTGGGCAACTACTCTTCAGTTTAGTATGAACACATCAGTTCAGATACTTGTCCAAAACTTTACATAAAGCCAGTTCTGCAGAGTCAGAGGGTTCCACCCTGCTTAGCTCAGCCCATGTATGAATAGTTTGCGTGTAAAAGAATGAGATCTCTTTTATAATGATGAGTCAAGCAAACTCATCTGAGAATCTTATTGTCAGACTGGATTCTTTCCTGGTTGCACATAATCCCCAGTAACTATAAGCCTCCTGTATGTGAGGCTCCACATGTTGACGTGGTAAAATTGAGGTGTACAGAATTTTCAGTAGACTGGTAGGTCAAACAGTAGAGAAAAAAAAAATGCAAACCTGTTTTTGTTTGCATTTTACCTGCAAAGCTAAATACATTTGTTTCTGGCTTAGTTTAAAAACAGAGTAATGAAAAATTCTGCTGTGCTCTTTTGAGCATCACTTAGTAATAGCAAAATAAAATCTTTGGGGGCCAAATGCTTTCCTCTCTACCTCATTCCCCTTTCTAACACACAGGCTGAATAAAATCAAACAAACATTACAATGAGCAGTGACGGGGCAAGAGGAACGCCTTCAGGTTCCCACTTTCTCCATGATTCTTAGCCAGTTTTGCAGGGGTTTATTGCAAGACATTACACTGCTGAACACCAGAACAGAATAGGCCAAGCTACGTGAAAAGTAGGGCCGATGGAACAAATTAATTCTTTCCCTCAACGACAAGAGGTGGATGCTAGGATTCTGCTAGGAGCAGAATCTTTGCATCTTCCTATAGAGCCAAAAATTTACTATGTGCTTTGGAAAAAGATTTTGCTGATATTAAGCAGTCTAAACAGTACCTCTACAGTCAATACATTTTTTATTTAAATTCAAATATAATATACAAGACTGACATGAGTACCTCCAGTCAGGTATCTTGTGCAGTCTGAATTTGCATTAGCAACAATTGCTTTGAGCATAAATAGGCAAATTCACAAGGGCCATCAGACCACTGTCATTATCTATTGATAATTATTTATTGATAATGGCAGTGACTTTAGACTTTTCTGTACTATATGCTAGGAACAAATAAAATCCACAAAAAGGAACATGATCTGACTTATCAAGCACAGAAATGTGTTCTGCACATGGGATGACCCAGTTTCTAACTTACAATGTTCAAGCAGGTTATTGTGATAGATACTGTGATAAATCTATGCCTGAGATCCTGTAAATTACTGAGAAAATCTTTGTAATGAACCTGAATGGTCCTCTGGTCCTGTGAGGCTCCTCACAGCACCATTTAATTTCTGAGCAGCACAGCATTCACACTGCTGAAACAACCTTCTCATATTTTTGTGCTAATATATCAAAGCGTAACACTGAACAAAACTGCTCTCTACTCTTTTCACACACATATTTATCAGTGATGGATAAATCTACTGCAATACAGTGCAGCCCCCGCCCAACCTAACATATTACTAATGAGGTAGCAGAAAAAACCTTTCTTCCCCAGTGCCTTGGTTTCAGACTGCCAGTGAGTAAGCCTATGCTGTTGACCTCAGCTATTCCTTCTGAAATCCTGTAGATGCCCTTTACCATGTGAGAACAGTTCAGTTTAAGAAATATACACCTTTATGAAATCAAACCAAATTTGTAGTTCTGGAAACAACAATTAATCGAGGTATATTCCCTGCCCCCATCTTTTTTCTTTCTTATCAAACTGCAGGCTTTCCTCTGTATCCCTTACAGTACTAAAGTTCTGAAAAAAACCTCTGAGTTATTTTCTTGTTTCTTTTTTTTTTTCCTCCCAGCAGAGAGCAGATGAGAAATTAATTTAATTCCTTTTCTTTCAGTGTCAAAACTTTGGAATAATTTTAATGAGTTCGCAAAAATAAAAAAACTGTTTACTTCAATTAGCCATTATTACTAAATAGACACAGAAAATAAAATCAGGGGAGCAGAATACTTCTTTAATTTTTGAAGGCTTTAACCCCAGAATCCAGAATCTGAATACAAAAAATTATATGTTCCTAATTATCCAGGTCCCTGACATTCCTTTTTTAAATTAGCATGTACATACTCTATATCTGCATAATATCTGAATAACTTTGAAAGACTGTATTTTATATCTAGATTTTGAAAAGCAAATGGAATATTTTAAAAACTATGTTCTAAAGTAAAATCAGCTGCTACTTGGAAAACACATAGAAAATAAGGATGGTAATTGAAATTATTGACCCAGTGATAACTCTCTGAGTAAGCAAAACTTGATTTCGACAAGAATTATACTTAACGCTACACAATTGCCAAATGACTTCCTGTTTCTTCATCTTGTATATTAAAACCTGCAAAACCTTGATGTCTTGACATAATTTTGTGTTGTCACTAATGTCTCAGGGCACTCCAGTTTGCCTTTGTGCTTGAAGAAACCCTTCTGCTGACATCTATTATGTACAGTCTGCTTCCATTTGCAACTGTGCAATGCAAACAATGTGTAGAGAACGACCTGTTCAGTTCCACGCCATCGTCAGATAAAATTGCTGAGCTCAAAAGCACAATTAAAAACAGTAGCTGCGATAAAAAAAAGATCATCCCACCAGTTTACTGCTCTGACCACAGGAAGACTCCAGGAGTAATAGTCGCTGTGTGTTTATGGAAGCAGGGAGGAGACTAAAAAGTGCCCTGTCAGTTTTCAGCACTGTCTTGCCAGCTGCATTAAAATGCAGCCCTGAGCAATTCTTTTTTTTTTTTTTTTTTTTTTTTTGTCTGGAATTTCAGGAGCAGAGAGTACAAAAGAGCTGATGAGCAATGAATGCTTCACCCTTCCTCAATTAATCTTGTCTCTCTACCTTTGCTTTTGCTTTTCCTCTACATGAAGGTAATAATGACACCCTCATCCATTATCCTTTTATCCCTGTTATTCTCGTGAAATTGCTTAATAATATGTTACAGATTCGTCTTCACTCACATAATTCTTCCTGTCATTTGCAGTATATCATCCTGCAAACATACAGCCCACTTTCACTGGCCGTTCTTTGAAGATTATTGTCAGTGACATCTTCAGGATGCGTTTGGAATCTGGAGCATCATTTCTGTTGCGATGGGGAATTACACTGACTTATCTGTCATTGCCAAAAGCACAACAAGCAATTCAGTGTTAATGCAAAGGTAACACAGGTTTTTATCATGCCGCCAGAACAAGAGCTCTTGTAAATTTATGCTAATATGGCCCTTTTATAGTTTAATAACCTCCTCCCCTACTGGAAAAAGGGGCACATGCACACGCACGAGCACACACATCCACACACACATGCATGCACACACGCTGGTAGTTTAATAATCTGTGTCACAGTGTGGTAGGTAATTTGTAGCTGATCCTCTTGTAATTATTTATTTTAAATCTTTTTATGAATGCTAATCTTTTATAGTACAGCAGATCTCCAGTTTTGTTAGATACACGGAAGTTGTAAGAAGCAACTGAACAGCTCCTGTTACTAACAGCAGGTATCAACCATAAATGGTTCCCATGACATGAATTCCCTATTTCTCAACAAAATAATAACAGATCAGTTTTTTGGTAGTTGGGTTTGGGTTTTTTCTCCATTTTCATTTCTTTTCTTTTTTTGTGAGGCTATGGCAGCTGATTCCGTTTGTTTTCCTCTTCAAGAAATCCACAGTACTACAAACAAGCCCTTCTCCCCGATCCAGGGTGGCATTCCAGAGGGACCTTGGCGATCCTGCCTGCATGCCAAATCTGACAACACATGACAAGCCGGTCGGCGTGCAGTAATTTGACTAATTATACCGGATTAGAGCATATTAATGCAAGCTGTTTTCTCCAGAGTTAATGACCTGCTGACTGGGTTCTGTAAGGCCCCACTAGGTCTGCAGACAGCTAAAAAACAAAACCCTGCTTTCTAAGCCCTCGTCATTTCGCATCAGCAAATGAGTATATCAAACTACTGAGCAGCAAAATTCAAGCGACATTTTGTGTGCTACAAACCAATGCAGCTTTCCCTAACTTTCCACCTCAAGGGTTTCTTTGATATAAAATTAAAATGTACTTTTTTCTCATTTATTTCCTTCCTGCAACACAGAGTCCAGAAAAGGAGTATGATTTTTTTTTCTAGATTTTTTTCTCCATTTTTTTAATCAGTGTGCACAGGGGAGAGAAAAATAACCTATGATCACTATAATACTGCCATGTGATTTCATTATTAACATCATATACTTTTCAACAAATAATTAAGTATTATAAACAATTTTATAAAGTGATGCTCTCGAAATAAATGTGTTTTTCAGGATGTTACAAACCTTGAGATAAATACTTTGAGATTGCGGTTTTTGTGGACTTTTTTCTTGCTGTTCAACTTTTTTATAAAGATATGGGCTGTTATTTTAAATTATTTTAAATGTATGAAAAATATTTTCCAAACTTGAACTAAATTATTTTAAAATAATTCCATTTTAAAATTTGGCTTGTTTTAAATACAGGCTGTTAAGAACACGGTCGTTTTGAAAAATATGAAACAATCAGTCTGAAATTGAAGCTTTTCTCCCCACAAGA
Source organism: Dendrocincla tyrannina (assembly GCA_035047865.1). Classification (NCBI taxonomy): domain Eukaryota; kingdom Metazoa; phylum Chordata; class Aves; order Passeriformes; family Dendrocolaptidae; genus Dendrocincla; species Dendrocincla tyrannina. The sequence continues at coordinate 50,250,335 of JAWWMP010000001.1, read as the reverse complement.
GCCATGGATAATCTTTAGCAACATGATGAGGGATTTGCACATAGCCGTAGTTCCATGTAGAACCTACAATGTAGGTTCTTATATTCTGAAATATAGAAGCATGTTTCTCATTTAATGACTTTAATGTATATATAATTGAATTATTTTCCTATTCAAACATTTAAATCATCCATTAAGGTTTCTAAAATAGATTCACATGTGGAGTTCTTCATATGCACAGACTTGTGTATTCTTATTTAGGGCCTGTAATATTTCAATACTCCACTGAATACTGAAAATATACCCATTTAGCTTAAGTCAACAGTTACTCTTTTTCCTTCTTTTTCTAATGCTGCTTTGTTTGGGTTTTTTTCAACACATATATGTGTTATTTTATGGAATAACTAGAAATATAAAATCAAACTCCTGGTACGTTTTTCCCAAAATACATGCGAAAAAAGGCAACTGAATTGCAGCTCAGATGCAGATATTTCCAATATAAATGTATCGCTGATGCAAAACATCAAAAATACATTTTTTCAGGGAAAAAGCTAGTTTCTGTTAGCTCTACACCAACTTGTCATTATAATTCTGCATTTATATTTCTATCTTATGTCTCATAAAGGAAAAATAACATACATCCAGTACATAAGGCATACACAGGGAAGTAAATATTGTGCTTATGCCCACATGTTTATTTAGCATAACTCAAATGGAATTTAAATTTACTTTACCATAAATGAGATCAGAAGCATACTAATTTAGCCCATAAAATCTCTGAGACAAATTAAACTTCATAAGGTCCACTATCAAATTAGTTATGCCTTGCATTTGTAAGCCAGAAGAAAATTGGGCTATTTGTGGCCTGTGCTTGCAGAAAGCATTCTTTCTTTTCAGCGAGTAAAAGAGGGTCTGAGAAACATTAGTAGTGCTGTAAAAGTCCTACAGGACTAGCTCAATCAGGAAACTGGTAATGGGGTAGAGACCTTCACTCTAGTTTACTAGACTACATACAATAATTGAACCAAATCCTGGTCTTGCCTTTAATTACCCTGAGACCACTGCTTTGCCACCACCCCAAAGAGCCTGAAAGTTACCACCTTTAGACTGCCCTTCAGTAATCTAGGGGAAATGAGATATCCACCGCAGCCTGAAAGGCAATTATGAAATGCCCATAGCAAAAAGGCAGTACTGCCCTGGCATTCTTGTTGGCACTCTCAGCAGAGGATTGGAGGAGTGAATGGGTATGACGGCTACTAAGCTGTCACCCTTAAGGGGGATCCTTCAGGTCATGGGTGAAGCATATCAGGACGGCAGTGTGGGAAAGGCAGAACTGTTGCTGTTCATGCATAAATAAAGGACTTTGGCCTTCAGGGCTGTCAATCCGGCATCTTTCAACAGAACTAAATTCATTATACACAAAAAGTGTAGATAGCCCTTCTAAAAGGAATAAGGCTAGCATCTGATACTCCTCTGGATAATAATGTAATCAATTTGATATTGAAGTTGCTTTGTCAGTAAAACTAGGTTTAGTAACTACTTTGTACGTTAGCAGTAAGAAGTTAAAACAATGCAAACAAGGTATATGATAACTTTGTTATAATAAGAATCCAAAAAACCTCATATTTCAATATAGATTGCCATGTTTTATTTTATTATAGATAGACACTATGTTTCACACCAACAGAGAAACAGAAGAAAATATAAATTTTTAAATGAGGAAAACATTTGTATAACACTAAATAGCAGTGAAAATGTACATGCTGATACAGAAAATCTCAAAGTTTAGATCAGCAGCTTTTAAAGCTTCATTGCTTTTAAGAATTTATGGAGTACAGACTTGCTGTAACGGAGAAGAAATATTTAATTCCTGACATTATATAAGTTCTAAATCTGTTTATCTAAAATTCCAACCTTTGTAGCTGACAGAAATTTTTAGGCTCTACTTGAACAGTCTGATTATCATTGACACCTTCAGATCTCTCTGACAATGGCATGAAATGGTGGCTGGGTGATCTCCCAGAAACTTACATGGATGCATAAATCATGCTGTTGTCTTTCCCCTTACAGCTATATAAATCCTGGTAGAGAGGGTAGAAGGCCTACTCTGCTACCTTCCCAAGAGCTCAAAGGTTGTAACTTCTTGACACACAAATCTCCACATGTACATTTGTAAAACATCCTACTGAAAGAGAAAAAATAATTCTTTTTCTCTCTCATTGCATTTTGTGGAAGATAAATAGAAAATAATGGCTGCAATGTTCACCAATCATAAGCTCATTCTCCCTTCAACCTGTAAATTCTGTCCCTGAAGCTGTTTCTTTGTCTTGCAGACCACTCATACTCCAAAGCATATAAAAAAGAAAAGAAAATCTATAGTAAAAGGATCTAGCAGGAAAACAAACGGGACTTTTATCAGCATGGGAAGGTGTTCACTAGTTTCATTTTGAAGACTGAATAAAGCACTTTTCAGCCTATGAACCACAAAATATCAGAATATAAAATATATTTCATGTTACTGAAGTTAATTCGTGACCACTACAATTCATCATTTTAGTTTGTCAACATTTTGTAAAGGGCTGCAGGAAAGGGCTCCAGGCTGCAGGATAATGAAATTATAAAATTAAGAACCATCTTGAAGGTAGCCAGGTTAAGAAAACAATAAATCGGTATGTTTTCAACAGATATACGTAATAGTCAGTCAGGGAAATATACTACAAATCAGTGATGAGAGCTTTCTTTAATATTAAAATATCTGGTGACACCCTATTTTACCAGGCATGGCAAACAGCACCAGGAATAAATGCTTCTATAGCGAGGAGACAGGGTTCTCTTGGATTAAAGAAACTGAGTAATAAAATATATAATTAAAAAATCTGTGGCATTCTGAACCTCATATTTTCCTGATCATCTTAGGTATCTAGAGCTCAGAATAGCCCAAATATCTCCAACAGACTTATATCATACAATTCACATTCACTTCGTTTGTGATACTAATTTATGCAAATGCTTTAAAAGTTGGGGTAACAAAGGAAAAAACCCAAAGCAAAACAAAATACACACCCACACACCATTTGTCACTGTTTGAACTCTGTTGTTCCAGAGTTAGTGGTTCTGAGGAAACAAAATCACCACAGGAGGGATACGTTATGAAAAAAAAACTGATAGTCACAATTTTTATTTCACCAGTCACTGCACATACTGCAATCCAAACTGAAAATACATTCCTGTTTTGATAAAGAGGTTGACAGAAGTTCTAAATAATTTCTTGTTACTTCCACCAGACACATTATATTAGTATTTCACTGAGAGCTGAGCTTTTTCAAAATGTAATTATTATGAGGGTCCAAATCCTAAAGCCAGCTATTCCTGTCTAAATGTCAGCAAAGATCTGACTGACCACAAAAGCGGACTACATTAGGCACAATCACCATTTATTATGCACAGTTTACTGTTGAAGATAAATTCTCATCAAATAACATTCAAGAGGGAGGTCAAAACTTTTTTTAAAAATTATCTTTTAAGGAGCATTTCTTAAAATTTAAATTCAATGAACAAGAATATATGTAGAGTTTTTGATCTGGCTTCAGTATTATCTAATAACGATGGTACTAAATAAAAATCACTAGAAAGCTATAGCATCTGTAAGATAACAAAAAAGGCTTACAGCAGAGACTCCATGAAACATTTAGCTGGTATTTTCCACACACTGATCCAGTGAAAAGAGGTAAGCTGTAAAAATGTCCTTCTGAGAGTTTCAAACCATATTGTACAGAAGTCACATCAAATTAATACTGAGGACCATTTAGAGCTTTTATTCTGAAAAGCTTTTGAAAAGGGATTAAACTATGAAAACTCGCATGATACTAAAGTACCTATTAATGGGTTTAGGGGGGGAGGAACAATGAAAGTGTTATTTTTAGATAAATCGTTACTTTGTATGTAGCAGCACAAAGCATTTGCTAAAGAGACACTGCAACAGTTCTCCAGCAATATCCCACACATCTAAACACTGATTAGCAGGAGATTTTTTATTGTCATTAAGAACAATCTTATATAGAAAAGTGAGTCTTATGGCTTTCTTTTTAATTTTTGACAATTTCTATAAATTATTCATTAGGAAAATGTAGTCATAGTCAAAAATTGTGTAAGTAAAACGGCACCATTTTTAGAATACTTGTTATTGTAGAAAATACAACTGCATGTTTGTAGTCCTCTATACGCACATCAGAATTACCGAAAGCCTGCTGACTACTGATATAAAAAAAGTTCACACTGTAGGATACACTTAACACACAGAAAAATTATGTTTTCAAAAAAATAACAGGAAACAGCATGAGTAGTGAGAACAAGGAACTGGGGTAGTTGTCATCTCATCAAAAATAATGAATGCTCAAGAGATTTCTAACTTCATCTCTTCCCAGTCATTTGTCCGATAACAATAGACTACCAGGAGAGAAAAGACTAGATGCAGAACGCGCTCTTCTTCCTCGGCTCTAGCTAGCACCTGTAACCCCAAACAGCTATGTACCAGCTGAAATCCACATGACGACAGCCCCAAAAGACAACTGGAAATGTTGTTCCTAGCCTGCTGTGCCTTCATTCAGCGGCGGGATGCACCACATGGTGGATGACAGCTTTGTGTCTGCCCCATCTTGAGGCCTCCCCTCCTCCCTCGACACACAGTCGTGCACACACAAAACAGTCTTATGGCTAATGATGCAAACATGAAGTGTAAAGTCTCCTTAATTTGACCCTTGTTAAACTCCTAATTGGATTGAGGCGGTCTCAGAGTGGAAAGCAACCCTGGATTATTCAAGAAAGCTTTTACAAAATGAAGACCAAATTACAAAAGGCTTCCACTCTGGCTGCAGGACACCACAAAGAACAGGCAATGAATTGCAGCTGTCACTTAAGTTAAAAATCTAATCAATTGCCTTTTTTTTTAAACAGGTAACTTTTTGAACAGTTTCTTCATTGTGATACTCTTCAGAGTGTGCTTGACCCAAATTTAATAAGCTGCTATTAAAGCAGAAGAGCAGCTGTAGAGCAAACACTGTAGAATGATACCGTGCATTCAGGGTCTTAATGATTTTAAAATGACTACAACCATCGCTTCATTCAAGAGGAACAAAGCTCAGGGCTCTTTGCTCAACAATGTCTTAACACAAACTGTCTGAACAGACAGCATTCATTTGTCCTTCATGAACCCAAAAGGTCAGCTGCATTGCTGAGAACATCTCAACAGTTTAATTGTGTTTCTCCTGTAGGAAGACTGAGAGGAGAAACTTGGGGATTCCTTGTGTATGAAAACTAGCCTTTCTTTCTTTTCTTTTTTTTCTTCCAAGAAAATATACAGCTTAAGCACAGAGACAAGGGGTGCATGATATGCAGACAGGTGTAAAACATGAAGTAATTATAGAAGCTCAAATTAGTTCCTAGGCCTGAGGCAAAAAAGAGAACAGTGCCTTGACAAAAGGGAATAGCAAATAAGGATAGCAAACAAAAAATGGCTTGAATGTGTAAATTAGCAAGAAAAATGAGACAGAAAAGCAGCTTTACTCTACTATTATTCACCACATGAGAACAGAGCAGCTGAACATGATCAAGAGGGCTTTGGAGGAGAGAGGCAGGCATCAACACCGAAACGAAGCCAAAGAGTGGCAGCTCTGCACTTTCTAGTCAGTCACTCATTATGTGGTGAAGTGCTCTTGAGAAGTGCCTCTTATACTTGACCTATCATATTACTTCTTCTGTAAACACATAATCCCTGCTTGTTAGGTGGTGTCAACACTAGCATTCATTCACTGTGGTAGTCCTTTTGTGTATAGACACTTTAGAAGTGCTGCCAAAACCAAAGAATTGACACCATAATAAAACAATTTGAATTTCAACCAGGTAAACAGATCCTATGTGCTTCTGTGAAATGTACTGTTCAGAGCTCTACATCCAGTGTCCCTTATTTGAGACAAAGCAGCTTTCTTATCACAAAACCATTTTCTTTTGTGTGTCCTTTTAGCCAGATTAACAATGACCTAATGATTAATATTAACAAGTTAACAGGTTTAATAACTGGAAATACAGCCACTGCACCTTATTTTGATTCACCCCTATAGTTAAAAAAAAAAAAAAAGTTTGCATACTTTTACTATGAGTGACTGACCAGAAGACCCTAAACAAAACAAATTGTGGTTGCGCAAAACTGACCACTTCCTACATGCGACCTATTATTCTTATTACCATTAAGGTCACACAAAGACCATAAAACCAGTCAACTTTTTTGTCATAATTTCATCCCCTCATACAGATACTTTATGCTTCAGTCTTTGTGGGGACTTACGTCTGCTTACTAAAATTAGATATTTAGACCTTCCACTCAAAGCTTATACTTTTTTCCTCTTCTAGGGGGAAACTCATACTTTAAAACACTGTCGTTAAATAAGTGGTATAAATAATTGATCTTGTGCTTCTGTGTTGAGGTATTCTAGATAGCCTATCATCTTACCGTTTATGATGAGCTCTGAACACTTTTGCAGTCTGTATGACTAAAAAGATGAATCAATCTTTCATTCAACTCTTGACAAAATATGAGCAAACTTTCTGATATATCACCAAATATCAAGGAAACACAACACTGGAACAGTAGTATTTGTCTGAAATGGCAATTTTTACAAATGAGTCCACAAAGATACACAAAAGGAAGACTCAGACACATCAGGGCTCCACCTCTCAAAACTGGAAAGCCATATTAGCATTGTGTGTTTCAAAAGGAATGAGAAAGTACCACTACCGGCTTGATGTTACGACAAGGTCACGTGGTGCATTACTGCAGTCATGTCTAAAAAAGTAACATTTTACCATGTCACACCAATGTCACCATCTTCCTGCCCAAGGTTGCCAAGACTTTTTGTTGGGTCTTTTGGGATGGGAATTGAGCCTACATTTCTATATACATATACATTTTGCAGCTGAGTATTTTGTGTCCATGAACTGAACTGTGCATTTCTGGAAATCCTTGACACCACTAGTGTTTGGCTCAGCTTACTTTGCATCTTGCCTACCCTTTGGTCCTCAACTCACCCACCTAGGAACAGAGAGCACGAAATATTCCCTCCTGTACTAGTCACTACATCTTGTTCAAACACCTCTGAATGAATTCTCAGCAGCCTCAACTAATATGAACAAATTCATGTCAAATGGAAATCTAATTCTCACACCTTCTACCTTTGCCTTTCAACTGTTGCTTCTCCTAATCCTACCTCTTAAAAAGAACTTCTTCCTTACATCACTGTCCTTTTAGAAACACCATTGTATACCAACTTAAAAAAAAATCAGCCATACGAACTTCCTACATAATGTAGTAGGAAACATTATTTATCATGACCTTTTTACCTTTTCCACTACTTCTTCTTTCTATTTTTTTTTTTGACAGTTTCTTGCATTTGCCAAAATTAGACTGTAAAATGAGGCCGGGATCACAAAATTTTTATTTCTCTAAGGAAACATGGAAATGTGTGTCACTCTATAAATATTAAACAAGACCAATAACAAATAATGTAGGCCTGTCAATGACAGCCTCATAAGTCTCATGTTTAGTAGCATTACTTTAAGAACATACAATATCACGCAACAGAAGCAAGTTCAGCAGTTTGTGCCATATACAAAGGTCTCATTCAGTCCTATTCATTCAGACTTAATTTAGAAGGTAAAGAAATACTAGCCAAGGTGTCAATATAATTATCTACACTCCTAAAGTCATGTCATGAACTTCATTATACATGTTCCCTCACAACTTCTGGATTCCATTGTTTTCCTCTTCACAAATATATCCTGTTGCCCATAACAAAAAAGCTTTCCTTGACTGTATAGAATTCATAAACCTCTAGACAGGTTAACCTTTAGGCCAGTGAAGGATGACGAAGAGACTACTGTTGTCACTATCTGGGGCTCTGGAAAGCAGCTCTTGGAGAACTATGTTATTTCCTTTCACAAAGCAATGACTTCTGCCCACAAAAGCAAAAACTGAGGCTGGCTCAGTTCAAGAACAGCCAAGAATAATTTTGGAGAATGCTGATAATTTACAGCACACTCACAACATCAGAATCATCACATTGGCCACCTGTGCTTAGGTGCCCTGGTAGATACTCTTCAGTGTTGGAATTCCTGCTTACTATGGCATTTATCTTTATATAAAGAAAGCCCTACATGTTTCCATGTTATTTCAAATTTCTTTAAAAAAATAATTACTTCTTCCTACCTAATTTGTTCTCTGATTTCCACCTTTTTTGTTTCTTTTTGGGTTGTTTCTTTTTTGTTGGCTGGTTGGTTTGGTTTTTTAGTGCAATCCCTCCAATTAAACAAATTTTACTATTTTTCAAGTTAACTTTGCCTCAAAAATTTTCATGTCTTCCATTTCAAATTCATTTTCTTTGATCTCTTTGCCCTGATCTCCATCCCATCCCGTCACTTTTTATTCTTACCCAAGCACAGAACATTTTTGGTTTTTCCTCTTGTTTGTGACTTATTTCTTCTATTCCACAAAGCTGTATAAACTTCACTAAATTGATATAAAAATCGAGGCTTTAATGAAATCAATATAGTTTTGACTGCACAATACATACAGTACCACAGGGTTAGTGTGAGGTTGGAGTTCAAATTCCTTATGCATTAACTAAACTCAAGCACGCCAGCATTTGCCTTACAAGCAGTCTGACATGTCCACTGTGTGACTGATCAGCACATATGGAATATGGCAAACAGTCTTCTCTCAGCACTGTTTCAAAATTTCTAGAAAACTAGGCAGCCAGGCCCCACAAATCTTGGAGACTACCAGAAAGAGTGGAAGGTAATGGCTTACCAGCAGAAAGGAAAGTCTGCTGCTAACACTGGTGAGGTTAACAAGGTAAGAAAAAAGGCTAAGTTGCCCAAAAAGCAACTTAGCTTCTTGTTTCCAATTTCAGTCTAACACTGTAGGTACTAATGAGTGCTATTTTACTACTGTTTCCTAAATGCTTGAATGAAAAACTGTTTTCATCTACCCATGCCTGATAAGCATATCATATTCACTAGCCCTAGCATGGCAAAGCATGAAGAAGTTTCTAAGTTCAAGGCAATTTAAATAGTAATTCCTGTCCCAAAATTCATGTAAAGTAGCAAAGCAACGGAAATAAAATTAATGCAGCTTGCAGAAGAATGGAAAGTAGCACAGGGGATGAAACTACAGCTGCAATTCCCAGCTTTTGGAAGGCCGCACTCTGCTCTGATACAAACTCTTTTAGAGGCCAACTAAGACATGAGTTTATCCATTGAAAGTTTGGTCAGCACAAAAGAATTGATGACTTGTAAGCTTCACTGACCCAGCTACATCTGATGTAATTAGTGTCATTGTTTTACCTAGTGCTTGATTTGAACCATTAGTCTTAAATATTTTATTAAATGTTTAAAATTATATAGACGTATTTTGACTAAACACGAGCACATTAATCAGAAACCACCACTTCACCTGACAACAATATTTTAATAGTACACAATCATAACTCCTGGTAACTATTCTTTAAATTTGGGACAATCTTTCTACAATAAAACAACTGCTCATTTTCAGGCATTTCCTAATATTCCAGTCATTGTAGTTTGCCACAGTCCTTTAACACAGAACAAAAAAACTAAAAAAACCTTACAAAGCATGCAAAATCATTGTTTTCATCTGTGACATTTATCATATCTAAGGATTTCAATTATAAGTATGTGTTGTCAATTTAGCAATCCTCTTGTAATATCTGGCATGATAAGCAGGTATTATGTGCATCATCCCAAAAGTCAAAACCTATCATAACTGTATCATCAGTGAATTCAAAACCAGATTTGGGTGATTTTATATCACTACATAAATCATCATGTAAAAATTGTCCTCAGAACTTTTGTATATGGAGGAAATCCAAAACAAAGCAGAAAAACCCAAACCAAATTCTGTTTATTTAAAATGCTACCTTTTGATACAATTGTTCTCAGCAAACCAGCCAGTTTTCAAATTTATGTTTCTCTGCACACATTATATACAGCTATATTCACACTCATCGTATACAAACAGCACTCTTACCTTCTGATGGTTATTATCGTGGGTATATAAAACTGCAACCACACAATGTTCCACCCAAATTCAGGAGCAAAAATGAAGACACTAGCAGACCTTTGACCATGTTCATCTTCATGGTTATTAAGATTAAAATTACGTTCAAATTCTATTTTGTTTCCATCCCCAGTGAAAGCACTGATTTTGGAGAATACTATCAATACAATAATGTTGGGACAGGTTAGGGCACAAGGAAACTTTAGGCCTGTTGGTGACCAGATCCTCTTGCCTAACGTGCTAGCTAAGGAATGCCATCTTACACCATTCACTTCTGACAGCTACAGATATCTTCTCACCCCCAAGTGCTGCTAATGTCATCTTGAGCACACCCCAGGTCGTTTTCATAAAAAGAAATTAAACCAATAATTTATTCTCAGTAAAACTATTTTTCTACTCTTGCAGCCAGTAGTAAGGGTGTGAAGTGCATTTTCTAAGAAGTTGTTTTCCAGCCTCACGAAATGTGTACCAAAATAAGTATTTATTCCTTCCCCCATTCCTAAAAGCAGTACTATAACTTTTAATCTCTCCTTTCCTTTACTATTGTTTTCTATTATTTTTCTTTTTTTCCCCCTTGTGTAAGTACTGAAAAAAATAAGATGTAAAAGTCTTTCTAATCTGGCTATGGAGTTAAGGGTAAAGATGGGAGAAGCTGATATAACTGAGGACAGATATAATTGAAGACTATTATTACAGAACATTGATGTCAAGATACTTCTAAAAACATCCAGCCTGCTTGGATAGCTGTGAATCCGGTAGATGAAGTGACAAACCCTGAAGCTTCTGTGCCCCATTACTTTGTAACTTCAGAGGCATGTTAGTGTCTTGGAGAAAGATTTTTAGAATCATTCCAGCAAAAAAAAAATGTATGCGTACTTCTTGTATAGTGGATGAGTTTCAGTAATGTAAGTGGATTTACTTGCCTGAGAGACTGGTAAGTCAAGATAAATTAGGGAGAGAATAGTAAATCTAAGGTTAAATAAAGGTTGACACCCAAGCTTCAGTAATGATGTTTTTGTTGTTGTTGCTTTACAAAATCTTCAAAGCTACAAGGTATTGTCTTCCTAACTTTTAAATCCATTTTTACACAAAATATCACCACCCATCAGAATTCAAATTGCACAACAAAATCTGCTTCGCTAACAGATATGAAGGGAATCTAACCTTAACTTTTGGGGCTCAGAGAAACTCTGAACTATTTAACAGCAGTACATCTAAGTGGGTTACTGCAAGTCTGGGAAGAGTAAATGACTAAACAAGAGGCACACTCCAGTCAATATCCCTAAAGTTACAGATGCCATTAATAATTTCAGTCCAACTCTATATTTTTAAACAGATGTACTCAGACAATATCTTTGTAATTAGTCTGTGGTACACTGAATAGCAAATTTTCTCTGATGGACTCAATACCACATGCTCCCATACGTGTCCAAAGTGGAGGGCACAATATAACCATTTTACAGAACTCTCAGGAATCAGACAGGAGCAGAATAAATCACTCTGTGAACAAGCTGTGTACCAGGCTTCATTAGTTATAATTACCCCCAAAATATGCTCAGCAGAATGCACACGTGTCATCTGGGAGTGACACACAATAGAGTGGGCAACTTATAAACTCCTCCAAGCACAGAGAGAGTCCATAAAACAACTGGCTTGTGCATTTGGATTCATGTGATAACACCTCCAATTGCATAAGCCACCAGATGACACAGATGGGACAAATCCAAACAAGGAACATTTCTTTTGTATAGGCATTGGACTTCATTTGATGCCTATTCAACTAACAAGCTGAGAAAGCTGAGTATGAAACACTAGATCTTTGTCTTTTTTATTTCCCAGGTTGTGCTACACTTGCTCAAAATAATAAAAAATATAGTTTTAAATACTTTGAATGTAATGAGTTACAGAAAAAAAAAAAAAGTGAAAAAAAACAAAACAGGATGTTAAATTTAACATACTTATGCACAAGCAAAACCAAACACTCTTCCCCAAACTTTAACTGGAAACATTCCTAATATATTAAACAGCATCTCCTTTTTATACATCATAATACCAAAAGAGGTAAGTACTGACTGAAGTTCTTTGGGAATGCACATATCAGCAATCAAATCTATTATTTTCTGGAGTAAGGAATATTAATTAACCTTCTGTACATGGATCAGATTACCTTTCCTTTGATGACAGCTACAGAAACAACTATTGCATTATTGATCTCATCTTAGCTTTCTCTGTAAACTTGCATATTTTTTTCTTTCTCCTGCACTTTCTGCCAATCATAGTAACTGTTTTTTTGCCTGGGACATTCCAATCTCATACCAAATGCACCTTCCTCCCTCCTATTCTCATTATTTACTTCTTTGCATCCACATACCATAGTGTTCCTGGTCATCTCATTAAAAGCCTTTTCACCTCTTTTCTGTAGTTTTCTATTATTGCCCACTGCTATGGAGATTTGTTCATGAAAAATATTGACATAAGTACTTGTTTCCTGTAATAGAAATATGCTTTAACTCAAAGGTAAACGGATATTCATATACAGCTCACTGTACAGACTGATTTAATGGCAAATATAACATGCTAAGCATGTTTGCATATGTCAGTACTTTAATATAAACATGTTTATATTTAATATAAACATATATAATATATTTTAAATATAAAAATAAAATATATTGCTTGGATGTTACGTGTGTAGGCTACTGTATGTGTACACATATTGATGTGAATTGCCATGTGTCTATTTACTTTTGTACTCAAGTGTATAAACACAGATAAATAGACTCACAGAAGAACAAAGAAAGAAGTATGTGCACACACTCAAGAAGTACCCTACAACAGTTTAGGTGCCACATCCAGTGCTTACATTGTGTTACATTTCTGAAGTGCTGGTAAAGAACTATCTAATATCTTCACATCTCTTAGGTACTTCCAAGAAAACACAGAAATTACTTTGACTGTAGAATATATTTAAATTAGTAACTTAATAACCACGTGACAATGAGTTCTGTGAAACTACTCTTGCCCACAAAACAAATACCCAGCTATTTTGATATAGTGAAGTCTAGATGAAGTTCATGGACTTAGAGTAGTAACATAAACTGTCATGGAGAGAGCGGAGTATAACCACAATACGTAAGATCAATTAAGGTCTATTACAAATAGCACCCGTTAACCTGTGATCTGTCAGATCTGTGCATCAGTAACACTGCATGGATGTAAGCAAGGACAGAATTTGTCCCACTTGGCCCCATTTCTGTGTAGTGCAACTAAGAGGTCAGCTTCAGTATTCATGCATTCAACGCCAGCAAACTCCATAGAGTGCTCACAGGCACAGTGGCAGCAATTTCCTATTTTTAAAACATCAGAGAAGCAAAAACTATTTGTGAATATGAGCTGCTAGGTATTATTTGAAGTCACTGCCTTCTTTTCTTTTCCTTTTTTTTTATTTCCTTTCTAAAGAAACAGATATTGAAACTATCCCAGCTAATAATTTCATTCTGACACTTGAGTTTAAAAGGTTAAGTTACTATCTGAAGAAAGGTAATCTGACTGCCTTTCATAGCAGCCTGCAAGCTCTGCAATCTGCATAGAGAGGGGCATTTGTCATCATTAGCTGAGCAGTGACAGCTGGCACCTAGGGTGTCCCAGATTTAAGAAGTGGCAAAGGCACTCTTTTACCTTAAGTTGCCATCAAGTATAGCATGCTTCATAAGGAATAATATTTTCTTCTTGTTATAGAGCATGAAATAACAGCAGTGAATGCATCTGTATTTTCTTCAGCATGGAGAACTGGCTGCTGTACAATTAGCAGTTGTCTTTAGACAACAAGACACCAGGTTTATTGTATGAACAAACATCCAATTCGTGTCACTTGAAAATAAGTACAATTGGCTCAAAATTAAGGCAGTGTATTTTCTCTCAAAGACACTTCAGACTGATTGATTTGTAAATTTTATTTATGGACGTGACAAATCATGAATAAAACACAGTTTTTAACTACAGGTATAGTACCTTAATTGCTTAAAAGAGACAGGTTATTAGATATAGGAAAAAAATAGTCCTACACTGGCATACAAGCTAATGCAGTACATTAATGCTTTGAAAGAATAAACTAATGGAGTACTATACAGATTTTAATAGCAGCTTTAGAAATTTAAAGTATATTCTAATAGTATATGTAACAGCTATGTTTCATGCAGTACTTTTTTCAAAACAGTTCCATGAGATTTTGTGAATGTATTCATAATTAAGAGCCTATTTAATAAACAAAATACGTAGGGGTCTAGAAAAGAAGTTGTTTTCCTATCACCATCAATTATTCAATCTATGAAAGACTGAATAAACGGTTTATAAACATTAATAAACCCTGGTTTGGTTGTTTTAACAAAAACAAAATAGAAAGCTAGAAATGAATATGCCTTGACATGAAAGAAAGAAAGAAACAAACAAACAAAAACAAGAAAAAACACCCCCCAAAACACAAAACAGCCAACGAACACAAACCAAACATTTTAGGAAAGCAAAGAAAAAAAAACCCTCATTTCTCCACAGTCTCTCAAATTTGGAGACAGAATCTATAATGCTAGATTTTGCATTATTATGTAAAATAGTTTTTCACAAATAAAACTAATTTTTGTGTTAATGTAAAATCTATGCAAATACATGCAGTCATTTATCAGGGAAGCTGACAAGCATTCCATATTGGAGAGGGAAAATGAAACTGCCTCAAGAATAGAGGCAATTAATTATTTCTGTATTTTCTCTTCCTCTGTCTTGAGGCACAGAAGTTATCCATCCAGTTAAAACAGCAAATGAAATAAAGAGATTTTTTTTTTTTATTTAAACACATATGGCTTTTGCCTGCAATACTGATCACCACAAGGTCTACAGATGCCCGTGGCTAAATTGTACACTGGCAGATGCACACAAGGGAAAACTGTGTTAATGCAGCGTGGTGAACAAAACAAATGAAGAACTGAATTTTGGGGGGTGGAGATGGGGGGTGAGGGATAGAGGACTTTTTTTTACCTCACTGAGATACAGTTTGCCTATGAAGAGTGGATTAGGTTAGCTATAGATTTAACCTGAAAAGTTTTCTCTTGTCCCTTATGTCAAACATCTCAATAGCATGTGTAGAAGAAAACATCCATGCAGATCCATGCAGCTTTCTAATGTACAGAGTGTAAATAATGGGCTTGCCAAGATAAATGGTTATATTATTTCATTTTTACAATTAAGGACTGATAATACATAATGAACGTACTCACAGAATATAATGAGAAAACTGTTGTCCAGCATACTTGCTGTCATTTTTTACCTACTTAAAGAAGCAACGTCTTGAAGTGTAGCTGAAAACCAGCATGCATTATGGCACATCCCAGGATATGCCATATACCTATTTGTGATTCAGTGGGCTAGTAAGAGTTCTGAACTTATTAATTGTTCCTTTTGATAAGGGTAGTTAAAAAAAAAGAAAAAAGAAAAGCCAAAATTAGCCAATTCATTACTGGAAATAATTTGCAGAGGAAAACAAGAAATAGAGATGGTAAAACATATACTGAAAATAAGACAGAATCATGTTGATCACAGCAATTTCACTCTTAGTAGGCCTGTACACACGACATAACCTCACTAAAATCAGTATTGCCTCATCTAAAACTAAGGAGACATAAGAGAAAATATTGTCACTACCCTAACAGATACACCATAATATTTTTAATTCTTTTTAATGGCACTAATATATTATAAATGATAACATGTCCAAAAGGCAGCATTTATTTCAACTATCAAGAAAAATTGATACTAATATTCCTGTCAGATAAACAGATATTTCCATAAGCTAATATTTCTCTTTCAACAATTTAATTGTATATTTATGAAATTACAAGACTACATGCTGTTTCTATAGTCTTTCTCATTTCAGGGGCACCAGCATTATGCCACAAAGGACCCAGCTCAGTATATGCTGTCCTAGAGCTGGCCAAAAAAACTGGTAGGGAAAAGTAGGAAGGACAGTAGGTGATCTAGGCTAAATTTTCAAATTCAAGTAAGAGGACAACTGGAGTGATTTGCTGCTTTTAATAAGAGACTCAGTTTTCTCCTAGATAGAAAATTGTGCTCTACAATGACAACATTCCACCAGTTAAAAAGAAAGTTCAGCGTGGTGGTGGTGGTAAAATATTTCAAAGGGCAAAAGATATAAGCATCAAGGTTTTCCTGAACAGACTCTTCTTAAATAATAAGTTGGTTGGCCTGTTTATATTACAGCTATAGTTAGGATATTTTTAAGAACAATAAGGAGTTTTAGCAAGCAGATTACTTATATTTAAGACTGTTAAAAGATTCTGTAGCTTTGGGGAGTTATAGGAATAGTCCTGAATATGTGAAAGTACATTAAAAATGTAGTTTTAATGGAGATTTTGAAAGCATAATCTTTCACTCATTTCTCTGAATAACCTCATCCTGCTCGTAAGGGCTTTAGAGATTAGGGAAGGAATTTTTGTGGAAGCATGGACAAAACAGCACTGTCCTTTCTCAAGAAGCTAATTTAATACTACGGCTAAAACACAATGAAATTAATGGGAAGTGCTGCTTGACAGAAGTGTAGATATTTGAGCCAAAAATGTATATTCTCACCCAATGCATGTATTTGATGAATTAGATATTGTAGAGGTTCACTGTAGTCAATCCTCTTCAAATGTTAACCTCCAAGTGTTACCTTGCTTTGGCCCTGATCCTGCAAACAGCTGCCTGTGCACTTCACTGTGAGCCTAAAAGCGCCCATGACCTCACTAGAACCAGTCGAATGTTTCGCTAACCATGTGTGCATGGGCAGGACCAGGGCCTTCATAAGGTTCAATGAAATGGATTAATCACACACAACCAACTCACTCAACTCCTCCCTTCACTCTTACTTGGAAAGAAAATATTGGAGAGCTGTACACTACATTAAAAAATAAAAGTCTGCATTGAAATATGTTTGGTATGCCTTTTATAGCTAAATCAAGATCAAATGAGTTGCACAGGTAATTTACCATACATACATATAAGTTTCATTTTGAGCTGGAGGGACATAATATACCCAAAGTACTGCCAGCATAAAAATTTGCAGTAAACACATACTATGATCAAATGTATAAAAAGAGGTGGTTCTTACTTATAACTTTATATTGGCTAGCTTTTAAAGATGTTAAGCAACATGTCTTCTGCTAATTTCAGTATCTCTAGCAGCTCCCTACAAGATGATGGAATTTAGTTTGCTTGCCAATATGAAACCATCTTAGAGAAAAACACTGGTCGCAAGAAATAAGCATGTTCAAGACATATCACCCTCCCATTTTGACTGGGCTAATAAGATGTTGGGTTACTCCTAAAACATAGCATGAACAAGTTGAGTGATGCCATAATTTATATAATGATGCATTTCAAATGTTCCCACACTTCAATTTTGCCTCACTTTTTCTAACACTCTAGTCCTCTCAGACAACATATTTCCAGGGTTAGAAGTTACCACCAGGAACGGTTAGTTTTATATGTGAAGTCTTCGGAAGCTACTCATCCAACACATACAGCTTTATTTTCAAGGTCAATGTTCAGTATTTTCAATCATTTAATCATATACAGCATGAGATAGTAATAAGAGTTCGGCAGTGTTGAATGACCCGCTACAGATGTAGTAGATTAAAAGGCGCTAATCCCCACTGATTCCACACTCCTTTAGCAGTTCAGCAAAAAAGAACATTCTCCAAGCTAGAGATCTTTAAAAAAAGCACCAATGCTGGATTACTTAAATAAAATGCTGTACTTAAGGAATGTCTGGCTTTGGAGAAGCCGATGAAGAAGTGAACCAAATGAATAATTCAATGCATTTTTCTCCTGCTTGCACATTTCTGCAGTTCTAGCTAAAATGACAGTTGTGCAAGTTCTGTGTTTACTTTTGAGACACAGCATTTTAAAGAAAACAAATCAATTACTGTTTTTCTCTTAAGAGATTGCAGATTAGAGGAATTTAAAGCATTAACAGTTCATCTGTAAGACTTAGGATGACCAAGTCCAGCAGCAGTGCAAACTACTTTCATGTTTTTCTTCTAATTTTTAACAGAAAGAGAATACATACACATGTTTACATTAATGAATGTTAATTGTGTAGTGCAAAAGAAGCTATGTCACACTTTTGCAAAAAAGTAAAAAACATTTGCAGAGAACTGTATGCAATAGAGGAAAAATATCTGTGTACCAAAATATGCAGAAGTGGATACCCACAAATCTAAGCAACAAAGTGTATAAATTCATTAAAATTGCACTTCTGAAACTTAACTTTTTATTTGTTCCTAAATTTGAAAGTAGAGGCAAAAAAACTAAACTACAAAATAAGAATACTGAAAATTGTAGGTACCATCAACTTCTCTCACAAAAAAAATAAAAGTGATGCTGCCTATTTTATATAATGTGACACATATAGCAAACCCAGCACAAATATCTGTCTTTACTTTTCTTACTTGAAAAAAAACCCAAAAAAGTGAGTTTATTGTTGCTGGCAGGATGATATGGATGAAATAACCAGGAAGAACTTATGGGGGAGGGGGAAAAAGAGTAACCAAGAAATCAGATACATTCAATGAGCCTTCAAACTCACTTCAGCAGTAGGGATAAATAATTTAATCAACTCAGCTTCATTTTTTTCTTCCTACCTCCCTAGTGCAATAGGCAGATATTAAAAAATAAACTTTAAAATTCATGAGCAGTTGTGTGTGGAAGAACTATCACTATATAATAAGAAATATAAAGTGATATCCATGCAAGCCCTTTGTGTAGATATGCATCTACATTTTAACTCACACTTTCACTATATGAAATCATTGGTTAAATTTGTATGTATGGCAACTTTCTTTTTTTTTCTTTTTTCTTCTCCCAAATTGCATTTTGGGGATGTGGGCAAGTACCCATAGTCAAAGATTTTCAATACCATTTGACTTTTTGGCTAACATGAGCCCTACATGACAAGGCACTGTAGTTTGAAAGATTTGAAATAATAAGCAGAGGTCAACAAATACTGTTATAGTATCCCCTGATTAGGAGAAATATCTAGAAAACAGCAATTTGGTAGAAGTCACCAATATCATATGGTACTATTATCATGACAAATGATCAGTCATCATTTAATGAGGTGATTTTAATCCCAATTTGCTAAAACAACTTGATACTCAATAAACTCAATAGAAATAAATTTCGGTGATGAAGTGTCCCTTTGATAGTTTACAAAAAACACATGAATAACTACAGAAAAAAAATTACCTGCAGTAAGTGGTCAGAAGCTTTGAAAAATATCCATATTTTTATATCATATATAGTCACACAGATAGCAATTTTCAGCATCATTTCAACCAAGCCACCGACTTTTTCTCTTGTTGAACGATCTGGTCAACTTAACAGTCACATTTCAGGGGTTGACTGGTGTCAGTGATGCCTAAATCCACAATTTTTCAAACTATCAAATGTATGTTGGTTATGTGTGAGATGAAATAATATAGCGAATAGTGACCTTCAGGCCTAAAGATCTTTAGCCGAGGTTAAAGCTAATATTTCCCATAGCCACCAAGACACAATAAACACGTATAGCCTGCATTACTTGGTATCATAGCTTAATCTTAGCATTACACATTGAACGCTCTGATTTAGCATATAATTTTATTGAAATTAATTTTGGCACATTATGAATATTACAACTTCTGCCAGCTTAAAGGTACGACCTTTCCACTTTTGCCTTTAGCAACTGGAACTACCAAGCCAAAACCCACGGGTCAAAAAACAAGCAAACCCCGTCCCAGAACATTGCCATCGCTAACATGCGGCGCTGGGAAGTTGAGGCGTGCCCACTCCGCAGGAGAGGGCTGTCCCCCTTTTGTCTGCCCGCTGTAACTTTCGGTTTCACCCGGCGCTGGTCCGTGACCCCGCGGCAAAGGGGCTCTTTGACATTTAAATCCCAAAGAAGCCGCCCCGGACACGGCAGCGCCGAAGGTTTCGAGCCGGACGGCCCCGGTCGCAGCAGGGGCCGGGAACGGGGCCGCAATGGGCCTTTCCCGGACCAGCCGCCCCCGAGACCCGCCCGCCGGAGCTGGTCCCAACTTGACCGCTTTCCCTTCCTCCGCACAGGCCGGCCTGTGTGCCCCGCTGCGGCCAACACCGCCCCGCGTCTGAGAGCGGGGCGC
>JAWWMP010000001.1:50144476-50229990 GCA_035047865.1 Dendrocincla tyrannina | reverse complement strand
GGCCGCGACCGGCATCGCCCCGGCCCCGAGGGGCGGGCTGGGGTCGCGCCGGGCCCCATCCTCGGGCGGCGGGGCGGGAGGCGGCGGGGCGGCGAGGTGCCTCCCCCTGCCCGCCGGCCGCCGAGCCGGGGGAAGGGGGCAGAGGGCCGGCCTCCGGCCCCGCCGCCGCGGCAGGTTCCCGGGGCACTCGGCGGTAAGGGCGGCGGGGAGGCGCCCGCCGGTCCCCGCGGAGCCAGCCCAGACCCCTCCAAGCGTCTGCTCCGGGAAGGCGGGGGCAGTCGGCCCCCGGCAGCCCAGCGGCCGCTCACGCCACCGCCCCGCGGGGAAGGAGGGAGCGAGGGAGGGAGGGAAGGAGGGAGGGAGGGAGGGAGGCGGCAGCCCCGGGTCCCGGGAGCGGCGGTGGATGCACTCCTCGGCGGCCGCCCGCGAGCAGCCGGGACCGGGCGCTCTGCGCCGCTGCCACGGCCGGGGGGAGGCACGCGTGTCCCGCCCGCCGCCCGGACGGGAAACTATGCGGAGAAGGGAGAAAACTCGGGAGGAAACTACCCCCTCTCCGACCGAAACAGCCAGAGAGCGGTAGCCCTTCTCCCAGCGGCCAGGGTCTGCGGCCGGGAAGAAAAGGGAAAGCTTCTTCAGGACGACCTGTCACCTGCAGCTTTTCAGCGACAGCCCCAGCCCTGCTCTATTCGTGGGCAGGAAAGGATTCCGGTCAGCTTCCTCCTCGGGAGCGGCACGGGAGCGCCCACACAACCACCGGACCGAGGGAGCCAAGCGCACTGTCTCAAATCCTCCACTATGTGCAGTAAAGTTGGTCGCGTTCATACGCTGAATAAATGTCATGAAATGTTCTTTATGGTATGGCTTCTCCCCGGCGAAGGATATGCCTGTGACAGTTACTTTAGGCATTGGTAATCGGTCAGTATATTAAAGATTCCAAGCGATCAAAAGCTTTGCTGGGTTTTTTGATGGTGGAGGTTTTTTTTTCCCTTCTTCTTCTTAAATATATATATAAAATTTAGGGTTCTCTTGAAGCTCAGTAAATGCTATGAAGCAGAGGAGTTTACCACTCCATCTTATTTGCAAATAAAGGTCCCGATTACAAACACCTAAAGTACCAAAGGCAAAATTTGCTAATTACACATCACACAGGCGAAATCCCAAACTGTCAGACAAGCAAGCCAGCATATTTGCAGTCGCTAGTGTGCCTCCCGTGTGCACATTTACTAAGCGCAGCTTGCTAGTAGAGCTCGCTATACGATAAATCCTCCAGGTTTGAAATTAATAGATACTGCGTCTCAAAATAAGCAGCTGAACATCCACTCTTCACAACATATCGGAGCACGATACAGAATACAAAAATGAAGCTAAGAATTGGCAAATGAGATTTACCGTCCGTATCTGCTACTTGATTTCTGGAGGGAACGTGAAAAAGACCTGACAGATACGTTTAGCGATTGATTCTCCCTTCATAAGGTATAAATACAAAAAGCAAGGCAGAGACAATGCCGAAATGCATTAAACTTCAAAATCGATTAGAGCCCGTCAGAAGATCTTTTAAAACAATACAAATCGTGGACTTCTGCGTAATATTTTATTCCAAAGAACACTAAATTTGCCGTGAATCTGCTGCCTTGTTCACTGGCCGGTTCACGAGAGAAAAATACCCCAAACCAAAACCAAAACAAACAACCAAAAAAACAAAAACAACCCAAACCAACAACTTCTCGCTTGCAGTTACAAACAACTATCAGGAGGAAAAGGACAGCGTGATGTGACGCCAAGTGGGAGTTAATGAATTTACGCCTGTGCTCCTGCCGGAGCAAGCCCGGTCTGTAGCTCCCTAGTTGATGGATGCCCGTTAATACACCTGCATTCATGTCCCGGCCATAGGGAGGCACGCAGGGATTCAGTGCAGAGCGGCACAGTTTTGCCAAGTCCTTTCGAAACGTCAATACCCTTCAAATTACACCCAAAGGAGAGCGATTTCTCTTGATTTCCGAGCGAACTGAGGACCGGGGCGGTTTTTCAGCCAGTAACCTTCTACCTTTCTATATGTGCCTGCGTGTGCGTGTGTATGTGCGTGTGGCTGTGTATACATATCTATCTCCTAGAGAGGGATTAATTAGCCGGGTTTGAGCTGAAAGAGGCTGCAGTGACGAGCCCAGTGGCGATTGGCCGCCCGCCTGCCTGGCCCTGCCTTTATAATTTCCACACGAGTGCATCTGGGCTCTTATACAAACCAACAGCCAGCTTCTTCTGACATACACACACGGCACTTTTTTTTCCACCAACTGATTAACCGCCCTGCATACACACGGTGATTACTACGGGAAAACATAAATAAATACGAAGAGGTTTTATTATTTTGACTACTGGAAGCCTTGCTGTGTCTCAGTGCAACTTTTGTTTTTTCTTGCTGCTGGGAAAGGTGCAGCTCTCGATGCTTTCCTCTCACTCACGGACCCTTTAAAAAAAGGGGAAGGAAAAATATCGCCCCCTCCAGTCCCCCGCCCGCTCCCCCTTCCCTCCCCCCGCGCCACACACACTTCAAGACGGCTGATCTAAAAAAGCAGGAAGAGAGCATCTGAGGAGCAGCAGCCCCGGCGCATTTTGAAAAACATTTGTTACATTTCAGAGTGCGGCAGCCTGTTTCTCCTCTGAAGTTGGCTCCAGCCTTAGCAGCCGCATTGGATCCCACAGCCTATTGCGAGACTCCGGTATACAACCCGGATCTCTGCCCCAACATGATCGCGGCCCAGGCCAAGCTGGTGTATCATTTGAATAAATACTACAATGAGAAGTGCCAAGCCAGGAAAGCTGCCATCGCCAAAACGATCCGAGAAGTCTGCAAAGTGGTGTCGGACGTGCTGAAGGAGGTGGAGGTGCAGGAGCCTCGCTTCATCAGTTCCTTGAACGAGATGGACAATCGCTACGAGGGGCTGGAAGTCATCTCCCCCACGGAGTTTGAAGTCGTGCTGTATCTGAACCAAATGGGGGTTTTCAACTTCGTGGATGACGGCTCCTTGCCGGGCTGCGCTGTGTTAAAGTTAAGTGACGGGCGCAAGAGGAGCATGTCCCTCTGGGTGGAGTTCATCACGGCGTCTGGCTACCTCTCCGCTCGCAAAATCCGGTCCAGATTCCAGACTCTGGTGGCTCAAGCCGTGGATAAGTGCAGTTACAGAGACGTGGTAAAGATGGTGGCGGACACCAGCGAAGTGAAGCTGAGGATCAGGGATCGGTACGTCGTGCAGATCACGCCGGCATTCAAGTGCACGGGGATCTGGCCGCGGAGTGCTGCCCACTGGCCGCTTCCCCACATCCCCTGGCCGGGACCCAACCGGGTGGCGGAGGTCAAGGCGGAAGGCTTCAACCTCTTGTCCAAGGAGTGCCACTCTCTGGCCGGCAAGCAGAGCTCGGCCGAGAGCGATGCCTGGGTGCTGCAGTTCGCGGAAGCCGAGAACAGACTGCAGATGGGTGGCTGCAGGAAGAAATGCCTCTCCATCCTCAAAACCTTACGGGACCGTCACCTTGAGCTGCCGGGCCAACCCCTGAATAATTATCACATGAAGACTCTGGTTTCCTACGAATGCGAAAAGCATCCCCGCGAATCGGACTGGGACGAGTCGTGCCTGGGGGACCGGCTCAACGGGATTTTACTGCAGCTCATCTCCTGCCTTCAGTGCAGGAGGTGCCCGCACTACTTCTTGCCCAACTTAGACCTCTTTCAGGGCAAACCTCACTCGGCCCTGGAAAACGCAGCCAAACAAACGTGGCGACTGGCCAGGGAAATACTTACCAACCCGAAAAGTTTGGAGAAACTTTAGAGGGTAACTATAAAACCGGCCTGACCGATAAATCTGCTAATTTCCCCATGAAGTTTAAGCTGCCTGTTCGAAAAATCAAATATTTCCACTTGACAACAATGCAAATAATATTCTCTTTTAAAAAGGAATATAGCTTAGGCTCTTCGCAGAGAAAAAAAAAAAGAAGTAAATGAGAGCGGCAAGCATCGTTCCTCTTCGTCACAGTTTTGCAGCTTCCCGGGGGGGTGAGGGGGTCGGAGGGGATGGGAAAGAAAGGAAAAAAAAACAATAAGAAAAAAAGGAAAGCATTACCTGGAAGGGAAAATTGACCGTAATTTAACATGATTGTGACCATTCTGCCTAAAAACGGTACCAACGGATTAAAACAAAACCCGGTATTTTTATGTAAACCCTCTGTGAGTAAATGCTATTTGGATATGCCACCTGAACAAACCCTAATGTACCTTTTAATTTGTATCAAATATTGTGATCTCACATTGTCTTTGAAATTGTGGATGTTGGTGTTTTGTGATTTGGTGAACAGAAGTTAAATTGCCATTTTGGATACTTCAAGGACATTTTCTGCTAAAGAGAAGATACCATTTAAAAAGGTAGATTTTATCACAGTACTTTTGTTAATTGTCTTTTGAAGTGTCTGAACTTAACAAGTTTACATTTTTCGTTTCATATATATTGCTTGTTCTATTTCTAACATTCCATAAATATACTTGAAATGTTATTTAAATATATTCAAAAGAAGTTTGGATTCTGCTTATATAATAACGCTTGAATATTGGAATTATATATTTGAAAATGCACTTGAAATACACTGGATAATTACCTTTGTGATTTAGATTTTAATTTCTGTTGCTGATTTATTTAATTACAAGCTAATAAATGAAGTAAAATGCATATGGGTAAGTGTTTCAATATCAGATCAAGTTTTCTACTTGAAAAACCAAAGGCAGCTATGTTTTGGGGATTTTGCCTTTCTGTGGATAGTTGTTTAAATCCTGTCAATCAGAAAACTTAAGGGCAGACGCCTGATTTTTCATTTTGAATAGTTTTGTGAATAGGGAAATATTGGTCGTACAAACATGTTAGAATTTAGCTCCAGGTGACCATCAGCAACTGTCAGACACCAGTGTGGTTACTAAATGCAGTTACAGTTTTTCAGGCATCAGGAAATAACTCTGGTTTTGAAAGGTTTACTATAGGGTGCTGATGTGTTTCTGTTCGGTTTTGAACAAAGCTGAGGATACACAACATATCCGTGAAGCAGTGTATTGAGTAAGCAGTGGGCCTGATAAAACCAGCAATTTGGTGCAGGTACTAATAAAGAAGAAAATAAAATTTATAGTTGAAAGCCGGCACCAATAAAATGAGCAACAATATTACTTCTGACCTACAAATCCGTTACGAATGTGGCAAGATTGCCAGTTGCACTCTCAGGAATCAAGACCCTGCGCTCCCAGGGCATTCAGAGGGAATATCATGTGCGTGCCTACAAAACTGCCAGCGATCTAAACGCGCCTGTCCGTACCGCACCGCCTGGTCCCTCTCAGGATGCATTTCTTTAAAGCGGCTTTTAAATCAAAACGCAAAATAAACGAGGATTTTGATTAGGAACCCAACAGTCAACAAGTGCCGAAAGAGGCCGATTGCCTGTGTGACACCCATTAGCAACTATTTCCAGTGGGTGCACTTTAGGGAAACCGTTACATCCAGAGATTCTGACAGAAAGTTTTTATCCCAGCACTGCGAAGAAAGCCTCGAGTTTCACAAATTATTCGCCAAAAAGAAATCACCTTATTGCAAACATTCAGACGAGGAATTTTCTTGGAAATCATTTATGATATTTCTGCATTCAAAAACCCAAACCCCAAGGTCTTTGTAAAAGTACCTCCCCTATTTCCTCTCTTCCAACATTTTCCAGTGCAATAGCAAAGAAATAAAGCCGGGACGGTAAGAATAAAAAGAGATTCACACGAGAGCAGCGCTCTGTTAGTCGCGACCCTTCCGTCTGCCCCCTCCTCCCCCCGTGGCAGCCCCCGCTCCTTCCCGTGGGGAGAAAGCCACGCAAAGGTTTCCGCTCAAGTCACGCACCCGTACTCTGTTGCGGCTGGGCTGGAGGTTTTCGTGGAGGGGAGGGGAAGGGGGGCGGCGCTGGGGCACTGGTAGTAGTAAATGACTTCAGAAAGAAACAGCTTTCCCAGGAACCAAGTCTTCGAGTCTGTGCCTATTTCCACCCCCCTCCCTTCCCTCCCCCCTCTCCCCGAAAATAAGCATTAAGTTGCATTTCAGCAGTCAGAGTGTTTACAAAATGCGCCGTACTTTCTTACACGGAAACTAACGTTCTTGAAATAACGGGATTCTCCGATATCCTCGGAAGGGGTAAAACTTCCCGCAGTGTCTTGGGAAGGCTGCGGGCTGGGACTGCTGCTCCCTCCAGGGATTTCAGAGCAATTGGCTTAACTAATAAATCTGACCACGTTCATACAAAGGCACCGCGCGAAATGATGCTGGAAAACGCGCACGCTGCCGTAATAGAGGATTTAACATCATTAATAGATTGTGCTTTTTTTTTTTTTTTTTTTTTTTAAATACAGCAAAAGGCGGCAGACGGGAGCGGAGTTTGGAACGAGGGGATTGCCACGGCGCACGTGTGCCGCGGACCGCAACCGCAGTCGTCCGCCCGGCGCACTCACCTTGGGGTCGATCTTCTTGAAGGCCGAGTCATCCTCGTCCACCTCGAAGTAGATCTCTGTGGTGGTGATGGAGAGCGTCCCCTTGGCCACCACCACGGGGGCGATGAGCTGTGCCGGCGTGCTGAGGACCACGGGGCCTGGAAGGCAAGGGCAGCGGCGTCAGGTTGGAGGCGCCCAGCCGGCCCATCCCTGGTGGCCCTTCCCCTTCCCGCTGCCGAGCCAGCGCCCGGCGAGCCCCCTCATAAACCCTGTTTGTAAACCGCGTGTTTATTCCCCCCCTGCCCGCGGCCAGCGCTTTGAAATCCGCGGCCAGGGCAAAACCGAGTTTGTGAGCTACGGGGTTGCGAGATAAATCACAGCAGCGAAATTCAGAGGGGTTAGGGTGAAAAATAGCTGCCTCTTAGAAGAAGGTCCCCTCTCTTTTCATGCCCTTTTGCTCCTCGTTAACACTATCGCTGTTCACGTGCGATAGCGACGGCTCGTTCCGCACAGCTTCGACCTGGCAGCGCAGGGTACCCGCGGCGGCCGGGCCGGGAGTCAGGGCAGGGCAGGGCAGGGCTGGGCAGCCCGAAGCCCCTGCCCGCCACAACGATCCTGAGAGGCCTGGGAGCATTATTTTTCATTATTTCTCACTCTGGCTTCAGACCTCAACTCCGAACGTAACGCGAAAATTCGGGTGTGTTTTTTGTTTGTTTGTTTGTTTGTTTGTTTGTTTTGTTTTGTTTTGTTTTTTTTTTGAGTGGGGTGCTTTCTGGATTTTTTTTTTAAATTTTATTTTATTTTTTGTTAGTTTGGTTGGTTTTGGTGTTTGTTTGTTTTTTTTTTTTGGTTTTTTTTGTTTTTTTTACACACCTACTTTAATACCGCACGCACATGGAGGCTAGTATCATTAAACATATTTACGGCAATATCACTTTTGTTTCAACTACCTGCCGTTATCCTTTTAAAACTACTGTAACAATATTTCGCTCAAATATATTCCTTGACGAGACGCTTTCACGGGCATTGAAAAGATGGGATGGGGAAAACCTGTTGTAAAAGGCAGTCTTCTCCACACAAATTGTTAGGTTTTAAAGCAGGAAAAAAAACACCAAAACCTTCTGCTTTCATCAAAAAAACAGGAGGATCGCTTTTTCACCATCTTATCTTCAATACGAAAGCACTCTGCTGTTAAAGCCGACAGTGTCCATGTTTAGGTAGCTCAATTGCTCTTATTCGGAGAAAATATTATGTATAAAATACTATTCCAGGTTTAACCTCAAAAGCGCGTAGAGTCATTTGTATACACATACACAAACACACACAACCACATGCACACACATACACGCATCTGACGTGCAAATAATAAAAGGTCCACTACTGAGAAGCTGAGTCTATCTGACTTAGGCACCTTTCAAAAACTGGCAAGCTGACCATCTCAGGGGTTACTAAAAAGCCTTTGGTTGTTTTATGCAGCTAAAAAAAAAATCTTCCCTGCACTAAGGGAAGCCTTGCCCGGAGGGCAGAGAGCCGTGCGCCTGCCGCTCCGTCCCCGGCCGCTCGCTACTCCCGCAGCGCGGTGCGGGGGCTGGCGCGGCAGAGCCGAGCCCAGGGCTGCAGCTCGCACCGAGGCTAAAGCCATGGATGCGCCCTCTCCTCCTCCCCCAGCACCGCTGGCATACTCTACTACCAGCTCTTGCAAGCAACACTTCAAATTACTCACTTAGCCCATATTACTCCTGTATCGGCGCATCTAACTGTCATGTTGTTAATGTTTTACTTTACTGTAACACCCAATTTGAGCCCTTATTGCACAATATTTTGTCATTTAGGCTGCAAAATAAATAAAGAGGAAGGCAGGGATTACTGTGCATACAGGGGGAGGTTAAACCGCACAGTTTCAGTGACAGCTTTCAGCAGCCCAGCGTGGCAGACGGGATAATATTGATACAAACTCTATTTTCTTTCGTTTTATTGTTTTCCATCTCCTAATAAACCGGGGTAGCCTCTTGACCCCAGTCAGCTGATCGGAATCACATGCGCTGGGCTTGCTTTGCTGCTCTGCCCGTCTCGCCTCCATCTTCTCTCCCTCCCTTGGCGGTGGGAAAGGAGCTGAGCCAAGCCGAGCCGAGCAGGGGAAGCCCGGCAGCAGGCTCCAAAGGGCAGGGTGATCGATCCGAAACGCCGCTTTAAAGCCTCATCAATCTTCATCTAGGTTGCTCAAGTAATTACGCCCGATTCTCTTGTACGATTACAAGTGGATTTGGGTTTCTATTCCCCAGGCCCCCTTTCTTTGTGTTTACAGAAGGGGGGTCTGGGCAGCCAGCGGTTCCCTGCCCTGCAGAAGCACTTGCCCTCTCAAGCAGAGCGTCCTACCCCTCCTCTCACGCTTCCCGGGCCCACTTGGCCTGGCGCACGGTGATGAACTCCCGGGCCTTTGTGCGGGAGAAAAGCGTCTTCGAGATGCGTTCTGGAAGCGACCCGGTATTCTATCACTTTAAGGAGGCGTTTGTGGGCTTTGCTGAATCCCAGAAGGAAGAACATCAATTTAATCCAATTACCTCTTTTCCCCGGTGTTGTATGGCTAAAATAAAAATAAAGCCACCGCTATTTAATGGTCAAAAGGCCAAACCCTATAATCTGCCATTCAGAAGACAATGGGGAACCCTGGCTAGCGGGTGTGCCAGTGACATGCTCTCACGGACTGGAGGAAGGGGCAAAGCTGCAAAAGCAGGGGTGGATGTGGAGGGAAAGAGAACAGGCACTTCTTAGCCTGTTACTGAATGCAAGGGAAATTGGGATTTCTGGCTTTTTACTCCCGAGAAAAGGCTCCGAGCTCCCAGACTGGTACCTTGGGTCTGCCCTGCATTCTGCAAAAATGACACCCTAGATTTGTTGCAATGTAAACATGTCAGAGGTATCACAACACGAAAGGAATAAGCATTATTGTACCTTCCAGATGAGAAAACGTTTCCTTGTGTTTGTTTTTTCTTTCGGTTAAAAAAAAAAACCCAAAACCAAAAACAAATAAAACAAAAAACTCCAAACAAACAACAACAACAACAAAAAAGCCAACAAAAACAAAACCAAAACAACACCAGAGGTCAAATTATGTGATTTCGGGGAAGGGGGTGCCAAATTAAGCTTTAAAAAATCTCTATAGATTTTTTTCTCTCCTCGAAGCACAACATTAAGAAAAAAAAAAAGAGAGGTATTAACAGTGTGTCATTTTTACACTTGTCCTTTGGAAATCTCCAATTACAACTTGCAATTCCATAGCATGTTTAAGGAGCACTGAGTCTTTTTGTTGTAGCCTTCAGGGAGCAAGCCAGCCACTGAGAGAATACGAAATTAATCCACTACAGCTATATAGAGAGAGGATTATGTTTTAATCCCCTTTGGGATAGTCCCTGGATTTTGATCCGATATTAAAATGTTTACATAGAGCATAATCAAAATAGCGCAGATTTTCCATATGGCACCGCGCTATCGGGAAGCTCTGGGTCTCCTTCCCAAAGCCAATTGATAATCTAATGAAACAAAAGCCGGGCACACCTGAGCCAAGAGCCGCGGGACGGGCTCATCCGCACTGGGGAAGGATAACGAGCTCCGGCTACCAACCCCAGCCCGGCCCCTCGACGGGGGCGAGCTGCGCTTTTCCAGGGGATGTAAATATTCATTTCCAGCGTAACTGCAGCCCCGGGGAAGCACGGGACCGGGGCTTTGCTGCCCGGGGGAGCGGTATCCGGAGCACCGACACCCGGGAATGCTGCCGAGCGCTCCCCGCGCAGAGCAGCGCAGCAGCCGCCGGCCGCACACCGGGAGCTTCCCTGCCCGCTCCGGGGGAAAAGCCAACCTGTGGCTGCTCCGCTTCGCCCAAGAGCCTCTGGTTTGTGGAGGCGACAAGGTGCTTGGGACTATAAGCAAAAGTATCTCTTTTTAAGGACCTTTTCGTTGCCTCTTCCACACTTCTACAAAGCGATCGGGGCGGCCCGCAGCGGAGAGGCAGCGACCTCCCAAAGAGGTTCTGGCCTTAAAGCTAGATCGGACAACACTTCAGACCCACAGGTCTTGCAATCAGTTCAAATTGTGAATTTTCCCCTTTGCCTGATCCCTGTGGTCTGCACATGTGATTTACATTTCTAAAATAAACTCTACCGCACATATACATTTTAAAATAATATTTTCTTTCTAAAAGTAAATGACTGTGAAATTAGAAGGTCCCAGTGAATAGAAGCAGAGTGTAGTCTCGCTCCTCCTCTGCATAGTTTTTATTCAACAGAGACTTCAGTCCCTGTACTTAGTTCGTGTATCCTAGCTCTTGTACTTTTCAAGTTCAAGTAAAGCAACTCAGAGAAAGCAGAAAGTTCTACTAGGTTTAAAAGTTTGCTATCTCATAAGGCAATACCAGTCAAATTATACCCCCTAAGGGAAGCTCCCAAAGAGCGATATTTTGAACTTGTTATTTCAAACATTTTCATAGACTGTAATTTTTAACTGATAGAGCTAAAAGTGTTATATTCATGAGCTTGAAAATTACATCACAGGTATATTGGCTAAGAAGATTGGGCACAATTACTCCTAAGGAGGATATGCTTTTATATGAATTATGAAAACAAGAAATTTACCTGCTGTAGACCTAAAAGTCTAACTTTTAAAA
This sequence comes from Dendrocincla tyrannina, assembly GCA_035047865.1. NCBI lineage: Eukaryota > Metazoa > Chordata > Aves > Passeriformes > Dendrocolaptidae > Dendrocincla > Dendrocincla tyrannina. Next base: position 50,218,840 of record JAWWMP010000001.1, on the reverse strand, counting down.
TAAAATTTTGGTAATAACTTGTAGATGAAAAAGTATTAGCTGGGACAAATACTTTGAAATCATATTCAGTCATACTCAATTGGCTAGACCAATTTAATTTTACAACCTACTGGTAATTACTCTGAAAACAAGTGGTGGATATTGTCATATTTAATTTTTAGCTGACGCTGTTTTAAAAGAAAAAACATATCAATCCCTTTTCAACATATATTCAACATAGATTAGCTGAAACTAAAGCTTTTACTATGTGAAACAGTTTGCATAAATTAAAATTTGTAATTTGATATGATACTTAAACAAGAATTTTAAATACTGAGAATAATTGTTAAAAATCATTCACAAAGTACCTAAAATAAGACAACTGAAATTCCCTCAGCACTTTCACTCTAAAGCCAGGTGTGTCTGACACTGAGTTGTATTTAAAATGAGTATATATCCTTATACTTGGAACAACTTAGATATAATACATGCTCACATATGTAAAAACTTCAATTTCTTGTAAAATAAATCAGAGAGCATGCAAACAGAAAGAGATATATGCACTAGAAGCCTTTGGGAAAAGCTCTGTAGTCTGAAAAATATTTCGACCGATTAACATTAATATAATACATGCAGTGCCATGTGAATAACAACATGGTAAGATTCCTTAAAAAAAAAAGTCACAGAATTCAGTTATTTTTGTTTTCATTGTCATCATAAATCTGATTCAAACTACCCTTTAAAAAGATTTCTGCAATAAATATATTGAACTTACATGAGGATAGTTGCCCCCAATTTGTTCTTCACTATAGTAAATACAGGCAGTAACTCCTTCATTCAAACCAAGGTTTTTATAAAAATGTAGATATACAGCTCCCTTTACACATCAGTTTCAATAAAGATAATTTGCACAACTTTTTAAATGCAAAAACTAGAATCTAAGTCTAAATATGAGTATAATCTTGGTTTTCTCTTCCACCAGTGAATAACATCCTCAAGTCCTTTCCCCTGTTTCAGAGATCTCCAAGCTTACTTTGTTGGCTTTTTAGTCCTGCACAATCATATGTTTCATATTGTGAGAGAGGGATTGATTTTTATTGTTTGTTTAAATGTCATTGCCAGTGTGGATAGGCCCTGATATTCAAAATTTTCCCCACTTTTCCCCCCCTTTCCTCCATAAACATGTAGGACTACTACTACTAACATCAAAGATCAACTTCAATGGTCTTTTTCAGTAACAACGGCTAAACAATTACAGCAACTCAATTCTCTTAAGTGGTTGCCATAACAACAAGCAAATGTGTTTGATTAAAAAGAAAATGTAAGTAAAAATAATCTTGCATATCACAACTGTGAATAAAATAGTAAGAAATAAATACATAGTTTTGATGAGATTGTGAAAATAGTGTTGCTTAAGAAGAAAAAAGTAATTTCTCTCAAAAATATACATACTTTCCCATATATTTGAATTAAGTGACATAAATTAAGTGACATTAAGTGACACCTTCACAGGTAAATTATTACCTGACTTCCATATTTCCTTGGTCTCATTGAAAGAAAAATACAAAATAGCACTTCTTCCCGAGGAAAAACATGTTTCCCAATATTCCTAGGAATAAATATCTCTTTGTATTGTTCAAAGTGAGGTAGAAAGCAACCACTTAATAGAGCAGCTACATAATATGCAAAGAAAAGCTCAACACCATATCAAAGTCAATCTTCCTGAATCACTGAAGGTCCCATGGAACAATTAGCTGTGTGTCAGCTCAGAATAGCTTCCCTCTTTTGCAGATAAGGTCTGATTTGCTCTGTGGCACACATGAGAACCTTTGAACTGTGCTGAAGTTCTGAATGGCTTACATGGGTTCAATATTTTTCCAGGATGTGTCCAAGCACCAACCTGCCAGATGATCAGGTATTAATAATAATCAAGGCTCCTCTTAATGATTTACACCTGGCCAGAAATGTAAATGTTTGGGATAAGGACCTCACTACTGCAATGCACACACTTGCCACTTCAAAATTAGATTCATGCAGTGTGTTCTGCCTTAAGCTATACCTTGGAAGGACTGAGTAAATTAAGATATTTTAGAAACTAAGAACTCGATTGTCAAGCAATGCATCCAGATGTGAGTACACTACACAAATGCGGTATGATCTGCACTCCTCATTTTCAACTAGAGGTACTTGCTGAACATGCCCACATAATGGACAGTTTTTCCTCTCTGAGAAAATCACTATAGCTGCCTATTGAATCAAAGAGTAACAGAAAAAACCCACATCTTAGAAAAGCAGACTTAATGTTCAGAGAAGAAAGAAGAATGCAGAGAGAGCATCTTGCTATAACAGTATACCACTGAAATTTGTGATAATGAGTCAGGAACACAAGGGATCAAATCCCAGTTGCCAATCTGAGTGAACCAGACTTGACAGGTATCTTACACAGTCCAGTCTGTGCACCTTGTCATGCCAATAGAGTTCAACTAATTAGAAATTAAAGATGAGAACACCTCAGCTTTTTTTTCCCTCTAGTCTCCATTCTTGAAAAGCTCTTCAGGTTGTAAGCCTTGTACTTCTTTAGACTATAGCAAAAGGAAACATTTTATTTAGATTCCTTGTGGGATTTTAAAGTTAATTTATTTGGATAGTAGCTCCTACATGTATGGGGGAACAATTAAATAAATTGTAGGCTCAACATCTGACTTGACAGGTGTACTTGGAAAAATCACCCGAGATGCAACAGTTGTAACTTCAAAATTTTCTGAAAATGTGAGTATCTCTAAACAACAACAGAATCAGCAGAGAATATTTTCTAGTGCAACTGTGTCTACCAGTTGTCTGCATGTTTTGCTTTCCCACAGTTGTTGGGGTACTTCCACAAAGATTCTCTTGTACCTAATAAAAGGAGAAGTGATGTGGCAGTCGCTGTCATGCAGGCTTTTTTGCTTAACAACCTGATTCCATTGCTGAAATTTTATTGCTTCTGAACTCCTTACCCCTGTTTAAAAGTTTGTTCAAAATGGCTTCCAGGTACCGAAGTTACGAAGATAGAGGCTGACAGAGGATGTTCACATAAGCCTTGTATTTTTAGAAAGCCAAGCCAAAAACATGGGATGAGGCTGCCTCTGGGACAATTTCTGGTTAATGAAACCAAGACTAATTAAACTGTTTTCTTGATAGACTTTTTTTTTTTTAGTTTGCTTATATAATACCAGAGGAAAAAAAAAGGCAAAAGAAGTCCTGTCCATAGATCAATGAAAGCGCTTAGTTTAAACATAGGTACTGTTAATATAGTTCTGGGTACATTCCTATCACTAATCTATGCAGGACAGTTCCAATACATTCTTATGAAGATTACAGGGATTTTTGTGAGGGAACCAGCTGTATAGAGAAGATGAAATAAGATGCAAAATGGTGGAGTCTCCTTACACCATTTTAAAAGTTGAAGATGCTCAGACATAAAGTGGGCATACCAAGGTACAAAGAGAAGAGGTCTTAAAGCTGTGCTTAGGAGCACTATCATATGTGACTGACAAGCACCTTCTAAAATACTGTTATTCTGTGTAGTAATGTGGAAAAAATGACTAGAATAAACACCAAGATGTCTAAAAATAGTATGTTATAGAAACTGCGGGCCTTTTTCATTTTCAACGTGAAAGCCAACTACATATCAAAAGCATAACTGCTTTCAGTTTATGCCTGAATCTATACTCTGAACTAAATTCATACAAATATGTTTTTCTTTTTTATACTTAGACTTGAGGATCAGAATCTGAATACATAATATTGCAATAAGCAGAAACTATGGAAAGCTGGCTGAATTAAATTTCCATGTTTGGAATTACAAGGCTTGTATGGTTACGTATCTATCATAGAATGGGAAGCGGAATCACTCTTCTTTCACATTCCTGTCACTTTCCCAGACAAGCAACCCCCTCAATGATTCCTATCTTGGATGTTAATTTGCAAGAATAATGATGTTTGAAGGGAGAGAACTACTCAGTAACGCAAGCTGAATTCAGTGAATAGTTTCCATCAAGAAGCCTGAAAAACTAGGAGAAATATTAAGACTTTTTTTGTGTTTTCTATTGCAACTTTGAAATTTGCTATTTAACTGATGTGTGTGCACATATACATACACGATTTCTTAAAGCAAAAAGCATAAAATATGGCAAAGCTTAAGATACCTTAGTACCTTAAGAGAGAGAGAGAAAAAGAACATGCGAGAAAGACAGTGTAAGAGAGAGAAGAGAGATAAAATGGGAAGAAAGAAAGGTAATAACTTCTGATTCTGGAAGTATTAGAGGTACAAAATGGGAGAGAATTATTAGGAAGCATCACCATGCTTGCTACAGTCCTTCCTGAGTTTCCCCTGTGGTTGCTGCTTTCTGCCCCCTGGGATACCCCCGATCATCAGAGCCACTGGTGAAAGGATGGCGACTGCTGCAGTAGGAGAGCATGTGGTAGACAGCAGAGCTGTCTGAGCCTCGTGGGAGAGGACTCACCAGGGAGGGAGGAGAAGGGTTGGAGAGGGAGGATGAGATTACTCTCAGAACCACTGTAATGCTTTGCTCTTCAGGAGCTGAGAGGAATGAAGATTCCTCTCCTGTACTCCTAAACCTCCTGGATAGACTGTGGTCACTGTTGGAGACAATATAATGTGCTATTTGGTCCTTTTTTTCAACATATTATTCTAACAGTAGATAATGTAAGAAAAGTTCCTCTGGTTGGCCACAAACAAATTAATTTTTTTTACATGCCTGCAAAATCTAATACTTTAGAAATTCTGCCTTTTTTTGTAGAGACTCAAGTTTTTGTTTTGTGTGTTTTTTTTTTTTAATTAAGAAAATCTACTGGTTTTTTAACTCCATTAACAAAAACGTGAGAAATAATCCTACATATCTTAAAATCATTTTGAGATGGCAGCAACAGAAGAAAACTCAAGAATATACATTTCTCCATTACTCCTTAGGAATAGATAAGAAAAGGTTGCAAACAGCTTTGTTTGCCAGAGATTGTCTACACTGGGCAAGTCTTATAGAGAATATTACATGTCAGACTTAGCCATGAGAAATGTTACTGTAACTCAAAATATAAGTGTATAAATATGAAATGCATATTATATCTATAAAGATGAGTCAATCAGATTTAAGTTTTCCATATCAAATACTTAATTTGCAAACTTTTAGGGGCTTTTGATGCAGTTCCTTAGGGTGTTAGTGTTTTTATTACTGCATCTGGTCCTATGCAAGACTTCGAAATAATTTCAGAAATGTAAATGAGTTCTTTGTTAGAACATGGAACAGAAAATTTCCCTATGGGCTGAACAATTTTTTTTGGTACTGCTATTTTAACTGTAACTCTGTGTAGTAAACTTTTGGCACTATTTCAGTTTCTCTAATGACAGCATCAAATACTTTTTCAATTGGAAATTGCTCAAAATTGTGATGATTTCTGTCTGAAGTGAGACAAAAGGCTTATTTTACATAGGCCACAAAACAGATGTTGATAATGTTTGGTTACCACCAGTTTTGTCTGGACTTCAAACAGATGACCTGGAAGCGAAAGGTCTTATAACTCATTAATAATAATACAAGCTGTCAAATCGTCATGACCTAGTGTGTTCCTTAGCACAGGGCAGTAAGTCAATACACTCAGCACACTCCCTAGAATTCTGGAGAGAAGGCTTATCATATTTAGTTCTGAAGCCAATGTGGACTGGCTACCCTTGATGGCTTGGATGGAAAATCAGCTCTTGTTTAGCAGTAATAATGCTGCTTTCTAGAAATATTTCTACACTGAAGTTCAGAGTTGCTAAAAATTAGGGCAGTCCTGGGATGCTGCATCTCTCTCAAACCTTCCCGGCACATTTGCACTGGCGGGAGGGGTCTCCTTCCACTTGGAGACAAACGTTCAACACGAAGGGAAGATTCTGTAGTGAAGGTTAAGACACATTGATTAAGATGCATCAAAGGCAGTTAGTGGCTTTCGTTGTGCTTATTTGGATGAGTTGCTCGACCTGCTCATATAATGGAGCGAATAACATGTATTTATTCTTGCAAGACTGTTGTGAGGCTGTAATTCACCATGGCTGATGGGGAAGTCAGACTCTGAGCTGATTGAGCCCACGCAAGTAACCAGACGCCTTACAAAGCCTTTTGTTATCCTAAAATAACCCAAAGCCTCATATCCTCCTATTTTTATTGCCTTTCTTTCTAGAAACCACTCTTTTAGAGAGTGGCAAAGTACTCCATCAAGGATACTTTACTTGTCTGGGGCATATTCTTTATTGTCACCAGCAATATGGCAAAATAGATGAAACATGCTCCAGTTAAGAACGCGTATCTTTCAAAAATGCCATTAAGGCTCTATTCTGCTCTCAAGTGCAAATAAAATGTCTCAGCAAGTCAAATGTGACTTTGCAAAAGAGAAGAGAACATCTTTCTAAGATGTAAAATTCATAAAACTTGAGTGGATCAAAATTTATTTTATTTTTTTAATGACCTATTTTAGTGCAAGATCAGTGCTTTAAAAAACGCCAAAAAAAGTTTGGGAAAAGGGAATTGTATATCTATTAACACAGTGAGAGTGCAAGCTTACAATATTAGAACACATACACATATTTTTCTTTCTGAAAAAAATCACCTACTAAGCAGGAGACAAACTGTTAGCCAATTTACACTCTCAGGATCTTAAGAGAAAAGGTAAGTATTTAAGAGCCCTACTGCAGCTTTAAGGGGTATAAGAAGAAATGAAAACGACAGGGGTTAGTAGTATCAATTCACTACAGTGGGTTTGATTGTATTACCCACAGATTCATGATATATTAGGAAACTGTTAAAATTGACTGGGCTATCTCAATCATTAGTTCTAACAGAGATGTGACTTGCCTCTTGAAGTGAACAGTCTGGGAAGAAAAGGAGCTAAAACTGAAACAGAAACATGTAAAATATTTTAATATGTAAATGCTAAAACAAGAACAACATAGTTTGCTAACTCATATTGTAAGATAGTTTCAATACTTTTTTGGTTAAAAATCATGATGCAAACTTAAAAGTCATAATTCTAAACCATAATAACATGGAATCAAATTTTTATATTTTATTAAAATGTTACTTAATGTAATGAAATCTGACCAGCTGCAACATATGGAATATAAGATTATATAATAAAAATATTCAGACTATAATTATTTAAAAATTCTTTATCCCATATGCAATTTATCAAAGCAAACTTTACATTGATTTGTGCCACATGGTTGATGAAAAACTATAGAGTCTCTGGAACAAAAGGTATGTACAGATACCTTTGTACAAACAATCTCAATCTGTTTCAAACTTTCCTTTTTTATCCAATTTTAAGTTGAATAATCAAAATATTGTATTATTTATATTCTTAGTTAAATTTTTTCTAAAACCCAAGGTCTCGTCTGTTTAAAATATGCCTTAGTTCATGGAATAAACAATGCTAAATTGTTTTAGCAAAATGCGGACAATCTTAAATCAATTGAAATCTGGTTTATAAAGACTTTGTTTAATTCCTATCCCTTACTGAGACGATCCTAATCATTTTAAATCAGGTTTCAATTGATTTAAGCTTTAAAGTTAAATTGGAGGCATATCTGAATATAGAAATTCTTGTGTGTCATTCCACTTTGAACATTAACTAGATATAAATGATGTTGTGCTATACCATAACTTGATATATCCCAAAGATTTCCAGATCACACATACCAAACTACATAACTCTTTAGAATTAGACAAGAACAGACAGTGTGGCTTTATTAGGACCCTCTCTTCAGAGCCGTCGGAGGTTGTTCTAACCTTCTTAGGCATAAACCCCAACTTCCTTGCCTATTGCTTTTCTTGATTTCTGTTATTGGACTCAAGTTTCAGAGTCACATTCTCTATATTGAAAACTGTGAAAAACAGTGACATTCTTACATGCTAAATCATGCAAAATTGGCAGCTAAACAGAGAGTATTGGGGGATTCAGGTTTTTTTCATCAATGGGCAAAATTTAAAGAAGACACATAGGATACTATGTGTGACTGTTAACTATCAAAATCATTTCAGCTCCAAAAATGAGTGAAAGTCGAGTAGCAAAGGCTGCATTTAATTTAATAGTAAAAATCAGATAGTGGAAAGTGGGTTCTTTCTGAGAAGTACACAAGTTTTACTTTTATCACACCATCTCATCACACTTGGAAGCAGTTTGCTTGCTCTATTAGCATTGATAGGGAACACAAAGTCATCCTGCCAATATTTCAAAAGTTAATTTTGTTTCACTTTCTACTATTTCTGCTTTTGCAAAACTGACAATATCTCCCAGTTTCTACAAACTATAAAAGCAAAGGACTGGAATGATTGTGGCATGTCCTGAAGGAGAAGGGAACGTCATCCAGTAGTGATCTTGAGTAAAAGGACACATTGCACATTGATACTTAAGGACATATTGAAATACCAGGTTTCTGCAGAGGGAGGTAGCTAGAGGTATTGTATTGCATAAGTGTGTTTGAAAAAAATTGCAGTGTTGAGGCATAGATAAGGACTTCATAGCTGACTGAGATTTTCCAAACAGGGTAAGAATTTTTCATGTCCACTTTGCAGTTTCAATCAATATTTCAATGTAAATGTATATTGCAGCCTTTAAGCAGCCTTTTACGCTACTGTACGCATATTAATTGGAAGTAATTGGAAATTCTAAAGGAGAAAGGGAAACATTGATCAAATTATTCCACTCATGGTCCTGCTTGATGCACTAGTTTACTGACTTTACACAAAAGTGTCTCAGCAGTGGTTAGCTGCAGATTGAGAAAGAAAGCAGATTGACATATTAACTGTGATAATCATATACTGATGGTTGCTACTAAACAAAAGAATTTTCCCCCCCCTCTGCTCTGCTATAGTCTCAAAGTATGAGACTAACTTATTTGTAGGCATTTCTTTTTCTTTTTAATTTGATTGGAGTTTTTTTGTTTTGCTTTGGTTTGTTTTTTTTTTTTTTAATCATTCAGTTATGATCTTATCTTTGCTACAGATTTCCTCTATGGTATCAGAAGAAAGTGCAGGAATGAAGACAGTTGTTTTAGAAATTCAATTATGCAGAAAAAAATCATGACATCACAAAACTTTCCCTTAGTGGAGTTGATTAATGAATGTAGTCCCAAGTAAATTAATCTAAGAATTTCATACTGAATTTCATAGTTCTCCCATTTTCATCCCATCTGAGAGGAGAGTGCATTTTCAACTTTTAACATGCCTTTCTTTCCAGACTACTTCCCCAGGAAAGGTAGTATTGCCTCAAGACAGAGCTGTAACAGAACCGGATAGAAGATGAATGAAACTGGGATCTCACTGCATCCTTCACCCAGGGAGAAAGGACCAGAAGGGCTGTCTCATGAGCATATGTATGTATGGATTTATTCCCAGCTCATATGCTAACTAACAAAGTTCATAGCTTGGTTAAAGCTTCATTCTGTCTTAATCCTTGCTTAAAACAGCCAACTTTTTCTCTTGGTATGACAGATGGGTTGAGACACTACAGATCCCCCTTAACTTCATCTCTGAGAGAAGTGGGGGCCAGGAAGAGGGTAGGTGTCTCTCCACAAGCTGTGTGGCACTTGGGATCGGGTCATGAATGTGCATAACCACACTCTTACTCACAAAAACCTGAGTTATGAAATTAGTCCACATTTCCATTTTAAGAAAAAGAGAAAAAAAGAAAAAAGAGGTTCCACAGCAGTTTCAACAAGTCACAGAAAGTAATAAAAGCACTTGAAGTATTGCTATTTCTTACATCTCTGCTCAAAGACTGTACACAGGGCAAATGCTTTGTAATCTGTTCCCCCTAGTTCATGAAGGTAGGGAAGAAGTAATAAAATCTAGAATACCAAGAATCTGTTCATACTTCAATTATATGCTTAGCTGTCAATATTAAGACACTAACTACAAAGGTTAAGAACTAACAAGTTTAAAAGAGCCTTTTGGCTCCTATCTTAGTTCTAATGAAACGTATAATTACCTGCAAGGTTATCAATCTCTTTCTCTTGAAGCAGGCTAACAGCATCATCATCTCCTTCCAGCATAAGCTCTGTTTCTGCATTCTGATTTACCACAGCTTGACTTCGGAAAGTTTTCTTTGACTTCACTACATCCTCTTCAGTGCCTAAAAAAGTTACAAATGTTGTGAATTTAGCTGAATAATATTTTAAATATAAAACAACCCCAGTCAAGTAGTAAAAAAAAAATACAATATAAATCATCTTTATCGAAAAAGGGAAGGAACACTTTCTAAAACTTTACCAATGTTTACGGGATATGCAATCTTACTCTGTTTTCTGTCCTGTCCTGAATAAAATACAAACCATTCCCAAAGACTCTCCTGTTTTTAATAATTGCTATTTACTTTGTGCTCAATGTTGTTCCATTGTTTTCCACTTGCAAGAAATTCAGCAGGAGTTTCTCTTGAGTTCCTGGTGCCATGACTCTAACTGACCTCTGAGAGAGCAAACCACCTACTTTAAACTAAGAAGCTGTTTCCAGGAACCCAAAATCTGTCACGATATTTTTCTTTTGAGATAGGTGGGACAGGATGGTGAAGTAGGAGGTGGGTTATCTCAATACAGAGTAACAACAAGGGACGTTATGCAGAGATTCAGAAAAGACTGAAAAAAGACAAGCACAGAGAGGAAACTTTGGTGCACGTCTTTGTGTGTGTTTGTAAGGAGCACAGTAAAAATGTTGGTGTATGGACAGTTGACAATTACCCAAAGGTTGTCGTGGGCAATACTTATTTTTCTTGACTACAACAGACTTTTCCTCTGCAGCCTGATGGTTCCTTATTGCAGGAGATATACCTTATTACACTTTGGGAAGATCCTACCTAGGCTTGCCAGATTTTATTCTCATGATGTAAAAATTAATCATAGTGTGGTGGAATGACAGAATCATAAGTATTTTTCATATAATAAGTAGCTTTAATGTAACTGTTGTGACCTCCTCACAGTATTCTTTTCTTAGCTGGGGATAGGTCATAAGTTTTATTTTCAGTACTGTGGATTCACAGTAGCCCCAGGGAAGAAAGCTTTTTTTTTTTTTTTTTTTTTCTTAAACAGAAAACCCTGCAACTTCACTTGGCCCATACATGGTTTGGGCACCTCCAGTTCTCTCAACCAACAAATAAACCCCAAAAGTAATTTCTCTTTTTTGCAGGATAATTTGGAAATTTGCTTCCTACTAAGTTAGAGAATGATGTGTGAAATCTGAGCAAAACCACGCACATGTGGATTTTGTTTGTTTTCCACAATGCTTGAACTTAAATAGGATGAATTTGAGCATGGTGCTAATAACACCAAGGTTGTGGGTTTAAACCCCATATGGGCTATTTATTTAAGAGTTGGACTTGATGATTCTTGTGGGTGCCTTCCAACTCAGAATATTCTGTGATACTGTTTCTGTGAGTACTATTATGACAGATGTAAAATGTTGAGGTAAAGCCCTGCAAGACTCACTATTAATACAGGACAACTAAGAGGAATATAGTAAGCAGATAGGTTAGTGAAAATAGAAACATGGAATAGACCTGATGTGCCAGGTAGTTTTGTTATTACAGTGTGGAAGGTGTTAAGATTTTACCTCCAACTTTTACAATTAGTTAGTCTTTTAATTAATTTGAGCACAGGAGAGTCACAGGATATAAATAAAAATGCTGGAGACATATTGTTCTGCGGGTGTGTTCATTCTGTTTGAAGATCACTGTTAGCATGCCACTTGATATGCAACTTCATCACAGGCTGAGATAATTCATGTTTTACATTGCCTAATATTAACTTTTTGTATACTATTGCTATTACCCCAATTGATGTGATCATTATCTCACTTGCATAGGTTATTACTTAATACAACTAACTGTAATTATTTACTCAATTTAAAACTACATCAATTAACTAATGGTTGGAAAAGTTTTCAGTATCATGTACAAGATTTTTTTTTTTGTTTTGTTTTGTTTGTATTTTCTTTTCTCTAGTTCACAAAAAGAGGCAAAAATGGTAGGAGTTTGGAAAAACAAAAAGAATTAATATGCTGTAACAGAATTTCAGTTTTATTACATCAGAATTGTACTGAGTATTTTATCAGTAGGTCAGGATCTTGTTACACTTGTGTTTACAGCAAGTGAGTTTAGCACCATTTGAGAGAAGTAATAGCACCTGTTGTGAAGCACGTGACACTAGAGGAGACTGGGTCTGAGAAGAAGTTAGGTGGTGAAGGAACATAGCATGAAAACACTGTTCTCTTCCTTTTTGGTAGTTCTAGCGTTATGTAAGTTTCTGAGCTATATAAAATGTGATACTCTTAAAAGTAATTACTTGAAAAGTACTAATCTGGAGTAATCGTAGAATCAACCATTTCTGTAGTAGCTGATTAATGACAATTATTTGTAATGATTTATGCATGAAAATACATTTTTGAAATTATAAGGAAAAAATCCCATGCCCCAAATTATTACTAATACTCAAAATACATAATATGAACCTGAAATTTAGAGTATTTTAAATCCCTTGTGATAAAGGTCCCTTGTGATGAAGGTTGTAGAAATATTGCCACAGGTGTAAGAAACATGGTAGAGTAGAAGGCATTAAATTAGTTTGGCAAATTTGGAGCTTAGCAACAAGACAGATGTTTCTAAAATCCATTCTGGTTTATAATATTAAAAATACATTTATTTAAAGGAAATATAGTAAATAGTGCTTCTTTGTCTTGATGGAAAAAAACCTGTTTGGCTGTTGTTGAAATTTATCATTTTGTTGAGTGCACCTCAGTTTTGCTGTACTGTACCAAACATTTATCTAAATGAAAGTGTACGAGTTGCCCTTCAATCACTATATCCTTTATGAATTAGAGTTCCATTTATCAAAATTATAGCAAGAAGAGTAAGGTCTCACAGGGCTGTCTCATTACAAGGCTTGTAAACACTGTCCTTACAAAGAAATGGTTTAACACCTAACAAATCAAAAACTGATTGGGAATAGAATTTATTTGAGATCATCTATCTTCGGGAAGACGTGCTGTACTGAGTGCACTTTGTGGCCTTTCTACCCATTCATCAAGAAATTAACAAGCGAATACCACAGACCACCAGATCTCCTTGGATCCTGAAATGTTCAAAACAGATCTGTCACAGATGTTCTATTTTTATATTTCAAGATGACTTCAAACAGGTTTTAAAATAAGAGAACCTTTCCAAGTAAGAGTAAGAAGAAAAACAACTTGTCTCTTTAAAACCAGACAACAAACTGAATAAAAAATTATATGACATAAAACTATGTCTAGTATTGTTAACAATGATATAAAAAGGAGAGATGAATAAATGAATACTTGATATTTCAGTGCATTTGAAAAAAATCAAAACTCAGATTGTTTTTTCAAAGCCCCAGCAAAATTATTATGAAATTTAATCCATGTCCAGATATTTAATTTAAAACTTTTTCACACGCAGGAGTCTGTATTTTAAAGATACAATATGAAATTAATAGTCTTAGTCCCTAAGTCTAATTAGAAAACATTTAAAATTCATTAAAATAAGAAAAAAAAAATGAAACTGGATGTCATTTCAAAAAAGCAAGGTTGTGACATTGGAGTGCACAGAACTGGAATTGGCAGATGCTTCCAGTTCTTGCCCCTACCAAGTTCCTTCTTAAGGGATGTTTTAGGGATAGACTTAAGGGATACACTGGGATTTGGAAAGGAGCCTTGAAATAAGCAGCTAAGTATTTCATAAAACTACATTTTGCAAAGAAATTAAAGGAAATAAGGCACTCAGGTTGCAGTGAAGTCCAGCTGAAGTCAGTGCTTTGCTTTCTTGAAACTTGAATATATTTCAAGAGAACTTTTGTAAAGGACTAGATAAGCCATCAAAAAAAAATAAAATCCCTCTTTTGTTACACCTGTTATCATCTTGATTATTTTTGTAAATGTGCATGTTACAAACTGGCTTTCTTTGGTAACTTCAGGATAACTGAAACCAGCTCATCTTTAAAAGAAAGTAAAGAAACCAACCACCTACGAAAACTCGACTTCCATGAAAGAGTGTGTATTTTACATGTCTGAAAAGTTCTATGAGCTGCACAGTAAACTTGTACAGTATTGCCAAGAATTTATAATCTCTCTTCCAGTAGCATTACTTTTCCTTTAACAGAAATTATTAAGCATTCAAAAAACCCTCAAAACAACCACAGAACCACTACCAAAATACCTCAAAACCTAATAATTTTGCAAGGACAGGAGAATCTGATGTCAACTTGCAACTACAGCCTCCAGCAGTATTTAATACCGGCCACACTTCAGTTGGGGATGGAAGGGTGGACTTTTTTACTGTAACATTTGAATTTTTGCCTCTCTATTTTCAATTAAATCAGTGAATTCCCTGTTGTGTTTTGTAGGTCACAACAGGTTTCTAGGAATGCAATCTACATTTCTAACACAATGTAGGTGTCTGGGTCCACAGAAACTGTCCCTAAATAGAATTTAAAAATTAGCAGTATAAACATAGCATATTGTTGATTACATTGATGTTTATATACATGTCCTTAGACATTACACTAATTTATACACTTTAGTTGAACACAGCAAGGGAGTTTCTAGTTCTCTCTTTACTTTTATCCATTTATTATACATTCAGAGATAGTATATTATATTTTTTCTCTTTGCATTTAGTAAAAATGAGGTTAAAAATATTGTTATTTTTAAGAAAAGTTTGCTTGGCAATACTGTAACCAGCAAAAGGAGACTACTGCTTCTTATAAAGTTGTTTTCGTAGTTTACTTCAACGAATTACCGATAAGGCAATTTATGCAGTGAGCCCTCTTTGATCTTTGAAGAGAGATGGCAGAATGGAAAGTTAACCTCATTTTAATGTTACCTAAATATACTGACAGGAAATTCTAATGTTTCCAAACATCTGGAAATCTGCTTCATGGGATGGTGTTCTTCTCTTCTATAAGAAACCTTTTTCATATACTGTCTTTTACAGTTTTATGTGGCTTCTAAAGGAGCATTTTGACATAAGTAAAGTCTGTTCTTTTTACATAAAATTCTGCATTTAATTAAAAACTCTCTTTTATAGTGGCTAAAGTAGAGTTTTTCTGAAGATTAGCTCTCCTCAGAAACTTTTAAGGGTAAACTTGCTTTTTATTCCTTACAGATTACTAGTATGTAGTGAGCTGTAGAACACTGCTCCTTTTGCTGAATTTTAATCACATAAGGTAGTTTTTAATATATTATTTAATAAAGAAATTCAGAATTAGTTCCTCACAAGAGGTTACCTGAGAGGTCATGATGTGAACTATGAAATATCACAGGTAATATATAATTTACCAACAGAGTTTGAAAGAACAAAGCTTTTTCTTGAGAGATATTTTTTTTCTTTATTGTACAAAGAACCAAGCTTATCTATGCACAGAATTAAAATCTAACACTATTATCTACCTTTTTTTTGTTTGCTTGACATTAGTAATCGTTGAAAATACTTAGAAAAAAGATTTGTTAGATAATATTTCTGCATTATATATTCTAACAATCTATCATTACTAATCTCTACTAACTTGATTAGGCCCTGGGACCCTCACAGCGGTCACAGTTATGGAGAGCAGCTGCCTGTGAGCCTGTAAACTGACCCCTACAAAACCCAGTAAGATTAAATTGTCAACACAGTGACCACTCCATCCCAGCCTAGTATCTTTCTGTATGACTACTCCTAAGACTGTGCTCACCCCATGGGAAAGAGGCACCAGGTATCCCTGGGTCCACTCAAGAGACTGATGTGGCTTTGCCTGGTGCTGGCATATCATGATGAACTGTCCCCACCTGTGTCTGCTGCAATGGTTATTTAAATTGCAATGTGTTTCTGGAACTGGCAGCTTTGAATGGCATATAATTTAGTTTCCCCTGAGAATCAGAGAAGTGACTGTTAATAAAGGAAGGCTGGTTTTAATAGATCTAATGAAAAACAGAAAAATCTAAATCACATTTTCATTATTAAGAATCTTTGAAGAAATGAGGGAGAAAAACTATGAAAATTGCATAGAAATTAAAAATTGTATATATTTATACTGGAAATTACATCCACCAAAAGTAAAACCAAATCACATTTTTGCTTTCTATAATAAATACCTGAAAATTTAATCATACACATTTTATATATTTTTCTCCAATTTTTATACCTAATATCTGACCAAATGATCTTCTTCATGTAAACCGTTTCTAAAAGGATACCTTACTGCTGTATATGCTTTCCTCTTTCAAATTTTTAGGTGTTTTGCATGGTAAAATGAGACTGATAAAAACCATGCCAATGAGGAGACTGAGAATATAGGCAAGGCAAAAATGAACATGTTTCTCAGAGGAGACTAAGGCTTTTTAAACAATAAATACTAGTAGTTAGAGTATTGTATATTAATAAAAAGGTCCTACACAAAAATCAAGGTGAAAGTACTATGGTGGGCACTTTTTTTTTTTTTAATAGTTTACAGTAGCAAAACAGATTCAGAGTGGTCATGAAATTAATTTTTAGAAGTTGTCAATACTGTCATTATACATATTTGAGATTTCAGGAGTTCTCAGCATATGAGAAAGGATTCTGCACTGATTCAGCACTGACTGCAAACAGCCAATGGGTGACAGTTGGATATGTCCAGTCCAGCAAATGTTCCAATGCATTTCAGGTTCCTGAAAGGCAGTCTTCATTCCAAATGGAGCCAGAGGAAGTCGCTCTAATGGGAACTTAAAACAGCCAAATGTTTATATTTGGATTAAGATGTAGTTTGCCACTGTAACTTGTACCCACAAGAAAGGATTCATATTTCATGACTGATGACCTTTACAAATCCCTGACAGTTTGAAAGGCAGCATCTCGGTGTGTATTGTACTTTGATAAATTGCAGAAAGAAACCAAATTCTGCTGTGGATTATTTTGACAAGCAAAGATGATACACAAACAAAATAATTAAGAGCAATTAGATTTTCCTAAGTGTCTTTCTAACCATTTTACAAAAGTACAGTAATGGCTGAGAGGAAAATAGCTACATCACACCAACAGTTATTGCTCGGTGGAAAGGACATCAAGGACACTTGCAAGTAAGAGAATTGGATCAATATTAACGTGATTTTCATTTCATGCTTCCCCAACTCCAGTAAGCTGACAATATACTCTGATTATGTGAACTGCCTCTGAGTAACATAGAAAAGGTTATTAGAGCAAGAGGTGGAAATGGAATGCACTTTTTATATTGACAGGTCTGCTAATAGAGTGTACTGATTTTCAAAGCCATGCAATGTGTTTTCACAATTTGGTTTTGACAGCAAAAAAGGAATTTCATTTATCCTTAATTCAAAATATTCACATGTAAGCAAAGATTTCTTAGGACTGGCCACTGAAGAGGGTAATCAAACTACTTCAACAGAAAAATTTCATTAATAAGGTAAGAAACAAAAAGTGATTGAATTTAAATATGTATGACATGATAATGAAATAATGAAATAAACCCACTAAACTAGGCATTCTATGCTTTTGAAATAGCATCTGATAAAACTTTTTTAAGATGACATAAAAGTAAAAAATATATCTGTGTCATGTCTTAACATTCAAGCCTGGATTATGTCTGGAAAGTTTCAGATTAGTTCCTGAGCACACACTCTCCAGGAAAAGCCATGTTCTGACTCTATCTGCTTGCAGATCCTAAATCCAGGATCAATGTTGTCAAAATTATAAAGTGGCACACTCCACATGGAGGAACTGCACCCACATATACTGGCCTTAATTTTGCTCCCTGCTCACAAAAAATATTCTAATTGAAAAGGCTAATAATGATAAAGCCTTGGAAAGAAATGAAATGCTCTTTGGAAATATAAACACTTGATACAGTGTTTACAGTGGCATGTAAGGAATGGCACGGCATCTCTCAAATTCCTTGAAATGGAAATGGTATCCCTCTTTATGGAAGTGGGGTTGAAACTAGATTATCTTTAAGGTCTCTTTCAACTCAAGTCATCCTATGATTCTATGATTCTGTGAAATGTGATTTTATCTCCCATACTAGGGTATTATACCCCAACATTTCTAACCCTTACTTAATATTTAAAAATTAGAGCCTCCAAACCACAGGACTGGTCCAAACCTGAATATTTTGAAAAAGAAAATACACACTACATAACTGTAGTATTGTAATCTCTTTTAATTTTTCAATTCTCCCTCTCTGTAGAAAAAGCATGGGCGATTATATCTTTGCCCCTCATCACTTAAGCTTTTGCTATCAGATCCAAAAAAGATCAGCTCTTTGGAAACAACTGCTGTACAGAGACATAACAGGACAGCTAAAAACTTCATTCTTTAGTGTAGGGAATGAAGGTATAGGAAGCAAGTTTAAAATTATTTTATGGTGCTATCATAGTTGCAGTAGTTAGGTAACCATTTCAATTTCTATCAAGACTACTTATTTACAGAAGAAAGTCTCAACAGCTCATGATCAGTGCTATGAGACAGCCATTTGCCAACATGTCTGAAAATAATTTTGCTTTCTGGAATGGTAATCTTTTCAAGTGAAACTCTCCTCTTCTGAGACATACGGAAGGACCATCTTATGCAGTCTTTACACAATCTCCTGAACATGATATAATGTCACCTGAAATTGTTTCTTAAAAGGACTGTCATCATTATATAAAAATAAAGTAGTCAATATAAAAATGCCATCAGAACATCTAGATTTAATTTCCATTACACTGCCTTTGATGGTACAGTTCCAATTGTTTCAGTATGCTGCACTGTGGTGTCTCTCTGTACAGATTTCATTTTGTCCTCACATAGACGACCACATCTTCACTGGTTTACGTATTTTCACTTCAGCAGTAACCGGTGGTAGAAACTTCTTACATTTCAGGGCTGATCAGTGTCTATAGCAACACCAGACAAAGGGCAGCACTACAGGATATACACAGGCAGCAGTGTGGCCCTAACACTGGGATATATATGTGTAACTCTTAGCGCTGCTAAGGGACTACACTCTAGTAGCAACAGACAGTATGTCGGTTTGGGTCAAGCTTCTGTAAATACATAAGCCCCTCCAAGTTAGAAATTATCTAGCAGTAGCAAAAGTTATCTATCCAAGTAGCAATTATCTATCTAATTAAAATCAAAGCATTGCTATTTCCTTGATTTGGAACAGAATTTTATTCTGTGCCTTTTTTTAAAAATTAATTTCTTTTTCATTTTTGTTTTAAACAAATGTAGCTGCAGTTATAAAATGTCTTTGTTTCATCCAGACTAGCAGATGAAAAGTGAAACAGTAGTGGTACAGAAGAAATTAGTGATAAACAGATTTTGAGGGTCTATCATTAAAACAGCTCAATGAGTTAATTGAGAAGATTTTCATTGTTTTGACTCTGAAATGGGTGAATGGCAATCATTGTACCAGGCAGAAAGCCTGTGTGTGTATTAAGGAGAGCTAGCTCACAGAAATCTTAGCAACAGTCAGCAGTAAAGAAAAAAGGAGAGCAGTATTTTATTTCACTTTCCATTAAGCTGCTGCATAGGGTCTGTGACATGTTTCATTCTGCTTCGCAAAGATTACAAGACAGCACAAACCTTTTGTGGAAATGCAAGGATACCTGCAAAATTTCTATGCTTATGTTAGATTTGCAAGCATTAGCAACACTATTTTCCATTCAGATGAGAGCTGAGCTGCTATTTAGACAATATGATCATCTTTCTTAGGGGCATATGTGCTATATGGCAAAAGAGACACCAATAAAACACACAAGCACTATGCACAGTTCTTTCATTTGGGGAAGTATATCTATTGTAGATGATGCTCGGGACAAATACATTGGGAGATACACTCTTTAAACACAGAGTAAGGACAAGAAAAAGGTCATGTCGTGATGTAAGGACATGACATGAAAAACAAAATTAAATAACTGGACACATGCATAATGTGCTGGACAATAGAGTACTTAACAAGATATCTTCCTTATCATGCTGGTTCGTGGCATATTTAATTTTTCCATAAAATGTATTTAGCTTTTAATACACTACTTTCACTACTTTAATAAACTACTTCATCCTTGCCTGTAACTTGAACCACACTGAAACTCATAGCACTGAGTGCTTTTGGTGTGCAATTCAAAGCTAACACTGTAAAATAGTGAAGCACAGAAAATAAGAAGTATAGAAGAACTCAGTCTACTTGCAAGGATATGGAATAGCTAGTGCACACATACTTAAATTCTTGTTAATTTTATACAGATCTTACTATTTACATAAAATCTCTACAATAGTTTTAATGTGATATAATAGCAATAGATTTTGTGTGACAAATGTTTAGTAGTGCAATGTAAAAACATAAGTAAAAATACTTTGGTATCTTAAATATATGTTGTCTCTAAAAATGAATTACTTAATTTTCAAAATCTATACATACCATTTCCATTTGTTTTGTGAAAGCCAAGGAATCACCTATATTGAAGAGATTCCCACAGTCTGAATCTGTTGACTTAACCCTTGCAAGTAGCCCAGAGGCTCACAGAAACCTGAGCCCATTGCCTGAAAGCCTATCATGCCTCCTATTGACTGTCAGAAGGAGTAGGACAGTAAAGTATTTTAAAATCTACATTATGATCTTCTAATTCTAGGCTGCAAAGGTTGCAGCAGTGTTGAAATAATGTCCCTCTATTCCAGCCACGCACTAGGCAGGGTGTCCTAGCCAGGTCTTCAGAAGACACAAACGATACATGTTTCCACTTACACACAAAGGTGAGATCAGAGCCCAGTAGTCAAGTCATCATGAATAAGAAGAATGGAGAACATTTAGAAAGGGAATGTTTTGTGTTTTAACTATAACTAAAGATTGCTTAGAGTGCTGTCACTCCTTAATACGGAGTTTTGAAGCATAGAAAATAAGAGACAAGGAAAGCATGTGTTAAAACCTGAGACCCAAGACCTAAATTCACCCGGCTGTGAAAGCTGTCCTGAAGGACTATTATTAGGCTTTCATTGACAGAATGTTCTTTGAGATGTTTCGGTAAGATTCACTGAATATACATGGGTCAAGAACTTCTATTTCTTTGTCAGTTAGGTATAGAAATGAACAAAAGGAACAAATACTTCTGTTACAGGGATTTTAAAACATTTATCATCATAGTAATTTATGAGGTTTGGTAATAAATTAATAAGTTACTTTCATTTGGCATATTGTGAATTCTTTTTACATGAAAATATAAGGATGGAAGAAAGAAAAATGCAGCTAGAATTCTCAGACTGACAATTATTGCAATTTTTAGGTCTTAGGAATGGTTTTGCAGGCCAATTTGATTACTCCAGGAACATTCTGGGGTCATACAGTTTCAGACGAAGAAGTGAGAAACAGAAGTAGTATGCTAACTGTTGGTTAAAAGCCAGTAAATTCTGCAGTAAAATCTATTAGCTCAGACCTATAACAGCAGCTAAAATTCAGGTCATGCCAGATAACCTGAAAATCTCAGAGGAAAGTCATTTGAGACGGAACACAGAGGTTTTGAGGGAAAAGTTTTCATATCCCATTTGGATCTGTGAAAAGTTTGAATTAGAGTCAAGGCAGAGATTCTGACATTCAGGAGTTGAGAAATCTTTAAAAGAAAAAAAAAAGACCATTTAATGGAACTGTACTTAAAACTTATAAAACTGCCACAAAAAATTCCTATGCTAGAAATAGCATATGACAGGGAGAAGATATTTAGAGACTGCAGAGTACTGATAGGATGCAATTGCAACTCATTCGCATCGCCTACTCAAGGAGCAGGAGCTCAGACACTGAGTGTTCAGTACAATTCAGCACAACATTGTTCAGTACTCCAAGCCAATTCTATTACTGTTTACATCTTGAAGGTACCTTTCATGACATTACAGTGGGTTATAAAAATAAGGATCATCATAGTAGTAGATATGTTTAATGAGAATATATTTATGACTGGGAGGGTAGGAAAAGTTAGTAATAAGACCGAGTTAAATCTAGTATTTAATTATTCTCAGTATTAAGATTGCACTTTGCAGATTCTTCTATTAATACCTAGTGTAAGCTCTTCTACTTAGACTTTCTTTAAACAGAACTGTATCTTGCAATAACACTGTGAAATATTAACAGGATGCAACTACCATGTAATATTTTCCCTAAAATCCTGTGAGGATGAAATATTTGGAAGATTATTTGGAGAAGCAGTGGATGGCACTGTTGGGCTACAATTATAAGGCTGTAGATGAAAATCATATTGCTACACTTAAAAAAAGACATTTTTGTGACTCCTTCAGGCACTCAATTCAGATATAAACTCATTCAGAGTACACTGGAGATTTCACAATCAATGAGGAAGTTAGTTCATATACTGAAAGGAAGGTTTTGTAATAGGAGAAGTAGTATTTTAGGTGCTTCAAGTGAAGCAGAATGCTTTACATGTTTGTCTCACATGGCAGACTAAGGAACAAAGGGGACTTACTTGACAAATGTTATGGTTTTGAAGCATTGCTATGAATTAATTTAATGATTGCATACATATTCTTAAAATGTTCACCACTGAACAAGTAACAAAGGTGTGTTTTCTGCCCATAAAGTGGGTGCCATTTCTTAAAACTACTCACAATTAATTGTCAACTTGTGTATACTTACACACTAAAATTAAGTGTGCAAGAATGGGGTGACAAAACAGGGTTTCTTTTTAGTCAAGGGCTTTCGTTCTTCACTTTCATGTATTCATACTTAAGATATTACTTGAATAAATATCAGTTTGGAAAATTATCTTAGATAAGAGTCAACACCTGTATTTCCCCAGAGCAGCATATTTTATGAAACTGTGTTTGTAGGGGGCTAATTAGTGCATTAACTAAGGGGAAAATAAAAGGGTATGAAAAATACTGTCTTGGCCTATGCAGTCACAACAAACTCATCTTCAGTGGTAATAAATATACTGAACATGAGCAAATTGATATTAGAACCATTTTATACTTGTTCAACATCTTCATTAATGATCTGATTGATGAGGTAGAGTTTCCTCAGCAAGTTTGCACATGGCGTGAAACTTGGAGGAGTGGCTGATACCCCAGAGGGTTGTGCTGCCATCCAGGGGGACCCCAGCAGGCTGAAAAAGTGGGCTGACAGGAACCTCAAGTTCAACAAGAAATGCCGAGTCCTGCATCTGGGGAAGAAAAACCCCATGCACCAGTATTTGCTGGGGGTCACCCAGCTGGAAAGAAGCTCTCCAGAAAAGGAGCTAGGGGTCCTGATGGACACCAGATTGAACGTCAGCCAGAAATGTGCCCTTGCTGCAATGGTGAATGCTGTCCTGGGCTGCATTAGACAGAGTGCTGCCAGCTGGCTGAGGAAGGTGATCCTTGTCCTCTGCTAAGCGCTGGTGAGGCCACACCTAGAGTGCTGCATCCAATTCTGGGCTCCCCAGTACAAGCAAGATAGAAATATTCTTTTACACCTACTTCTACTACTAAACTGTTTCAAATATTCTGTAGATATTGTTTGTTTATCTTGGGAAGAGAAGGCTCAAGAGGGCTATATAGTTGTGTATAAAGACCTGTTGGTTTTCAGTATTTCCAAGGATGGACACCATACAACTTTGATGGAAAAGCTGTCCATTGTTTGTCCACCATGATAGTAAAAAAAGAAAAATTGCCTGTTGTCTTTTGTCCTGTCACTGATGACCAACAGATACCTGGATCAGTTTAGAAGTTAATGTTAAAGAATCCAACAAAAGGATCTACAAAACTCAACCCTGACAGCAAGGTAATTCATAGACATAGAAAGCATAATTTGGTCTTTAATCTCTTATATGGTACATATAGAATGCTCCCCCTGCAGATATTCCTAGAAAAGTAACTGGTTTTTATACATCTAGTGGGCCTGCTAGGAAAACTCTGATAGCTGATGATCCAGCATCCGTTGTCTTCAACTTGCTTTCAGTTTTGAATCAGTATATGGAAAAAATACTTCTTCCTAACAGATGGTTCTGAAATCAGTGTTGTTGAAATTGTTCTGGAAACACATTAGGCATTTTCAATAAGCACAAAGAAAAAGAAGGGGTGAAGATAATGAAGTCTGAGATCTTTCTGAAACTGAGAAAAAGTAAACTAACTTTTTAGATATATACAATTATCCAATAACTTTGAGAGAGAGTCATGAATTTACTGTAAATGACAGTGGTATTTTCACACCTCTGGGTTATTAGCAACATCATTAGTGTCAACAATCTAATATATCAAAGTGTAGAACCCAAAATACAGGATGGAAATGATGACTAGCTTCTAAGTGGACATTCAGACTTCCTAGAATAAGGTGTTTGATTTTACAACAAAGCTTCTGAACAGAAATGATAAAAGTGAGCATCTCCACTTCATGGGACATTCTGATTTCTTCAAATGTCTTATCAACTGAAAATGTCAGGTAAGTTTGTTTGTAAAACACTAACTTAGCTTTCTAGCATTTGGTGCATTCCAAATGAAACTAGCCTCTTAGTGTCCCTGGGCACTCCTCCCCACTCCTCCCTCTATCTTGCTCTGTCTGCAGAATGTAGGGAGCCCAGCAATTCATGGGATAGAGCTCAGGAGCTGTGGGAATCAGAAGCTTTGGACTTCTCAGTGCTGAGGGGTTGCTCTAGAGCTAGAGTTTCTGAAAGTTCATCTTGTGATATTTCTCTAACATTGAGGACCCCAAAATAATTTATTATTGCTTTAGAGTCCCTGGGACACCCAGATACTCCATTATGAAGACAGTCCCTTGTTTTGAGTATGGGTTTCCATGTGTTTCAGATGCCCTGTTTCATAGCAGGGAACCCCCACAGCCATTCTTTTAGCATTTGTTCAAAGCTAAATGTTCTGGGAATGTAAGTCCTTCAGCAGCCTGAAGGAATCCTGCCTTTCATTCTTTGACAGTCCATCAAAATTCATCGGCTGTCACGAAAATAGATTTCAGATTTGAACATTTCAGATTTCCAAACCAGATGCTTTTTAATTCTGTTTGTGTAATGAAACCATATTTCTGAAGATAAGCACAAACAGTATTTGGTGACAATTACAACACTGAACTCAAGTCCCACAAGGAGTCATATACAGTCTGCTTCAGCTAGAACAGCCCATTAGGTTGCTAGTTAGATGTCCAAACATATAATGGAATGAACATCTTAAAACATGCAAGGTCAAAAGCCATATGTGGCTATATTGCACATATAAGACATATCTGTAGCTATGTTTCAAAACCTGAATGTATTAAATGTATTACATATTACATTATGAAGGTGCTTTTCCCTGCCTTCCCCCCCTTCCCCCAGCCCCTTTTCATTCTAAGCATTTAGGCTCTGCCATGATAATCAGCCTAACAGGCTAAATACCCTTGAGCACAGACACTAGATATATTTGACCAGCTTACACATGTATGTTTAGAACATGGGCACTGATTTCATGTCTATTTTCTCCAGTGTAGTCTAGAAAATGTGTTCTTGTGCTCTATCTATATACAAATTGTTTGTGGACCACAATCTTTAAGGACTGAAGGATCAAAGCTTTAACTATTTTGCACTTAAGTTGACCTCTGTGGGCCATTATTCTGTCTCACTGGCAGGGGGGTACAGTAGTGTCTCATCTATACTAATCTCCAATGACTGTAAACTGTTAAGGTGATTAACTCAAAGAGACAGTTCTTTCACCACATGTACAGAAGACCTGTTGGTCATATTTGCATGTTTCACATATCCATCATAGTAAAATTTGGGGGGGGGGAAGTAGAGTTTATAATAATTTATACAATCTTTTCTTTTTTTCTTTCTTTTCAGTCTATATTTGAATCAATTACATTGAAATTCTATCTAAACTCAGAATAAGAACTGTTTAAGTTATTGATACTACAAAATTAAAACTTAAGTTTCCAGGTAGTTAAAATTCCCATTAGAGCTTGCACCTTGCCACTGCAGTAAGCAGCATCCCTTCAGCTTCACAAAAGGGAGAAAGGAATCTAATGATTCAAGAAAGAATTTAACTGAAACAAAAGCGCACAGCAGATACAATGCTGAACTAATTATGCCTGCATGTTAAATCTGGGTATGAAAGTAATTTTAACAGATTGCAAACAAATCCAATGCCTAATATCAAATTCTTAGAAATGGAGGAGACTAATCCACCTCCTGTAAATGCTTATAAGGCTCTGACATACATACAGTCTCAAAGGACAGCTAAGTATATAGCCATAAGAATATGCTATAATTTTTCACATGGTTTTATGTAGTCATGTTATACTTTAACGCAATACTTTTTACTTGTCAGGTATTTTGAACATATATTGATATTTATGCATATACATGCACATATACATATATGTAGGCATTTTATATTTTATAAAAGATCCAAACATGCACACAAGAGTTGACTAACAGACTGTAGTTAAATGGAAACTTCACTGTAGCAGAAATTTTTTGAGAGAATATTATTTTCCGGTAGTGGTTAACACAGCATGTTTCCTACAGAAAGAAGTCACTATCAGCTAAAATGAATGCTTTTTTTTAGCTCTTCAAGGTAGAATTTAACATTTTTTATTACTTCTTAAAAACAAACATAAGGATCATAGACATAGTTTTCATTTCCGAGACTTCTATTCCCTGGTGACTGCAAATATTATATAATTACAATATCCATACATCCAACTTCGACTCTGATTTAAGACTGGAGTAGCTGTATAGCACTCTTTTATTTAGCAAGGTCATATCTTGATGGCTGCATAAGCTCAGATAAATCAGGTGTTAAGCAGGCACATCTCCAAGGAATCTGGAAATTCTCTCATCTGCAATCCTCAGCATATCTTATTATTTACTGCCAAGGAAATGACTGATTAATTTTGTCATCTTTGCTCTGCGATTTTTGCTCAGCTGAAACTGCCTGCCCTCTTCTGCAATGCCTGATCAGACCTATTTAAGCTGATGCCTTTGATCGTAGACACTGAGGAGCTTGCTGACTTAGGCTTTGACTAAACATTCCTCCATTGCAATTTTTATGCACAGAATCCTAAATGATAACTGACAGTCAATGTAGATAACAAAAACTTTTAAGATGTTGCCACTGTTTTACTGATACTCAAAATAGCTTTACTTGTACTAGAGGTATCAGTCAAGATGAAAAATTGAAACAAAAACCAAACAAATTTTGCTTTGATGAATATTTTATTTCTCACAAACAATGTATCTGAGGTCAGGAAATAAAATCTGTTACCGGAAAATGAAGCAGTATGATTAAAAAAAAAAAAATCCTTTAAATTCCTTCTGTAGTGTAATATAGTGCTCTGTTTTGGAAGCTAGGGGCATTTTACTATCAAAATGTTCCAAACAAAATTATCAAAACAAAGCCAATAAAAAAACCCAACCACAATGAATGTTAAACCCTATGGAAAAAAAATCTGCCTCTAGCTCTTTATTAATCACATTCCAACACCAGAGGCAAAAAGTACATCAAACTGCACCAAATCCTTTTCACATGACAACCTCATAAATTATTCAACTCATTAGTAACACCAAGAGGCATAAAAATAACATCAGTGTTAAGGATGTTTTCCTACAGAAAAAGGTCAGATAAAAGTTTCACTATTAAAATCCAATGGCTTAAGCCTCTGAAAAGTAAGTACATCTAGATAGAATTCACAAATTAAAACTTTAATGCATGCTGGTTTAAAATCCCATGTTAATTTTAATACATATATGAAAAGCTAGAATTATTTATTTAAATTCTGAAAATGTCAACTTATTGTAATTTTTATGCAACTACTAAGTTCGATGTGCACCACCTGTGAACACACCTGAGCTTTAATTTTCCTGTATGTTGAACGCACTAACAGGTGTTATATACATACGAAGCCTGTGTTTTTGATGATTATTTGCCCTTCAAAAGCAGCACAGCAATCAGCACGGTTTTGTACCTGCCTCTCCTAAAATCCCTATTTTGATGTTTTGGAAGAATGTGGAGAAAACAGTCCTTTGTCAAATATGAAATACTATATACCACTCGGGGAAATGGCTTCCTTAACCCAGCTTACAAACAGTTTATGACTTGACGCTTTGCACATGATAGCCTTTGTGTTTACATAAGTATTAAGTTACACTTGCTAGAATACCTGCACACACAAATATTAATTCATATGTCTAACCTTGTTTGAATCCCAGCTCTTTGCCTCAACAACTGCAAAGTTGGTGAAATGAGTAGGTCACACAGAGTAAACTTTATATCTATCATACTCAGAACTTCTGGCAACACTAGCCTTTAGCTACACATCAGCTGAAAGGTTCAACTTGCTTTGTAAATGATTACTTCCATTTTTTACTTCTAAATACTAAAGAATCATAGTATTTTCAGCACTACAGAGAAAAAAAAAAGGGGGGGACAGAAAATCATCTTAATATTCTTTTTGAAAACTCCTGTCTTTGATATGTTAGAGGTGCCCAGCTCAAACCTGAGAAATAAACTTGCTTTAGATTTTTTTTGAGTATTCAGGTTCAGTCTGCTGTACAGAATTTACTAACATGAAATTTTTAGACAATATAAGGGAATTTGTAAGCACGTTCCTCATTCCTCTTTTATACTCCAGCTACATCTCCATGAAAATCAAACATCATCTAATTCTTCAGTTCCTAGACTGAAGATTCTAAGTAGTCAGTTCACTACTCAAATCACAAGTTATTCTTAAAAATATTTATTTTAAACAAGTTCTTAAGCATTCCACAATTTGCAGGAAAAAAACTACTTTTGGCTGAAATTATGCATGCCAGGATAAAAATTCTGATATATTTTAATTCTTCACAAAAGGTCTCCAGTGGAACTATTATGACACATTAGTTTGATGTCCTAACAGTTTTGCTCAGTTACTCCAGAGAGACAAGTTCAGTTGCTTTTACCATTGCCTCAAAATTAGTGTCTGGGAATGCCAGAGAAGTATTATGTGAATCCCTTGGGGATCAGAGAATTTAACAGCCCACAAGCTCAAGCCTTCTCATTCATTACAGTGTAAAAATTGAAAGAATTACTGTTCTAAGAATATGTTGTCCTAGGAATTCTCAGCACTGTCTGTAGAAAAGAAGGGACGTGATTCTCAGGGATTCATGGACAACAAGAAAACATCATGAGCTGTATTTTTAAGCATGAGCTAATACTGACCATATTCCACAGCAGCTTTTAGGAGAGCATCAGCATGAGTAGACCCAAAAGCATTGCGAACAAATCGCCTCCGTCGGCGCAAATCGTCTTCCCAGTAATCCAAGCGCCAGAAGTCATGCAGTTGGCTAGGAAATAAAGAACACACACATCAGCACCTACCACGGCTTGAACTGTATTTACATACATTACAGTATAATTTCATTGCTGCTTTTCCATTTCAGCTATACAATCTTGTAAAACCATGTATTACAAAAACTTACAATATTCTAGCATTTCTTAACATGCATTTATATATTATAAGCTCCAGCACTGCCTGTCTCAAAATGTTCTGCCTGCTGCTAAAAACATTAATCACACTGAGCCCATTAACAAATGCAGCATCAAATTACAAGTATTAATGGCACAGCTTGCTTTCTTTTACAGTGTTTTTAACAAGGCTTGTAAATCATAGAATGGACCTCAGCGCAAATAGTTTGCAATTTAATGACTATGGTCCCTTAGCAGACTGAACTTAGAAGTATAAAATATTGCCCACTTGAATTTTGTGGAACTATGATTAAACTAATGTGCTGAAATATTCATTGAAATAATTCCCCATTGCCCCTAGCAACCTGAGAAAATTGCAATTTTATTCATTATTAATAACACTGAATTAGAGCAGCAAAAAAGTTCCACCATGTGGTAATTGTCTTGGTAAATTATTATTCCAGCACTAACAGAGTACTAGGATGATTTTATAGCTTCCAGCTAATACAAGCCATTAACAACCATGGCCATCTTTGTGTTACATTGCCTTTTACATTCAGAAGTATATTAAACTCCTGTAGAATGATACAAAACATTGTTAATCTATAGTAAAGCCAAAACATACACATATATAATCATCTGGTATTCAATCTTACTTCTAATGAAAGGACCAGCTCTACTTTAAGACAACTTCTTCACCTTATCAACACAAACCTCCCGTACCTTTTTGCAAGACATCTGAGGAAAGACATATTTTAAGCCAGTATTTTAAAAAATTTTTGGATCACTAGCAAATACCCAAAATATTTGTGGATGCATCCTTGTCATCTAAACCATAATTCAACGCTATATGACTAAAATTATTCTGCAGACCATGACCTTGCAGACCATAACTGGGGAACCACTGCTTTAAACCAGTTATTTTCAATCTGTCTGCAGCACTGAAATACCCTGGAGGTACATGGTCAAAAGGCAAATAAAAAAAAAAAAAGAGAGAAAGAGTAAAGTTTTCTACTCATGAGTAAGGGCTACATCTTTGCTGGATTTTTCTAGGTATTATTTCAGCCTCTGTTGCTTCATATTGCCTTCATTTTGACAAGCTATGTGCTGGTAGCCATTTCCAGGGGAAAAGTAGAAATATGTTAATGTAGAACGGACCTTCTCTTTTTTTACAGTCCACTTAACCACCTTTTTTAATGCTTTCATGAGTTATTGTCCAACTTTACTTACTGCTGTCATGAGACCTGGATCAGTTCTGGAAGGCTGATCCACACTCAACGGGAGTGGATCTAGCAGTCTACTTTCCAGCCACTTACAAAGTTTCAGATGCAGCACACCATAATTTTAGTCAACGTTTGTGGCTTTTGCAGTCTCACTATATGCTTCTTGAGTCTATGTGAAGGTCCTACTTTCATTGCTGCCTTGTAGAACAGGTCTTTTTCTCATTTAAAAGCAGTGAAGAGGCAACTTCAGGAGTTTAGTGGGAGCTGATTCCTTTCTGAGAGCAATGCAAAGCACCTTGTGTAAAGCTGAAGCAGTGACTCTGAGCTCCCCTGATGGGAAGGTGCAGCATTAACGGACTATCTAGAACTATCTTTCCATCTTGAGTGCCAATTATCTTTGGTAAGTAAAATAACTTGCTTTGGATTTGTATTATAATACAGGTTTTTTCTCACAGATGTGTTAATCTGAATTATCAGTCCATCATTTCTCCTCCTAGGCTGAGCACTGAGTAATTTTATTGTGATTGTTAAATGCTCTTGACCCTGATGTGATATGAATACAAAAAAGGGCAGACAACTGGCCCATGGTTTAAAAGGCAAAGTCGAAAGTCTCGTTGTGCAGTCTAAGTCTGTATTTTAAACTGATGACATCAAAGATAATCATAAAGGCTTTTTATCATAGTGATTTTTTTGAAAGGCAAGAAATTTTTTTCCTTTTTAATTTACTTTAAGAGTAAGTCATTATGGAACAGGAGTAAAGATACTAAGGAAGCTCCTTTGAACACAAGAGTTCCCTGAAATGGCATGTGTCTTGGCAGTAATAACAAAAAATACTCTTAGGTTGCTAAAAATAGTACAAGTATGTAAGAATTAAAATTTTCTTATGCAATTGAGAAATATTCAAAGACTAAAAAATGACGTTTTTAACTTGTTCTGTGTTTAATCTGGAAATCCATTACTTTGCCTAATCAGTCTGAAGAATACTGTACATTCTCAGCTGAAAGCAAACCAGATTTTAAATTGTCAGAAGGTTAAGACTATTTTGCAGATCAAAAAAAAAGGTTACAAGTTCACCAGGGAAAGAATTTTGAAATACATAATAATAGAGTAAAAATAAGATTTTGAGAAAACAGAACACAAACATTCTTAAGCACAAATTATACGGCTTTTTACAACAGATTTGAAATTTCTTCCCACCGTTTTCTACAGGAGTCTATCCCACAACGTTATTACATACTTCCAGATACTAGAAGATGGTATCTCAGCCCTAAAGAAAATGTTTACTCTAAGATTTACTTTTGACTCTCTGAGCAACATCTTTAATAAAAAGACAAGATACTTTTCCTACCCTGTTTTTAGAAAGGAAGCAGACACCTGAAAAGCTGATAGCTATACTTACAGAGTTTGAATTATAGACAGAAAAAATTTGTGGGATTTTTCTAAAAAGTTATATTATTACATCTCTAGATTAGATTAAAAATACTGGTAAGTAAAAGACTGTAGCCACAAGTTCCAGTCTAAAACTAAAAATTTAACCTGCTTTAAAAGTGTAGTGCTATGGACTGAATCAGTGTTAAATTGTCTAGCTCACAGATTACAGTGCTTTGGAAATACTTACATTCTAATCCTGTGAATATTATTTAGGCTTTAAGATTTTTTTCAGGAATTTAGGTAGCTAATAGGTAGTTCTAAGTGGCAGCTGTTAATCAAGCAGAACTACATTTCTAATGCTGTATTAGGCACAAGTCAGTCCTAGAAGAGACTATGTCTGCAAATCACCCATATGTCTTTCTGCTACAGTGCATTCTTCCTAGAAGTGACTTGACCAAATCAAGTAATTTTAGTAATTTATTTCTGTGATAAGTACCATATTTCAATAAGCTTTACTTTTCTTAATAATGTATATTATTAATAATCCTTATTTCCACAGCCAACTAGATTATATGTAATTTCTCACTGCTTTGTATCTTATACCAGTTGTGACATTTTGAATCAGACTTGTTTGAATGAAGAAGTGCATATTAAGCACACTGTAATGACTTTTTTTTTTAAAGAATGAAAAGTTTATAACATCATTCATGAGCTACTTCTACAGACTTAAAAAAATACATATCTATTATCCTTTCAACTGAACAGTTATTTAGAATGCACCCTAAAACACATGACTCAAGAAAGTCTGCATCACGAATTTAATTGTCAAGATAACTTCCTTACAGACTATACTATAATCCAGTATAAACCCTGATAATAATGAGGGCTGGCATAAAACCAGTAACATTACAAGGTTACTAAGAATGAAAAATTTTATTTGAAATGATGTGCATGCTGCAACTTACAAATTTAGATGTGCAGTATTTCATACAGTTAGCACAGACAGAGAAAGTACATGTTTTAATGGAACAAGCCCTGTTTTACTACAGTTATAAGAGGGTTACAAATTCTGTTTCACTGCCACTGTCATCATTGGTGCCCACTTGGCAGCTCGATGTATACGTTCTCCTGCTTCAAACAACATTCTTGTTAAAGGCCAGCATGGTATGCAAAGGCAGAGTGGTGTTAGGTAGTCAAGGTGGACTTGGACAAGTTAGAGGAAACAGGTTTGAAGTCTTCCAAGTGCTGTAAAACTCAGATCTGTTCAGAATTCTATACAATACTCTTGTAATAATAGCAAACACATCTTCTGTGTATTTAGGGGCAAAGATTATTGAGACAGCCTAAAGTATTTCAGGTAGCTCAACTACCCTCTTAGAGGGGAAATTGTGGAGCGCTCTGCCATCAAAACAATTAAGAGGAATGTCAAGCCAGACTGCACAGCAAAGTTCTCCCTGCCTTTTCACAACATCTTCATAGCTTGAACATTTAAACGACAACTTTTGAAAAGATTTTCTGCTAACTCCTATGGCCATTGCTGCAATGAAGCGTAAGGGAAGGGTTTTTTTTTTAATTTAACTTCTGAATACTAGCTGTCCTAAACAGCAAGTCTTTGTCCACCCTGTGGGCAGTCAGCACTCGTGACAGCAACTTCATGGCTGTAAAACCCAGTCTCTGTTCATGTACAAATGCAGTTTGCTATATGTCACCTACAGCTACAGCAACTAGAGGCAAATATAAATAGTGGAGAGTAGCAGCACAAATGCCCATAAAAGATCCTCAGACTGCAGCCCAAAGGATGGGCTGCCAGATGGAAGAGATTAAGTTTGAATATGTTAATGAAGAGGAACAAGCCTGCAGGCATCGGGGGAGGGGAAAAAGTTGTTTTGAAAAAGAGGTGGGTCACAGAACTGGAAGGATCTCAAAGAATCCATAGTCTTTATAATACTGGGAAACTACATAGAAAAGGCAAGGAATTGATGATCTATAATTCCAAGAATTAGTCCTGGTTGCTTTTTACATGACATATTTTGAAAAGAAAAAACAATTCGTTTCACAGTGTGGAATTAAGACTGTTTTGAAAATGAGGAAAACAAAAAAAAGTATATTTGAAAAGTATGAAGCATTTCCCTAAGGTAATATAAAGAGCAGAAAATCTGTGCCATTAAAAGAAAAAAGTAAGGAAGAAAAAACTTGAATTACAAAAAATATGAATTATTACTTATCCAATACTTCTAACAGTACAAGCCAAAATATAAATCTATTATGCCAGAAGACACAAGTAGCAAAACTCTTCTGCAGCAACAAAGGAGTAAATAGTGTTCAGAAGTGGTATAGCAATATACAGTAGCTGTTTTAGAGTGAAGGTTTTCCTGATTCTGCTTGAATCAGACACAGTGACTACTGGTTTTATCATGATGGTGAGACAGGCACGCAAATATAACATCCCACTTAATAGCTAAAAGAAAAGCCTTGTTGTACATGAATAGAAACAAACATCAGAAACGCTAATTAACGTAATAGTTACTCTAGTAGTTACTCTACATATACACAAAAAAGACTTTTTTTACTTAAAATATCACAGAGCTACACTTTTCTTTTATCCAAAGAGTATGCTAGAAAATCCCAGAAAGAAAACTAGAAATACTGAACAATTAAAATAATACTAAACAAATAATATCAATTAAAAAAAAACCCTGGAAATACCAACACATGGAATAAAGATGTCAGTGAACCTGATATCTTTATTGAAAAAGGTGGTAACAGGATTTTTTTTAAAAAAACTTTTAGGCATTCCTATAAAGAACATTTTTTTTTCTCTTAAGTACACATGCAAAAGAAGTGTTGCTGTTAACATCAGGAGTGTATCTGTCAGAGTTTCAGCACAGAAGGGAAAAAGAGCTTACAATTTAAATAGAAAGATGCTAAATATCAAGGGAAATTTAAGTTAATGTTGAATTTTTTAAAGGTTTGTGTTCTTTGTGTTTTTTGTTGTTTTGTTTTGGTTTTCTTTGGTATTTGTTTGTTTGTTTTTTAACAAATAGAATGTTGAGTGACTCAATTCATGAAAAGTATCATACTGTCATTTTTGAAAGAAGTTGGGTGAATGTGTCCTAGGGAACTCGTGGATGACATATGGATGGCTGAAAACACGGCTACGAGGCATGGAATATCGGTAGAATATGAAGTTGTGTTCACAAACTGGTGAGGTGACCTAAGAGCAGGAAGAGATGCCATGAAGAACACAAGAAGCTGGTGAAGAGGGCACTGATAATATTGGGCATTGGCAGTTGTGGCAGGGGCTTTTGGTTAGGGATACCATTGCCTGGGGGATGGCTAGATGGTGAATGACAACCAGATTTTTTCAGTTTATCTTGTATTTCTAATCAGTGCAACAAACCAGCATGACCAAAAATGAGAGAGAAAGTGAAGGAGCTTCCTTTGAATTTCGTTAGTGTCCTGGTCACTGGCAGCTGGAGGAGGTGGTGTGGAGAGGCCAGCAGGCCAGCAGATGACTCACAGCCCAGCAGCAGAAGGCTACAAGGCATGCCAGCACTGCCACATTCAGATGTGTCCTGTTTAGGGCTGCCAAAATGTGAAAAATTAAAATGAGAAGATACATGAGACAGGAATGACTGGTGGAATTTGAGGAGACATCTAGATGAAGTCAAAGCCCTAAAAATTAAAAAAAGGACTTGATAGAAAAGTCTAGAGTTAGGCAGTGAGGAATTAGAAAAGTAATAGGGTCTAACCAACAGATAATATTAACTGTAATAATTATACTGGAGCAGGAATTAAACAGAAGGACAGATTAAAAGGTTTCCTCGAGGAATATTTTCCATGATACTGCAAAATGGCAAACCCTGAAAGGTTTGAAATATAATTATTGAGAGGTGGAGGAAAAGCAGCACTGAGCTGGAAAAAAATGGAGAAGTAGTAAGTTTGCAAAGCATAGATATGTGAGAAAAAAATCCAATGACTATGAAGACTAGTGGAAGCTCAATAACTGGAAATGGATAGGGAGTGAAATAAATCCATATGAATCATGGGTGGATAAATAGTGGGTTATCAAGAATACCTGTTAGATATTCTATAATATTTTGAGACTTGTGAATTTGAGCTACCTTCTTTTAAGGCAGTGAACTTTAGAAATCTGTGAAGTTTAGGGATGATCTGTGGGTCTCTATGACTATTTTATGAACAGAAAAAGGGGAAAATAGTTAATTTCAAGACAATAATATATGCAGGACAAGTTACCAGCAGATTGCATGCTACTTGACCCACAGGTTTCCCTGTGGAGATAGCTGAAGTTTTTTAAAATAGGAAATAAAAAATTTTGAAGTTGTTTGCACTTGTGAAGGATGGCTACAATTCATAAACCTAAAATCTTTTACAGAGATTGGTACTTGTGTGTTGTTGCTTTGCAGCCTTTGGGTGGAGGGGAAAAGTTTCCATGTGGACTTTGAAATAAGGGTGAAACAGAGGACTGAGGAACTCAAAAGTAACAGCAAATACTACTGCAGATCATCAAAACAGGAGCAGAGGAGTCACCTTTGAAAAGCAGAAAGAAAACTGCCAACACAGTTTCTCTGCTATGATCATGTTACTAATGGTCATGCATTAATAATGAAGGACAAAGCTGAGAGAACAGAGAATTGTCTACAAATGAAAAGAGAGAAAAAAATATCAGAGGATGACAAATGATTAAAGATCCACCAAACTCATGGAGAGGAATTTTCTAAGAACTGTTTTAAAGGGTAACATCCTTGTCAGAGGAGAGGGAGTGATTTATGTGGCTTTTATTTTCTTCTTAAGGCACTGGGAAAAGGTATATTTAATACACATTCTTAATGAAACTCTCCAATTCCAGAAACTTCTGTGATTTCAGCCCGATGAAAAAACTGAGGACATTGAAGCTCAAAAGATGAAAGATAGAAAGGGGAAGTTGGAAACAGAAATCTCTCCATTTGTATTAATCTTCAGTCAGAAGAGATGTCAGAAAGGAGAGTAATGCCAATAGATATGGAAGGAAGGCTGTGACAATAAAGAAGTTCCTTTTAGCTATGGTAGTACTTAAACCACAAACTTATACGGTACTTCATTCCCGGGATTGTGGATTTTAGTATATTACATAGAGTCTGAAGGAACAAACTGATAATGAATATACAAACAACGACTAACTGGTTTTCTAGATTTTATATAAAGCTTAGATCTCCAGAATGAGATGTTAAATCTGGAATGGCTGCTGTATTATTAAATAGGAGTCAATTTATACATTTTGTAGGCAAATAAGACTAAGCATAGATAACTATGGTGGGGGGTGGGGGGAGGAGAGAGAAAAAAAATCCACAGATCTCTTAAAAATAGCAATGGAAATGACAATAACTCAAATGTCTACAAAATAAAACTAAAGATAAGTAAAATTTTTTAAATTATTGAATTGATTTAACATCAAACAAATTTAAACTAATGTGAGACAAGTTTGACAAATCTATCTAGATACTAATGGGCAATAGTAAGACATTACCTGTACCACGACTAAATGAAACTGCACAATTTTTTGAAGTTATATACACCGTTTCTCTTAGTTAATCCAATGGCATTGAATGAAAACTAAGGCAACATAAAAATTGGATCCATAAATCACCAGTGTTTGACTCACCAGAATCAAAATGATATTTTTTTAGTAAAAAAATATCAGTAACAATTGAATGCAACTGCACCAAATTTGAGGAATAATACATTGCAACCCCAGAAACACTAAAATGAAGTAAATTTTCAGGTTAAAATTAAGACACGCTATCCTAGGAAAAAAAAAAAAAAGGAAAAAAAAAGGGAAGAGGATGCGGTTGGAACAATACTCTGTGGTTCAACTCAGATGTCTGCTCTGGAACCTTTATTTCGGAATGTATCACTGTCACTCCATAGAAAGAAGAAAAAATCCCCTCAAAACCCAAAAAGCCATTTAATAGTTTCATTATGAAAATTTGGGTAAAATTCACTTTTGGAAAATATCTTCAAAGAAAATAGAGTAGGACATTTTTATTTTTACATGGTTTTTGTTTTGTTTTGTTATATCATGGTATCTCAGCACAAAGGGCACTTAGTTTGTAAGTACTATCATGATGGCACAGTATGACAAACTCCAAGATGGAATAAATAGTGTATTGGAGTTGCTTTTGTCTTTCTTAAATGACTGCAAAAAAGAGTCAGACAGAGTGGCTTAGACTAGAAACATAACTGTAGATTGCTAAAATTAAGTACAGTGTATTCCATGCTAAGTGTGCAGCTTTTCTTATTCAAAATGTAGAAATATCTCAAAGGTCCCCTGACACAAAACTTGAACTATCTAGCAAATAATCATCCAAGTTCAGGGGAAAAACAAATCCATTTGTTTCACATTTTGACTACTGTGTTTGTTATAACATCACATCTGACATAGACACTATGACATTAACTTACACACTCCTGCTGTTAGGAAGGACAACATGAAAATGAAAAAATGTGAAGACTTTAATTACTTTAAAAAATGAAAGAGAAAAAAAATCAGGCATTTTCATAGGAACTTATACTGTCATAATTTTTACCAGGAGATTTGATCAAAATAATGTTTTCTGATTTAAATGGGTTTTAAAAACAAACTTCCATTCAAATCTTCTACTGTTTTTACAAGCATGTAACTTTCTGGTAGCAAAATTATTTTGTTTCTCAAGCACATTATGTGTCAAATTAAAAGAAAAATAAAAGTCTTCTGAACACAAAAAGAAGTCCTCATGAAATAATACAATAATACAACTTTTTGTCAAATTGCCAAATTGGAGAGTATTGTGTGATTTTATATCTCTATTCCATAAGAATTCAAACAAACATCTCAGAAAATAACTTCTTTTTCTTAATTCTAACAGAGTAAAATGCTGATTTAATAAATTAAATGGAAAAAGTTTTAGGACAACTATTAATTTTGCCATAAGGATGCTGTTTTACAAACAAGGTTAACTTTAACAGATACAGTTCTTATGACACTACCTAAGACAGTATTAAGTTTTGTTTGTTTGTTTTAAACTAAGTATCCAATTGTAGTTCATCCCTTGAGCTTCAAACATTAAATATTCTTTCAGCAACAACTCTGTACAGGATTTGTCTGATAATAGGGATCACTACTTCTGTTCAGCTTTTCAACCAAGAACACGAAAGTGCATTTGAGTAAGAAGCATGGTGACTCAATTCTGCCTGAAAAATGGTTGCAGACAAACCAAATAAACTGATGTTATGACCACTGGAGAATAAGATAACTCTTCACTGTAGTTATGCTTTGTCTTTAGTATAGCATCTTGTTGTCTGACTCCTTTCTTGCACAGAAATTAATAAAAGCCAATCTCATCTCCCCTCAAAACAACCCTTGCCCATCTGGTGCCTTGTAGTACTATTTGCCTGGTTCAGTTGTAGTACTAAAAAGGGAAAAGAGAGAACAATTTATTCAAATCTTAGAGACCCCTCTTCCTTTGCCTTCTGCATGAGTACTAACTATTCTACTTATGCAGATAGAAGGATATCTTGCTCCTGAGTGGAATGAACACAGCTAGATTCTTTAAGTAGTTTTTTTTTTACCTTTTCTGAAGTGAAATTAAAAAGAAAACCAAAAAAAACAATCAATCAAACAAACCCAAAACACAACAATCCATTTTCCCATTGAATTGTGTATGACAGTAATACCACTGCATTAAGAAACTCCAATAAACAAAGCTGGAGGCTGGGGTCCCTACTCACCTTGTTTTTAATGTCACCCCCATACAGTCTACGTCAGCACAATGCAGAAGTTCTGAGATTTGCAAATGTTTTGATGAAGCAGGGATATTTTACAAGAAAAACAATTTATTTTTTATTTCAAGATCTTATCTATCATTAAATATATATTAGGGACAGCAGAGTCCTGGTTTCTAAAACAAATCTGAGCTTTTATGACTTGCCTGCAAATCTAGAGGAGTTAAACAGTGGTTCAGTTTGGGCTAGTTTGCATGGACAAGTGAAAAAACAGTCCCCAGATTTCAAAGTGGGCATTAAAAGTAAAAGAGCTTATTGAAGCTCTTGAAAATTTTGGTGCCTCATTGGCTTACTTAAAGGTCAAACACTAAAGGCTCAGACTTGTAAGTAGGTCTAACATATGTGCCTGCTGATGAGGATGCTGTCCCAACTGTCTGCTCCATTCCAGACACACGGATTAGGGTGTCTGAATTGCTTGTGAAAGAACTACTGAAGAAACTACCGAGCATACAAATTGCAGTCCAGTTTCAAGACAAACCAGCAATGACTGGTCAAAAAATCTAGAGCTCTACTTTTAACAGGAACAGCATGATGGAAGTAGGTAGCTAGGACTTTTTATCTCATTAGTTACTCCTGTGTGTAAGTCATGGCTCAAAGGCTGTGGCATCCAGGAATAAAAATTTAGTCTCTCAAAATTTTTAATTAGAAGAAAGAGAAAAATGTTTTATCCAAACATTTTAAAATTGTTATTCTAAAATTAAGGCACACAGCTTTATTTTTTATATATACTATTTCTTAAAACCCCATAATGAATTACTGTTTCAAACCTTTATAAATTATTCAAGCTGCAACTGTTTAAAGACAGCTGACTTATAAACCTGGCACTGAGATGAAATAATTAGCTTTCTTGAGGCCTAGCAACAGTAATCAAAATCTAATAAATAAATAATAATAAGTTTTACCTAGACAATTGTTTTAATTTCCATCATGCAGAGCTGTTTATTAAAATGCAAGCCTAATAATATACTATTTTAACAGAATGATTATTTTTGCAAAATGCCATTTTAAGCTTAGTAATTCGAAGTATCTGAATTCAAAATTTATAGAAGCCTGAAATTTTATGCATCCTGCAAGTTTTTTTGGGACAGATTTTTTTTTCTCCTAAGTATCATCCAGAAGTACAGCATAAATTAAAAGAAAGCATATATTTAGCTTTGAAGCTATTACTGTTCTTAAGAGCTAAAACAAAGACATGCTGGCCCAATTAGTGAATATGACTTGTCTGCACTATAATGTTATTCGTATCCCCAAATGCAACTTGTATTGATGAAATAAACACTTGCCAAGTGGCATGGCCATAAATACTACAGAATTTTTAACAGAGACTATGTTTACAATGCTATCAAATAAGTCCTGAAGTAATCTTAACTTTGATCTTTTTTGTTCCTGGGAATTTTTGTGAGAGCTAAAAAGCTAGCTTGGCAAGTAAATCAAAACTTTTCTCTATACACTTTATTTTTGACAGTCAAGAGGTTCTTCAGAAGTATAGGAACAGTCTTCTATAAAACATCCAAAAATATATCAGCATGACCTAATGATTTATTTTGGGCTCTGAAAATCTCATAGGAGAAGAAGCAGAAGAAAAAAAAAAAAGATGCCACTGTATTATAACTTCCTTGTTTTCTTTCTTGAAATAAAACTTCTATTTTTGTGGGTTTTGAAAAACAAGAAATATATGCTTTAAAGAATTTTTGCATACAGAGTATTTGACAACCCATTATTCTGGATATACTTTTTAATGTTTTCCTTCCTTTTAGCTACTTAATCTGTTAGGCAATTCAGTGTGACAATCAGGAGACACAGCTGGCTTTTCCCTTGTTTGTAGCACAAATCTGTGACGTGATCACGTGTCTCCTCTGCATTTTTCATGCACGTTCATAGTTCATTGATATGCTATGTCCCTATAGTGATATGCTTTACAAGTATATTACAGAATGTATATTTGGCTATACGTTCTTACTTAAATGTAACCACTACAGTTAAAGAAAAAACAGCAGCAGAAGTTTAATAAATTTAAAGCCCTCCACCACTTTTCTGTGTAGAATCACCACAAGGAATTACAATCCTCAACTTTGCTAACTAAGAGGATTTCATCCTTTACATGTTCAATACATCTTTTTGTTTTGTTTTGGGTTTCTTTTGGAGATTTCATTGCAACAGTTTGCATGGAAGATGAAAAATTACAAAAGGAGTTAAAACCCATCTATTATTACATTATAAAGGAAACCTTACTGGAGTAAACGATTGATGGGGGAAGGAACCATACAGCTGGGAAGAGTAAAGAGTATGGGTAGCCAAATTTCCTGATCCAAGAAAATAAAAATCAAAAACTTCACTTGATTGTGAAATATAAACTAGGAGTTGAGAAAAGACAACATTCTAAGAGTAATTAGAAAATGTGAGAAAGTGGGGCAAAATGGAGCTGGACTCAGCCTGTAGCTGGGTGGGTTTGAAGAATATTTTCTGATAGTATTTTTTATTTTACTTTCTCTGAGCTGTGAATCTGGCTTGTTCAGAATATTTTTTGCCAAAGCTCCTCAAGGCACAGGTCCTGGGAAAAAGCTGATCTTGAAGTGCTGAAAAGTCATCTGTGGCTTAAGAGCCATGACACAGGTCATGTCAGCCTCAGAGGTTCTCCAAATCCTAGTGACCAACCTGGGATAAAATACAGTCTGCTCTCTTTCTTCTTCACCCAATTTCCTTCTTTTGGAACCTCTTAATTCATTTAGCTCCTCCAGATCTCCTCTGTATCGCTCAACTGAAATTACATTTGAAGATGCTGTGATGTTGACTATCACCTTATTTTTGAAGACTGCTTTTTCTACAGGGACTAAATTGCCTATGACCATGTAGAATTTGTTTTCTTTTCTTGCAATCTGGGAGGCACAGTTCAATTACTGGGAAGTTAATACTAGTGATTAACTGTTGCAATTTACTGGAAGATTAAGGTTGTCAAATTATGCCAAACGATAGCTGAGTTGAGTTTCTTTCATCTAACTTAAAATGTCAACACTATTGATATTTGACTAATCAACCCAGGACCATTCCAGAGGTAATGGAAAGAACTAGTTGGGTGACAGGATAGGAATCCCAGTTCTCGTCTCACGTAACAAAGTTCTCAATAGCAGAGAAAGTAGAACCCTGGGGTTTTCATGAAAAAATCTGGCACCTAAGATTGTGTGAATTCTCAAGGAAGGATCAAGTCAGAGAACTCACGCGACTGAGTGAAATCCAAGCAGCAGGATTCAGAAAATGAGAATTATAGTCTATATGGGTCTTGTTAAATGAGAGAAATAGAGAATGTGGTTGATTGACTTGTCCCAGTCTTACACTAGTACAAGTAAAAGTTACTTGGACACATCCTTTCAATCACCTGATTGACCTGATAAAGGAAATCCTGAAAGATAAAATGGGCAACAGACCATTTATTCATCTTCTCTTCTAAAGGATGGGCTTATGATTTTATTGCTATAAAATAGGAAGAGAGAAGCAGAGGGTCAGAGTTCACAATCCCCAGATTCAGACTGTAAATGCCTTACTGGAAAAAAAATCCTTTTGATTTGATAGAAAATAATGAACATAAAATTGTATAAATTCAGGAGACAAAAGCTATATAAATTCAAGCAATGAAAAAAAACCAAACTAACCTAACACTCTTAAAAAATCAGACTGTGTTACTAAAGCAATCAAGAAAGCCTAATAGTTAAATACTTAAAACCAGAACACTCTTTATTATGTATAATCCAAAATAAAATGCAAGAACATTATTTTGGACAATCTGAATCTGTGGTGTAATATATACATTTTTATGGAAAAAATAAAATTTAGGCTCAGTTCTAAAAATAAGTATTAAGCCTATAAGTTTAAGCCTATAAGAAGTCCCATTAAAGTCAAAAACATATTTAAAATAAGACATGTTTCAGGACCTAGGCTATGGGCTTAATTCCAACAAAATCTGAACAAACATTTTATTCTGATGGTAGAGTATAAATGCATTTTTTTACACTACAAATTCAACACTGATCAGCAAAGGTATATAGAAATTGCTGTTTATTACATAAGACTTAAGTTGAGATTATTTTATTAACCTTTTTCTCCTTTTTCAAAACGCAAACAATGA
This sequence comes from Dendrocincla tyrannina, assembly GCA_035047865.1. NCBI lineage: Eukaryota > Metazoa > Chordata > Aves > Passeriformes > Dendrocolaptidae > Dendrocincla > Dendrocincla tyrannina. Next base: position 50,174,869 of record JAWWMP010000001.1, on the reverse strand, counting down.
AACCCAAAAGACAAACATTGAAAAATTTCCAATATGCCTAGTAAGAAAAAGGTTGAATTGACACTAGTGTGAACGGCTGCTAAATTATTTGGGAAGCTTATTAATATTTTATATAGAAAAGGAATGTAAAGTTTATTTTCATCTCATACCTTATAGGACTTTTAATTAAATAAATAACTCTAATACAGTTCTAGAATAGCTTCTGTCTAGTATACAGACTTTATCTTAGCAACCAAGGCAACATGTGACTTAAGTCGGTGAATACACATCAGGCCTATACTCTATCGCTCAAGAGCTGTCTTATTTTTTTCCTAACATCTAAATGAACTAGAAAAAGGCTCTTTGTCCTATGAACAGAGACAAAATACTTAGTTCTTTCCTCCATATTTTTTTGTCTATGGATTTTTATATAATAAGACCTTCCATGAGTCTTCCTTTTTCCAAACCACCCAAATTAAGTTGCTTTAGTCATACTCATGCTATCATTGCCTGAAAACATCCTTGTCTTTCTGTAGATGTTCTCTGCAGTTAGTAGATCTCTGCAGTTAGTAGATCTCTGCAGTTAGTGATGTGGTTCCAAACTGCACAAACAAACTAAGATCCAAAATATATCAGATCCATTATTGTTCTAATAGCAATATCCTCCCATGGAACAGTAAAGCTGAATTACGGACCAAGAAAGCAACAGCTCTTTCTAGTTTAACATAAAATCTGTCTAAAGTTTCTTGCATGGTTTTGGGAGGGAAAAAAAAAGCACACAAAAAAATGTGTTCCTGTTCACAGCAAATAAGCAGTATGCTTCAATTTGTCTCATCCCTTGAAAAACATATGTAATACTTCCATTATTTAGCTCTAGGGAGAGCTTTGGAAAATGACACTGTACCATGACGTCTACATAAAATGCTATGAAAATACTCTAGTTTTACACTCCACCACATTTACAACATTGGGATATGAATTAATTCCTGACACAAGCAATATTATCTAAAGGCATCTAACCTGCCTTTGGACAGCATCAGGACCATCGGTCCTTGCACAACAGAAACCCCTTTGCTGATAACTCACCAATATCTGCATGGCTAATGTAGTAGAAAAGAAAAACACTGAATATCTCGCACTCAAGAAAACATGGAATCCAGAACCAACTCTCGGTAATACACTCTTCTCAGACACTAATTTGCTACAGTTTTATCAGTCACCCGTTAATAGTCATGAACGCACAGTCTCAGTCATTTCTTCCCTCAGGGTCTACTCTGCCACCACACAAGTGGTTGATGGCATGAAACCACTGAGGAGTCTGTCTTCAGAGCAGATCCACAAGAAACACTGAAAACTCAGAGTACAAGGGAAACCCAGGAAGCACTATGGGGGATTGTTAGTTGAGCTGCTAATAGCTCGTTTATTTACAATATTTGGTGTTTTCACTACAAATGTTTATAAAAACTGTTTAGTGGACATCTCCAAAACCTTCATTTGCCTGCATCAAACATCTGAAATTAAACAGGAAGAAAGCAATCAGATTAGACCATTGCTCCTTCTGATATTAAATGCTTTTCTAGTGTGAGATAAAAAAATTTGAAAGAAATAAAGAAAATCTGTTTTCTACTTTTGGTCCATAGGAGAATACTGGTAGCATACCAAAATAACAAAATAAAAGGAGCATAATAATAGTCATAATGCTTCTAAAGCAGCAGTAGACTCAGCACTAGGAGTATATGGAAATTTTAGAAAGATGAAGAGGAATCTGTCCCTGCTTTGCAAAGTTTTACTCCCCAGACTAATTTTTTGCCCAAGAGTCACTCTGTGTCATTCAGTGCTCAAGGTGTATGCAGGATGGGAAGAATCGTGGTCACTCTCCCTAAGTTTCAGGTTATATTTGCAAGCAAAGTACTTTTTAATTTGCGCCTTATGTATCAAAAAACAAAGGAAGCACCATTCATGACTGTGAAATGCACATACCCTCTAACTTTGCCAACATCCAAAGGCACCAGAAGGCCCTTCACTATATAACATAATGCTTGCAGTCCTCTGGTGAAACTCTCAAAGCCTGCGACAGTGAATCAAAATTATTTTTTTCAATCATACACACCAATAATAATTTTTTGCCTAGATCATTACAGCTCATTACATCTTAGAGGAAATACAATTATACAAGAAAAGCTATGGTGGACACAGCAGGCTTCTCCCATGAATCACCAAATTTTTGTGGAATGGAACTCTGTCAGCATTTTCTGATGATGTGAGCTCATTTTACACTACTAAAACATTAATTGCATTGCAGAATAAAAGGGCTACAGGCATAGAACTTCTCAGAAGAAAAGACTTAGGGAGAACGTAGAGTTATCAAGCAACAAGCTCAAAACAAACAATAGTGCACTTTGTGTGAATTTCTCACACAACACACTCAAAGTATGGAACTCAACACTATGTCAGATTGCGGACAGCAGAAGTTTAAATGAGTTCTTAAAGGGATTAGACATTTCCTTTCACAGATGGGGAAAAAAACACCAGAAGTTTTTAAACTCAAGGATATCACCTCTGGCTCAGGAAGTCCCTGAGCTACAATTTGCTGAAAGCTGGGAGGATATGCTGGGGGAGTATCACGACAAAGTCACCTAAGGAAATACTACACTCCTCCCTAGGCCTCCTCTGTTGGCAGCCAACAAATATTGAAACAGCAGACTTGTAATCCTATTCTTGTAGTTAGCTGTTATATTGTTTTTCACTGTTATTTTGGGGCTGATTCCCCACTGCTGTTAAATAGACCAACAAAGTTTGAGTCAATTAACTTTCTTCCCCAGGTAAACAGCAGTACTAAGTAACTCATGCCATTGATCAGCTAATGAGTGTAGGACAGCACATTTTCAGCAGCAGAATGTAACCTTTGAAAGTGCTCCTACAAACTATAAGACATACTAACACATACTGCAAAATAGTTTAAGTCTTGAAGTATAAACTAACTTCTAGTATAAAACTTTCTAAGTTCACAAGCTTTTATTTTTTTTTCCAATGTCATCTAGTTCTTACATCCACTGCAAAGTCAGAAAGAGTACTCTGTAACATTTGAATAAGATGATTGTGTTATAATCTTAACATTCATTCTTTTGGAATAAGTGCAGTAAATACAACTGTACACTATCAAGCAGGGGAAATTGATACAAACATGAAAGACATTCACCAGGTTTCATCAATATTATGGTATTTTGCTTATATAAAAGAGAAATCACCCTAGCTGCACTTTAACAGATAAAATATAGAATTCACAATTTATTTTACATATTATTTTGATCAAAAATACTTTTTTGGTTGCCATTATTTAAATAGAGATATTAATAAAATCACAGTGCAGCTCTGTCAGACAGTACACTTTCTATGATATGTACAGTGTAAGAACATTTTTGAAGGAATGGCTTTAACAACAAAATTCCATGGGATTAGACTACAATGAAAATGTTATAAATAAAATAGCTTCAGAATTTGAGAAAAGTGATTTCTTTGCTATGTAACTGAAAATTGCAAAACAAAAAGAAATACAAAGTTAAACAAAAGGAAAAAATCGGTATGTTTAAGGCAGCAGTTGATCCATTTAAAACCCACCACTTTATCTGTTCTCTTTTCCTTTGCAAAATCCAATAAACTGCCATTATATTCCTTTTAAATGGTTCCATTACAAGGATTCTGTAACAACAGACTAATCTCTTGATAATTATAATAAATGCCTGTAATCAAAGCAGGAACCATTTAAAATAAGGAGAAAGGCTGTTTTCTATCAAACTCAGTGTAGTTCTGTGACCTTTGGAGCATTAAGCTACATCATATGCTGCCACCTCTAACTGCAACACAGCTTTCCTACCAATCTTGCTCAAATAAAAATAAAAAGGATGCGAGATCAATGGAAATACGGATTGACACATGGTAAGAGTTCTTACTTTCCAGCTCTGAGCCTTGTAGAACATAAAAACCTCAATTCACAAGATTCCAAAGGCTCAAAGCTGGCAGGAGTCAGCCAGCAGCTCTTTGACGGACTTCTCTTCAGGAGGGAACAGGGGAAGGAGCAGACTGATATTTTAAAAGATTGTGCTATGGCAATGTGAGCTGTATATCACTACTAATGCTTAAGAAAGTACTACTTTTTAGAAAGACAGGACATTTTATCACAAAATTCGATATTGTATTCACATGAACAAACAATGATTTCCAGAGATCATTTAAGAAACTGAAGGCTGATAAAATTACGGGAAATGACTCTATATGATCAGAATGGCTTTCATCTGCATTTTGTTAGACCCAGCATTGATTTCACTTTTCAGCTGTGAACAGCAAGAGGCCAGCTGTGGCCAAGGGAGAGAGCAAGCAACGAACTAAGGTCACAATAGAGGCTGAGTTGTCAGAAATTTTAACACTTTTAACGACTAAATCTCAGTAAAAAAAAAATAAAAATCTTTGAGTTACAACCACTTGAAAATTATAGGCACAAACTGTCAGAGAATACAAGATTTAATTTATGACAAAGTAAAACCTTTGAACTCTAGTTATGTGAATAAACAGCATTATAAGGGGAAAACAAACAAAGCAAAGGAAAGTATAAAATACATTGCCTTCAAGGCAGAAACAACTACATTTTACTTCGTATTCCCAGATGTGTTAAGGGGAAATTTATGACAGCATACTGAAAAGCAAGATTCCCATTGTAAAACCCTTCACATTTATTTAACTAAGCACAATCATTGAAAATGACCTTTATCAAAACCCTTCACAGCTGTCTTAAAATGATCTAAAACTATTGCCAGATTTTCTTTAACTAACATTACTTAACAAAAAGTCATTACCCCAGGGCCATATTACACTACTGGCAAGTAAACACAAATCCTTTTTCAACAACAGGATCCAAAGTTTTAATGAAATATTGATAACAAATTGAAAACTCCCCACTAAAAATGTGCCAAGCCATACAAATCATCACAGTTTTCTGTTCTAACAATAAATATTATTTCCTTATTTCTGAGAACATATTTGTCACCTACTAGACATCCATGAAAAGAGAAAAATGGCTTAAAAATTCTTCATTTAAAACTGCTATTAGATGAAGTGTCAAAATTATTTTAAATTAAGCTTTTTTAACAGCAAATTGTGAAAAGATATCTGTTTTTGAATGACATCACATCCATAGTGTACATTACTCTATAAAATTAAAGGGCTACTGACAATAAATTCATACAGCAGTTTTCATTGCAGTACAATAATAGTTGAACAGTGCACTAATAATGTTTGGTTCCAAGACTTAAAAAACAATGTGTCAAAACAATGAACACCTTAGTATTTCTATTTTTTTTTTTTTTTTGCATGAATACTAAACATTAAGATTAAAAGATTGTTGCAAGAGCTAGCCTACTGCAGGTCCAGGTCAACTGACAGAGGTTAGGGAAAAAAATTAATCATATTTGTGGATTCAGAAGAGAACAGCCTAGTTCTTGAAATAACAGTATAGAACAGTTAATGGGGGTGCAGACTGTGGGAAGGGGAGAAAAGGACTTTATTAAGGGGCTGGTTGGTTCAGTAAATCATGGCTTTCAGATAAAGATGATTACAGTGGTTCCTTGGTGTGAGAGGAGAAGGGTACAGGAGGTTCATTTCACCACCAAGTAATTATGCTGACCCAAAGTGTTACCATTTATCATGGCTGAAAGATGACACTCACTGTTAGCCAAGGGAAACTGCTAGTCAAATGCTTCCATCTAGATCAATAGACACCACATTTTTCTACAGCCAAAAGTAATTATACAACAGCAAACTTCGCGATCAATACTCACTCAAGCTAACTTATATTCTGCTGTACAGACATGAAGGTATAGCACTGTTAACTGCCACTGAAAACTACTGCATTTGACCCAAATTAAAGGGTTTCCCCCCACCAGTCAAAAGGATTTTGCTCTTTTCTGAGAAAATCTGTATCCTGGTTTCTCTGTCATTAAAAACAATGAGCAAGCATCCACACAGGTTTTAAGGCCCTGCAAGCTGCCGCTGAAACTGATGTTATAATTTCATAAAGACTCACTTAACACAAAATAAAAAAGAAAATCAGTCAATTAAAGAAAAATCAATCTTCCTAGCCACTGAAAGCTGAAATAGTTTCTGAAGCATTAGTTTCTAAAAGCTGCAGTTGAAGACCTGACCTTTGTGAACTCCAGAGATCAGAAAAGGGAGAAACATATATACTTGAAGTACTAAATCCAAGTAATTTTCAGAATTAAACACATATTTATATTTGTTTACACAGAGATGCACATATAGGATTACCACCAAACCAGCCAGTAGACAAAATTAGGCTTTAAGAGTTTATATTTTGTTTCAATATATATCTAAATGTCAGTTTTGACAACTGCTTTCAAAAAGGCAGAGCTTAGTCTTATAAACCAATCTAACACATCAAGAAAGGTTAGAGGGAAGAAAAAAATCACTACTTCAAGTAAAAAAAAAAATTTGACATCCAATTTTCGAGCTGATTTATCAGTGGAAAGCTAAAATTGATAGTTTGCCATTACTGGGTAGCAGCCTGTCTAAGAAAGCTGTTACAAAGCCTTTCATTTTGATTTAGCCACATGGATCAATACAAACCTATACTGTTTCAATTTTACAAATATTGATTTTCTGATATAGCCTCAGTGGGAGAACATTCATCACCTGCCATACTAAAAAATATTGAAATCTATTTTGTAAACTTTGATTTTCAGCAAAATATAGCATTCTACTGAATGAAGTGAAATGTAGTTTTCCAGGTAACAGCTAATCACTGTTAAAATGTATTTTAAGTATATCCTTCTGCCTTTCCATTTTCAGAGTCTGACTAACACTGTTAATTCTTTAACTGGATTCATACCAAGGAAGATCAAAAACTTCCCTTTGTTGACTAATCAAGTTTCTTGAGATTCTTTTCAGTTTTAATGAATAGAACAAACTAGAACTTCAAGTTAAAATAGTCACTATTTTGCATCCCAAATCTAGAACCACTTCAAGCTTTAGGGAGGAGGATTTTTTTTTTTTCCAAGATATCAAAGAAAAAACAAAGTCTCAAAGTAGAAACAACTATTTAATGAAACAGAGATCTTTATCCTACATTAACACAACAACACTGCTTACACAAGCGCCTTTGCTTTTATCCACCTCAGGCTTTCTAATTCTTGTGCTATCTAAGAGCTTTGCTGTTCCTCAGCATTTAAAACATACTCTGTTTTATATGTTATTTGCTCATATGTAGTTATTGACTTTTATGGAATCCCATTCAAACTGATATAAATACTGAATTCATTTAAAAAAAAAAGTTTGCTTTTGTAAGACATTTTTAATTGTACAGCTTTTCTTATTCCAAATTATTTAATAAATCCAAGAGTCTTATTCAATTAAAAAAAAAAAAGCTTAAAAATAATTTAAAAGTTTGAACCAATTACTTTCTTTCTTTACTCCTCTTTTTCCCCATTTCCCAAAATTTGTGAGCTGCTTAAACATTTCTGAGTGCCATATTACTGCTGGTAAATACAGATATATTATCCAGCCAGGGTAGCAATAAGGAAAAGATACTTAACAGGTTTTAGGAGCAAATACCCTAAAAGTGCGGATAAAAGTGCAAAATAATTTTCTCAGGAGCATATAAGAAAAAAATGAGAAAAAACATAATTCTATGTTGGAAGAACACAGTCCAGGGATGAGTCTGAGGCAACACCCAAGAGGGTTTAGATTGGTAAGTGCACATTCAGAACTTGTGCTGGTAACACAGTGCCATTCAGATTGCTGCTTCCTAAACAGAACTGTGAAAAATTCTTAAATTTTTGAGTTAGAAACTAAGTGAAATTCCTGAAATAAAAGCAATTCTTTCGTAATGGAAAGAATATAATAAATTCTAAGCTTTCTTTGCAAATTTAGTGAAACCAGAGTGGAATTTCTTTGTAGATTTAGAGCTCGTTATGGATAGTCCATCCCTTTAGAGAATACAAGATATTACTTCTAGCATTTGTATACTAAATTCACCTTCTCACATATACCTGAAATCAAATACTAGCAAACATTTATTTTCAGGTAAAATTCAGGTAAAAATACCTGAATTTTAAAAAAAAAATAGTATCACAAAAATACTGTAAGACAGAGTGGTGGAAGAGAAAAACACAGAAAACAATCAGAGCCATTCAACTGAATACAAAGTAAGAACTTGATAGCCAAAATCAGATGTGTCTTTTCATCCTGCTCCAAAAATTCCAGAAACAGATCTTAAGTGCAATGGCTTATGCAGCTAGAACAGACTGTATATGAGCCATCACACAAACGCATCCTGTTATTAGTCTGATGCTCATGCTAATTCAGATGCTGATGATTTTTACCACCAAAACAGTGAACAGAGTGGATCTGTAGCATAGCAAAATCTAAAGAACTACATGACTAAAGCATGTCTTAAAATAAAGCAAAACTACACTAAATACTTAAAATCTTTCTCTTAAAATAAAAAATATTAATTTTTTTTAACCCTAATTTTAGGGCTTTGTCTTCCATCAACAGATTTCAAATCACTCTGAGCAAAGTACCATGATTCACATGTTACAGATGGGGAAAACAAGGCACGCAGATAAAGACTGAACTGATTTATTCAGCGTTGAAGTGTCACCTCACTGGCACCATGAAGATTATAACTTCATTATCTAGGGCATAAAGTGACTGCTTTCATAGCTGAAGAAAGAATCTTGCTTTCCCATATGAACTATACTGTGAATTCTCGAGGGGAGAGTGGGTGGAATGGTCAGTATGTCTTCGCTGGTAGTACCATGAATTGCTGCTCTGATTTGTTAATGACACTTATTAAATCCACTATTCCCATAAACATGTATATTTTCAACACATATTTAAGCAGAATTCCAATCTCCAAATGTTACTCAGATTTTTTAAAAAATACAACATTTTCAAAATACAATAATGCTTATTACATAACAAAACTTTATCTTGGTGCAAAATAACATTTCATAACTCCCCTCCTAACCATAGGGGAAATGAAATGAAACAGTTTTGTTTAATTATTTTTAAGGAAAAAGTAGAGCTTCCATGTTCTCTCTGGCTTTTTTTTTTCTTTGTTGTTGTGTTTGTAATTTTTTTTTGTTTAGTCTTTTTTTAGGAGAAGGGTTTCTTTTTTTTATTACTTAGTGAATAAATAAAGAAAAACCTAGAAGTAAAATATCTTGTTGACACTTGGGTTGGCATCATCTAATCACAGTAACAAATAACTAAAAAGACAGCATTAGTAGTGAATGTTTTTAAAGATTCTTTCTTCTCTTAAGGCTTTTCTGCATCTAACAGTATTCAGAACAACAAGAAAATGACCTTCTAAAAAGTAATGATGGTGATTATCCATATAATGGTTGTAGCATGCAAATATACAGCAGCCGTGTAAAGGAACAGAAATCAGGCAGCAACTTCACAATGCTTAAGGGCTTCATATTTTACAGCACCAGCATTAATGGAAAAGTTAATGTAGCATTGAATAACAGTGAGCTGCTCAGCTGCTGCTACTGCTGCAGAACATTTAGATCATGGAAATAACACATCATTTTTTCACTCCTATTGCTTTCTTGACCCACAGATAAACAACTCTCACACACCCTCAAAATCATATGCAAAATATTCCCTCATTACTTCGGTTGTTTGACAAATATGCCCAAGCATGTAATTTGAAAGACTGAAAATACAAATAAATAATTACACCACAAAGCTAAAAATAATTAAGCTACAGTGTTGAAAAAATCTCAAAAACTATACTCTGTGACAATTCACACTATGGGACAAATGCACGTCTGAGCACAGTTACTTATGAAACAGTTACAAATGAAACAGCATTTTGCCGTATTTCTGTCTTAATACTTGATCTCAACACATGAAATATCCAGGTGAGGATAAATTTTACATTCCCTTGTTTTTCATATACTAGAGAGTATAATCTACTGAATGCACTCAGTAAAGTGCCAGCTAAACACCTTTCAGTGATCCAAGTCTACAGAAAAGCTTTGGGAGGGACGAAACACCTAGATACTGTAAATGGAGGCACATAATTGGCTTTAAATTGAATTGCACAGACAACTATGTCTAGGGAGAAATCTGAAGACTTCCTGACTATAAATCCTGTAAACCATGTTCCCCCTTCATTATTGCTGGCTGGTTTAGAAAAGAAAATAACTCATTATGTAAATACAGAATAAATCTTGGGATATACCAACAATCTTTCCCTCCTTTGGACAAAGACTCCAAGAATTTTTCTCCTTGATGCAAACTGTAAAATGTGAAAACATATCAGAGCTTAGAATTTCCATTAAGGAAATTGGCCCTTCCTGGAAATCCCCAAAATTATTTCAGCTCATAAAGGACTTTCATGTTTCTGCATTAATCCAAGATTAGCAATTTTTTTTAATTATTTTTTTGTTGCTGACTGCCTTTTTTTACCATCAGAAGAATGAAGTGATGTAAGTTTGGCTACAGAAAGCGAGAAGATTCACCCCTCGCTTTTCTGCTCTCAAAATATTAAAACAGGTGGTACTATATTGAAATATTGCTACTATATTGAAATTCAGCCAGCTCAAAAAGCAATACAAATGCTTGACTGATACTTTATAGTTTCACTATTGATGGTAGACATGAGAATAAAAGCTGGAGAGTAAGGACCACATCTTACAGAGCTTTCCAGATTTGGTTGTCCATCCGATCCAAACCTGAAGGTTTTGCACAATGACTCTTCAGCTGCACCTACAGCTATTTCTCAGTCAGACAGTGTTTGTCAGGTAGTATGAAAATCATCCTCTCCACACCTTAATTCATCAGCTCTAGTTTTCCTCGTGTCTCCAACTTCCAGAACAGATATCATCATTCAGCTATATGTATGCCAATTATATCATTCACTGACCTCCATGCTTCTCTAATGTCTGAGATGATATTAACTATGAATTTCTAAAAGAATTGAAAAAGTACCAGTAGAAGGTATGTGTCTATCCTTTGCAACTACTAAGACTGACTAGTGGAGAGGAAAACAACAACAAAAACTTCAGAGTGTTGGAGCCAATGGAGAACCTAAGAAGCCAGTAGTCAGGAAACCCAAATATTTACTGAAAGGTATCTCAAAACTTGCCTGTGATTTAACATCTTATAAATGTTATTGAAACCATGAATGACACAGAAAGGGCATGTTCATTGAGGCCTTTTAATTTTACAGGCCTTTTACAGTTGAGATTTTTCCTACAGATTTTATTTTTTTTTTTTTTTTAGAAGAGAGTAGCATTACAACCTTACTGTGAGAATTCCGAAAAGCTAAATCTGACAGTAACAACAAAAAACTAAATGTATTTTCTTAATCTTAATACTAGAGAACAAACACTTAGAAGTATATTTTTTTATTTTAGTGTACACAGATCGAGAATTAGTTGATTACTTTTAAAGAAGTGGAATCGTCTAAATAAATATTGCATTGAGAGTGCCACCTTAGTAATTTTTCAGTGTGACTGAGATAATGGAGCTATGCTAGTACTTTCAAGACAGGACATTCCTAAAAAAAGGTCTTTGTTTAAATTTATGGTGTCCTGCAGAACTTTTTGAATTTCCCTGCAGAGCTGGCAATCACACCCTTTCATAGCTTAGTGAAAGATTAGCAAATTATACAGTTATACAGTGTTGGAGAACCCTGGTGCCAATACAGGGAATATTATATCTAGTACCCAACACTGACCTGTAGACTTAGTTTCTGCGTCACTCATACTAAAAAAATAATGTACATGACTTCCACTGGATGTCCATTCAGTAAGAACCATGGAGTAAGAACCAGTGGAGGCCAGGTACATCAATTTTTCTAATGTGCACATTGCAGAAGAAACATGTCTGTTTCTTTCCCGGGAAGGTAATATATTCATCACCAAGCTAGAGCAACAACATACCAGTATCAGTAGTCAAATAACCCAGCCAAAAACTAAGCCTGAGAATATCTGATATGCTAACGGACCATTCACCCTAATGGAAAAAACCATAATTTGTATGTAAAAACTATTTTTCCTTTTTAAAAAGACAATTGATAATATTTATCTGACACTACTAAATTGGTCATAAATTCCAATCTATCTTTTATACGAATTTCAACACTTCAGTTTTATTCCATTGGGCTTCAAAGTTTTAAAACACCCACTTTGTTAAAATTTAACAGACCATATAGTTTTCATTGACACCATTACCAGAGAAATTGGTTGCCATTCCCACAAATTTCCAATCATGTTTTTTTCTACATTGTCTGTCTGCGTCCTGTAGGAGTACACAAACTGAGATTTTTATTAGCCTATCATGATGATCACAAATGACTATTATGAAAAAACCCTATTTTTTTCTTATTCAGCCTTGTCTGTAATTTAAACAAATAATGTGGGGCAGATTTTTATTTTCTCTCATGCTTCTCATTGGTACTTAATTGAGATTAAATCGGAAAGGATAGTAGATTCCATTTTGTTTCCGTAGACACATATCACATCCCACTTCTGGCTGCTCTTCTTTCCTGAAAGGTTTCACTCAATTAATTTTCATAGATTTTTAGCTCAACAGTTCAGGACAAAACTCTACCTCTGAAAATACTGTCTGAAGTTCACTAAGTAAATTTCCTCTACTATTAAGCTGTCATCAACTTTGAAAACTCCACTTTTTATTCAGGAATGCACGGGAGGTTAGAGTACTATTCAGTGTAAAAGACTACTACTAGATGTCTGAAAACAATACCTTGTTCCCTAACAGAAATTGACAACTTGAATGTCTATACAGTAAAGAAAATGAAAGTGAACATTTTGAAATACCAAAACAACACTTCCACTCACCACAAGGCAAATATATCATGCTTTACTTTCCTTCATGTTTTCACATAGCACAAGATATATTATGCATAAAAATATGGCAAAGTATCCCAAAGGCTTCAGTAGTATTTCCAAATTGAGCTTAAGAGACATCAAATTTACCTTCCTCTTTATGTACATTTTTATTGTTTCCAACCATTAGTGCAAACATAGATTCTTGTAAACCATCTAAAGGAATTTCTTACACATGAATCTTTCCTAGATTTAGCTTATGACTGTAACAAAACCAAAAAGCATTCTCCCCCAGTAAAAATAATTTGGTATCAGGAAAAAAGTGAAAAAACAACGAGAATCTGAAAAATAAGAACACTTAAATTTTAAGAAATAACTTCATTTAAATGCTAGTCTATTGGCATTGTGTATGCAGACTATTTTTCAAAACAATAGTTAGCATTCTCAAATTGAACATAAAACTATATATGGCTTATGAATTTTTTGGTGGATTTTTGAGTAGTCTAGACAATTGGATAATGTGCTAAATTATTGGGTTTTAAAACAGTTCATTTCTATTGAATATTTAAGAAGTACTTATGGGCATAAGACAGTACATTCCTGAAGCTGCAGCAATCATTGGACTGTGATTTTCATCTGTTTTATTGAACTACCTTCAGGGAGCTTTATGGACGTACTATCATGTCAAGGTCACAGGATTAAGTGAGCAGTGATGACAGTAAACAAGTCTTTTCTGTATATTTTAAAAGGTCTTACTGAGTTACTTAAAACACCACAAACATAAATAGTCTCCTATCTCTATAACACATCCATGACAGATGACTTAAAAATAAAACACTCCTGAGCAATGGAGCTTTACTACCTAACCAACAATCTATATTATTGACAACAGATATCAATATACCAGGGAGCCCAAATATTGGGAGAAGCTTGCAATCTGTCATCATCAAATACATTATGTCTGTAAGTGTACCATTAATATATCTACATATACATCAGACCTCTGTGTGAACAGATACTACTGCTGAAAAACCCAAAGCTTATAGATTATGTAAAAACACGGTTATATAGGAAAAGCAAATGTTATAACAAATGTACCAAATCTACACAAGCTATGTAAAAACAGATAATAAACCAAGCCAGCACTTTGAATATCAAGTTGAATGAGGTAATTGGTCTTTAGAATTACACTCTGCATTACCATATCTATTTTCTCAATGAGGAAAGCAGTATAATCAAGCACAGTAACCTCCTTCAATTCATGTGACACCTATGACAGACACTGTGTTTCTGAATCAGTCAAAGTAAACCTGTGTAAACTTATCTTTTCACTCTTTTAAAAAACTAAAACCAATCAATCAAACAGACCCCAAAACCCCAACCAAAAATGATCAATTGAAAGAGAGACATCTGCTGGGAATATTTTTCAGAAATCAGAAATGGGCATTGTCTAAAAATTATCTTCATAGTTTATTATCTGTGAATATATAGATAGTGCTAACAAAATGCACACAGAAACATCAAACCCAAGAAAAGCCCCTGCTAAGCTACATTAAGGCAAGAGGGAAGGGACAAGGCTCTGGCCTTTGTATCCATGCTCCATGTGCTCCCAAAAACAGGAGCTCTTATGTGGCACTTGGGAGCAGCAGTTGCATACACACTTGCCCATCACTCCCTGTAGTAATACTGCAAGGTAGGGCTACCAACAGGTTAGAAATTACTGCAGACAAAGCAAGAGGAGATAAAGTGAAATAGGCACAAGCATAGAGTATTTCTAGTTGGCCATTAAAGTACGGATAGATGAAGACTACAGATGACAAGGACAGAACAGACACTCTGAGAGATCTTTGATTTTATCAAAGAGGAGACTGTGAACTGAAACAAAAAATTGCTATGCAGAGACAAAATATTTTCCTTTTAGCATCATATGAGCCCTATTATTGACATACTGACTTAGAAAAGCTCTAAACTAATTTGAAGAAGGAAGATGTTGTACCACAGAGAAGTAAAAAAAAAAAAAAGGGGACAAAAAATCATCATGAAGATTGATTTTTTCCCCCCTGTGGAAGAGGACAAGGAGAAAAACAAATCCCAGCAACTAAGACAAGAAAAGCAGATCAGTCTATTACATATCTTAGCTGATTGCACATTGCTATGAAGAAAAAGGAACTAGGAAGAGACAATTATAAAAAGGGCTAAGTCTAAACCCAGATACAATTAATTTAATTTTTAGCAAAGAAAATGATAGTATAATGCACACACAAATTGAACTATAAATCTCTCAAAGAAATGGAACAGGTTTTCTGAGGCACCTGCAGAATTACACTCTCCCACCCTGCAAAGAAAGGGGGATACAAAGCATGTGACTGGGATGTACCATGCTATACTTTCCTCAGTGTCTGAAGATGATTTACTCTTCAGTTCCTTTCCAAACTCTCTTCCAAATGTCTCAAAGTATTTTACAGTAGTATGGTTGGACATAAATACATTTCAAATAAAAAGGTACAAGACATTAAGGTTTTGAGAGAGAGGGAATCACAACTGTTTCACGGGGTTTTCATTTCTGGTTAAACTTTGCATTTCTGATGTTTCCAACAAAAAATGTGTGAGAAGTCTATCACAACACTACAGACGTTTCTCTTAGAAAAACAGCTTCACGTTCATCTTCCTTAATCTACTTGAAGCATCACATGGGAAAGAACCCTGGATTGCAATAGTACTAAGGCAACCTACTGTGACTGAAAAATAGGATCTTTCTCACCCATTTTATGTCAGAAACAGAAGGATGCATCAGAGAATTTTCATTTCTGAGCAAATAAGGCCTTCTAAGCAAATAGAAGCATAAAATTTTCTTCTTCAGGTTTCTAACCTATGGCTTTCTTTCTTTTCTTTATTCTTTGCTTTCTGTGCTTACATATGGGAAAGATGGGAGATCCACTGCTATATTTCACAGGTATTACTAGACAGATGTGAGAAAAAATTATAATCATGTGAGGGAAGTGTTATCTGCCTAATGAGAAATTCTTCCCTCATGGTTTCTACTGAGTTTCTACTTCTATCTAAATTGGAGGCAGGGAAAGAAGGAGCACAGATACTAGGAACTTTGTCCAATACTGGCAACTGTTAGTCCTTCCTGCTGATAATCACTGCAGAGCTTGTTTCTGTGGCAGGAACTAGGAGGAAAACATGAAGAAAGGCATCTGGACACTGAAGCCCTGCTGAGATATGGAAACTTCAAAATCAAGACTGACTGAATTTGAGATTCCTTGGGAAGTCCTATGCTGAAAATTCAAGGAATCTGAGTGAGTATTAGATGGACTTATGCATCTAATACTTGTCCTGTATTTCTGTTTCTTAATCATTCAGTTACAGCTGAAGACAGGTTACAGGGCTAGATGGACCCCAGGTCTGAACCACTGTGGCTGTTCTTGTGACTGGTATCCTGGAGGCTGAATGGCTGCATGTGCATGCACAGGCTGGCTCTATGGCTAGACAGTATGCAATTTGGATTTGTATTCTGATTACTGTTCTGGTTGAAGAACTGTTCCAGTTAACATTTAAAGATCTGTTGTTCCTAAGACTTAAAGAAAACCAAAATTCCCAAAACTTTCCTCTTTGTGTTTGCCATGAAACAAAAGGGGAAAACAAAATTTAAGCAGAAACAGAGAACATATTGAAGCAAAATAGAAAAAGAAAAACAAAACAGAGTAAAGAAGGAAAAAAATCCTCAGTGCAGAAGTAATAATGTGAAAGAGAATACAGAAGCCTTCCTTCTTTAATACGAAATACAATGTACTGTACTTCCTAGAAATAAACAAGCCTTTCCATGGAGTTGAACAAGTCGAACAAGTCTTCCCTAAGTACCATGTGTTTCTCAACATTGAAAAACACTACCTCTTTTCAAAGACAATGTTTTCTTAGGAGGTTTCTTCCAGATGTGGGAAAAAATTCACAGAACAGCACCACAGTTCCAAACAGTTAACTGAGTAACCTTGCACAAATACAGAACTGAATAAATCTCACATAAGCAAACTATGCATCACTTGTACAGCCCATCTCCAGTTATATAATACTCCTTTCTTGGCAGGTATCTCCACGCTGTAAATAGCACTCTACACTTAACCTCCCCTTATTAGAAAAAGATACAGAATTCTTCTATCTCCCTTTTTCCACCATGCTTGTCAAATGCCACAGCACCATTAGCAAGAACTCCTTCAATTAGTCTCTGCCTTCCACCACAGTGGTAAGCATTCAGGGAGAGAGGAAGAAAGAGGGTATGCAATGGGTGCAGAACAGCAGGAGCAGCCACAAAGCTGAAAGCATAGTAAGAAAATTAGAAAGTGGATTGAAATCTATAATACTAATGGACTGAAAATGTAAATGCTGCTGACACATTTGCTGATCTCAGGGTATCTCAAGTAATACAGCTAAGTAAAAACTACAGAAGACAGAAAAGCATTTTCTCAATGTTTTGTTGTGATGAAATCATCTCAGAATGAAATATTTGGAACTTTTAACAGGATAGCTAATGAACAAGCTAAAGTATGTAGCTCTATCAGACCAATCTGGAAGAATATACTCTGCAGAGGAAAAAGATTCCAACAATTCCAGCAATAGAAAATTCAAAGTTCTTACAGAGAAAGCAGAAAAATGCGGAACCTTAAGAGGCCCTCTAACAATGGGCATGTCAAACATGCTTCTGGATCCAGCAGACAGGATTTGGTCCTGCATCTTTTCCACTGTTCTAAAGCTCCCTTTGTAATTTATGCCTAGCAGTTAAAATGAGCCAGAAGTGAATGAATAGCTAAACCAGATGAAGCCGATTTGCAGTGAGGGACAGGATAGGTTCTATGCTTCTCTGAACTTCCTAAGACAGCAGCTAGTATGGAGATGGAGTCAGAGAATGCCAAAGGCTGGCTGTAAGGGAAACAACTTACTACATTCCTGTGAATGGGTCTCCTTTGCTGTAAACTGGAAACATTTGGTTTAGAAGCAGTGTTGTCCCAGAATCAACTTATTTAACTGCCAAGTCCCTTAGGCTTGGGAAAGCAGAGTTCTCTTTCTGTTCTCAGCCCCCTGGCCCCCAGCAGAACCCAATCCCTGCAGAAGCACATGCTGTAGTGAGAGGCAAAACTAGCTGTCTGGCAAGAAACTTTTTATTTCAAGCCTGTCTCCCCAGACGAATTTGGTCTTCACCACAGAATGAGTTTGACAGCTCTGCCCTCCACCATGAATGATTAATTTGTTATGGGTGTCTAGTTTAACCAAAGATGGATTTGAACAGAAAAAGCCCTTGTATACTTGCTCTTTGGTAAAGCTTCTTTAATGTAGGTGGAACATCCTTCATCAAATCCCAGAAAGCAAGAGAACCAAGTCTCATTTTTAAATGTCATTTTTTTTTCATTATAGTAGTCCTCCTGTGAATAGCAAAACTGAACATGTGAAAATATCTATAATAAGTATTTCATATTTAGATTTAGAACACTAATTGAAACTCTGAACTCTTTTTATTGCTCTAGATTGCCTCAAATCTATAGAAATTGTAAGGTAGAGCTACACATACAGTAGTTTTTGAAAAGCTGAGATATCTGATAAACCCAAGAAGTTGAAATAAGACAGTAACAGTTTATGGCCTAAAACACAGGCATGCATATGGCTGATAAGGAATTTGAATTGTGTGTGCAGACAAGTTTCACTAAATTCATTTTTTTTCCAAGAAAGATGTGTATGGGGAGAGAAGCAGATGGGGGGAAAGAGAAGAACCATATGAAGCTGACAGAGAAGACAGAAGGAAGCATATGTTGTGACATGAAAACCATAACCCTGAAAAAAGCTAAGGGTAAGTGCTGGCTTAAAGAAGCTTTGAATGCTAAGCTATGAAACACTCTGATTCTTCCTGAACTCAATGCTGCATATTTGCTCTCAATAATTGTCAATCATCAAAGAAATAACCAAGTCATCAATTTCTCATCTGAAAAACCTGCAGAATTCTAATTTTAGTATAATGCTGAAATCAAAAAAGAGAAAGCCAGCACATATAGGGTAAGCTATCGTGAAGATGACTGAAACTGTCAAATTTCCAAAATGTGAAAAACAGAATTAGTTTGGTTTAAGGGCAAAGACAGGATTTATAACAAAATAATGAGATTTATTTTGAAGTCTATTATTCTTTGTCTGAGATATGTAGAGGCAAGTCAGATGATCCAGTAATTTCCATTTGTTGTAGAGAAGTTGATGCTCATACTTGCAAGAAACCGAGCAAAAAAACTTTGGTTTTCCCCTTGAGATATAAAGAGAAAACACTCGTGAAGAAGGAAAGAAGTTAGCACTGACAAGCAATAAAAACTAAAGTGTTTTTTTTCAAAACTGTTATTTACCATTTCCAGTCAGAAGGAGATGAAAGAGTAAAAGGCTTTTCAGATCAACACAAAAATCTACTGATTGATTGATGTATTGAAAGGGATTGGTTGTACATTGCTACTATGTAGGCATTTATTCAAGTTGTGAAGCACTTGCCTATAATTAATTTCACCTTCATAAATTAATAGATAATTAGGAAGCTAATTGAAATGCGAGTCACCTCTGATTTTATGCAATTTTTATTTAAGTTATCTATATGTAACTATAATCTGACTTGAATTGAAGACTTCATATGGTATTTTGCTGTATGGTATTTCAACTCCATTTGTTTCTTCAGAGGTTTTGATAGGAGCTTATGATAATATATTTAAATTTCATAATTTACAAATACTATAGAATTTCACTCATCAGACCTCTTGTTTTTTCCCTCAGTACCGGCCTTCTGTGTTTCTTAATAGTCTCTTTGTTTCTTAATGAACAAACAGTAAACTTTGCAGCACGTACAGATTGAATAGTCAATGCTGGTTGCTGCTTTCTGCAGACACACAGACAAAAACTGGGGAGGCTTATAAGCTCATTGTCTTGATCTTCAAACACATGGAAAAATTTTCTCTACAGTTGAGTCATTTTTGACAAAATGAGACTGTAATATTTTGTAACATGAGCACCAATGTTAAAGAAGTTAAAAACTGTTTATCTTGAGAAGAAATAAACAAAAACATAGAGGACAAGTGGGAATGGTGTCAAGTTGTGCAAGGGGAGGTTCAGTTTGGATACCAGGAAAAATTTCTTTACCAAAAGGGTCATGAAACATTGGAATAGACTGCCTAGGGAAGTGGTTGAGTCACCATCCCTGCAGATATTTAAAAGACTGTGGATGTGGCACTTATGGACATAATTTAATGGGGGACTTGATAGTGTTCAGTTAATGGTTGGACTTGATGATCTTAGAGGTCTTTTTCCACCAAAACGATTCTATGATTCTGTGTATATGTACTATACGCTACAGTTATCACTTAAGCAGGAGTTGTGCATGCAATAGAGAACTGAAGCTTTGAAGAATCACACTCATGTCTGCCCAAATATTTTCTTACTTGCCTTACTCATTTTGGATGTCAAAAGGCATTGCTACTGCCCAAATAGTTATTGTGCAGAAGTGGTTGCCTGTTTCTTCCCCTGCCCCTTCTGGGCCTGAGAAGAATTTCTCTAATTCACCATTTCAGTGAAGGTTCTTCAGCTCCCAGGGTGAACAGAAGACCAAGAAGTGCACCTTCAGAACTGGGAACACCTTCCCTGATAGAAATGATGGAATCACTACAGAGGTCTAGTGGTCTGGCATGACAACCTGGCGGGTTTTTGTTATTTGTTTTAAACTAACTCTTCATTCCAGTTAGGGTGCATCTCCCAGGGCACAGTCTATAAAGAAACTGCTAATGCTGTAACTGTTTATCAGGAACTGAAAACAGAGATTTGAGTTCTGTTTTGTCTCCTGCCAGACAAGAAGAGACATGTGTATGATTTTGGAACCTATCTCAATTTCCATCATATAAAGAATATTGAAGGAGCTACCTATATAACACCAGTTTTTGCCTTCTATGCCTGAGGAGTTTAATGAAACCTCTCTCCATTTTCTGCCCTTGATACCTTTCAGATCTGCCCACTGAGAAGCAGTGACCCAGTCCCAGCAAGGCTCAGAGGCTCTCCCAATGGGCATCTCCATCTCCCTGCTGTCATACTAGCACTGCCCATTCACAGTCCACTAGGTCTCTTGACAGAAGGTGTGCTTGTGTGCTGAATCCCAAAGTTGTCACGGCACATATGGCAAAACCTGCAGTGCAAGGCCGTTTGCTTCCCAACTGGCTTCTGCAAACGGGGAACCCCACCTGGAGACCTTGTGCTGTCACCATGCTCCCTGTTCTCCAGGTTAAGCAGCTGCCTGCAACTAAAACACAATCCAGCAATAGCTGCACCTAACACAGCAAGCACCAAAACAGAAAAGAAGACCTGCCAGTAACTGAGAAGCAGACACGCTGGGAAAGTGGCACAACAGGGATAAAAAAAGTTTCTTTTGTTTGATATAAGAAATTTGATAGGTTTGACACAAGCGCCAAGCTGCATTATGGCCCATCAAAAACTATGAAGGGCTTAAGAGGAAAAAAAGCTGCAGCAGTGGACTATTGCCATTTAAGGATGCCATGAACAATTCAGGAGATAAAAGTTATCTTGCCCTAGGAAGAGATGGTCTCCTGGAAAAGTTAGTGACCAGGAAATGATTTAATTCTGCAAAGTGTATGCAAACTTGAGCAACAACATTATTCAGAATTTGTTATTCATTATTCAAAGCCATTAAAAGGACTGAAAATGGCATTTATTTTCATCATGCTCAACTCTCCAGACACACAGCTTTAAGCCTCACGTAAAGACAACTTGAGCATTCCTTATGGACTAAGCATGCTTTGAATTAATTATATCACAATTTTCTACTTGTCATTTTTGTAATTTCCACCAGAATGACCCTAGTGTTAGACTACAGAGTTTCTTTAAGACTGAATTTCCACACTTTCTACCACCTTAAAAAATAAATACATCTCCATCATTATCCAGGAAAGAGCAATTTCTTTAGAAGATGTCAGGATAATGAACATGAAAATGTTCAGACTTTTTTAACAACTTTTTTTAATTGCAAGAACCACCTAGACAGAATTACAAAAAGAATGAACACTATATGTGGTATTTATTAATGTATATATGTAGTCAGCTTAAACAAAAAAAAAATATATTTTTAAGGAATATTCATCTAGAGAAAAGCTTTTGTACTAGTCTATCCACCTCAACCAGTTTCTTACTGAAAAGGTTTTTCAGAACTAAAAGGGAACTTCCTCTTCTTTTCTGCCTGACAGAGAGGCAACTCAAATAGGATTTAAGTAGAAAATCAAGTTGTAAAATTTTGGGTATCTGGGAGCAGAACTTCCTTGATTTCTTTTGTTTGTTTCGCTCTGAATAAATAATCAAGTATTTGTGGCAAGAATGAACAAAAAAGAGAGAGACTTGGCAGTCTCTACTACTACAGACAGGGCACTTACATGACAGACCCAGGTTCAAGACCTTGCTCTGAATAAAGGAAAGGAGCAATTTCAGTTCGTCTCTTCCACAGGAGGGTCAGCACCTTAGCCGCTGGCTATTTTTCTGATTCAGAACAGCAAGGCTCTGATTTTTGGCATGATCTATGAAAATATTTCATTTCACCTTTGAACAGAATGAACTTTCAAAACCAGTACTCAATACAGCTCTGAATAAAACTGCATCACTTACATACAGAATAAAACTATATATTTTATATATTTTTTAAACTTTCTTTTTTAACAGGAGTGCCTGCAGAATTGAGCTGCACTTTGGTCATGTTCAGACTTACACATACTACAATTAAGTATATCAAAGCTCCTAATACCTTATTATTTCAGTTATACAATGCCCACTTCACTTAGATTTTGAAAGCAATGATTAAAACCCCAGGCATTTGCAACTTACCTGTGAGAAACGGCTCCCCAGGCACCATGTTTGTTTGTTAGTATGTTGAGTATCTTCTGCTTCAGCTGGTTGGCCGTAACATGATCTCGATGCTTGGCAGCGCTGATGAGGTGATCACACATCTTCTCCTCCTCTCTTCTGTCAGCAGCATACTGAGCACACTGCGACTAGGAATGGAAGCACATCCACTTCATAAAAGACAGGCTATTTAGAATCGCCTTAAAATAATTATTTACTAAAACTCTTTAAATATGACAAGAACTCATTAAAATGCTTTGCAAAGGTCATACCATTCAATTGAAATGGTTCTACTCCTACATAATATCCACGAAAAAGCACTCAGAACATATAAAAAATGAACTACCAAGGCCAAAGACTTCAGAATTGCAATTAAAAACATTTAGCCATATATCTCTGTGTAGATATGTTTGACCATGGATACACATTAAAAGTTAGCTTTTCACGGGAAATGTTTCTTGTGTTCTCAGGTATAAAATACAGCTGCAACATACATAGCATAACATACAAAAAAAAGTTATGTATACTGGTTTTGATTTTTAAATTACACTAAGATCTGAAATTAAAAAGTAATTTGATTATTTTATTACTAATGGTGCTAAATGGGAACTTCTTTAACTACACAACTGAGGAGTATATTTTCCATTTCATATCACAACATGAAGAATTTTCATAACATACTACTACATCTAAAAATCCTAATGGATAGTTAGAGTTGCTTATATTCCAAACTGAAAAAGATCTAATATTTTCATAATGTTTTCTTTAAGACAAAACTACCTCTAAAATAAATGCTGTGGTTATTGGCCTTCATGCAAATTTGTTTCTAAACTGACAGAATTCTACAGTGTGTTTTTATTTTGATAAATCCTTTCTTTAGGTATAATAAGTACAATATTTTCCCATTTCCTTTTCTCCAAATAATGTTAAGTTCAAACTCAATTTCTCCTCCTACTAAAAATTCTTTCAAAATGTCTAAGGAAGAGAATGCAGCCAGAGTAATTAAAATAAATCCATTGCAATATAATTTACTAGATATAAATAAAAAGGTGAGATTATTCTCAAAACAGCTAATTTAAAGAAAATATCTTTTAAGACGCATTTTTGCACTCACAGTTACTGTGCACATTTAACCAACACTCAGTGCTGTAACACGGTGTTGAATAGAATCCAATTTTCTAGTTTTCAAAAGAATAATTAAAATTAAGTTAACCTCATGCTATATTGTATTTTATTCTTTGCATTTCTGCATGCTACCTTTTTAGTACAGATCACATTAGCATTCAGTAAGATTTTAACACTGGTCTTTCTTTTGTGTTTACAGACATGATTTCAAGTAATCTATCTGGAAAAGAACAATGGTTACACAAATCCATAAAGGGTTAATTCATTTTTCAATTTATCTTCTTGTACGGGGAAGCACCAATTAGTACAATGATCTGCCTTAATAATGAGGTTCATATTTCACCAGCTCATTGGACAGTAAAATTAAATTTTCATTTTTCTTCCTGAACAATTATAAAGGTTAACAAAATGAAAGTTAACTGTAAAGCACTTATTCTGGAAGGAATTCTCTGGCCCTAACTACAAGTGGAGAAACAGGATAACATTTAGATGCTGGTCCACGGCATTCCCACTATGCAAGAGACACAGCAACTTGGTGCAGCTCGGACCAAATAATTTCACCCATAATGATTCAATTAAAGTTTAAGGGGTCAAACTTAAATAAAACATCCCCCCATTTCTGTACCCCAGAGAAATTATTAACATGTACTACACCCCAGAACATATACCAATACAGTTTATTTAAACAAAATAACAGTTTTACAATTAGGTAACAGAAAACTACCAGAAATCTTTTTGTCCCTACAGCTTTCAAGTAGGATGAAAAATAAAATGTTCAGTTCTATTCACACCATTATTAAAGACAATATATAAAATATTCTTTCAGACTTTAACCATCATCTTATTTAAGTACATGGGAATTTCACATTTAACATAGTCTACACTTCATGATTTTCTTTTACAACTTGCAGTTTTTATCCTACTCATCTAAAATGTTTATCTGAGGTTTGTCAGGTGACAAATGTAATGAAAATTTTCATATATGAAAAATGTTGGTTTCTTTACCAGACAATAAGACTGACTTAAGTCTATTCCTTTAGGGAATTTAGTTAATATTCTAAATCCTATTTGCTAACAGAAGCTGGAAGTTAATTGAATATTCTCATTTTGTCTAGAGTTCTGACAGATCTTATATCTCAATGTATTCTTCAAAGAGCAGATAACTCAATCTTCCATTGTCATCTTAGGTTACTGCATGATGCTCTGATAAATATCAAATGTTATTTATTGTTGAGGCAATATGAAACTTCACTCTGACATACACTTAATAGTAAATCTGATTTTATCTATGTTCAAAATATCCAGTATAAGCTCGGTAATAAAGTTGTTGCAATCCCATATGACAAGTGTCTGCTGTCTGCTCTGACAAAATAAAGTAAAGGTTACTTGTATTCAAAATGACAACAGATATCTCTGTGTCTCACACTTTTCAGCTAGGTCAAGGAGCACCAGAACTAGTACATCAAAGTGCACATTTAAGAGAGCTGTTTCAAGGAGATAAAAACCTCATCAAAACCAAGATTACTGGATCCTATTTCTAGCCACCAGGTGCTTGTTGACATTTTCTGACAGATGAATAAATTGATACAGCTATTTATTATCATCAATACTATGTCAGTCTATCTTAATGTTAGGACACTCGAGCATTAAGATGTGGAAATGTATGTTTGCACATTTATACTTACATCTACACAAAGTCATGCAAACACAAGGCAGGTTTGGAAATAACAAAAACCAGTGATACTGAAATGTTGTATAAAACACCATAGAAATGCAAACCCATATTTGATAAAGTCATGTCAAAAATGAAATATTTAACTTTACTCTATTATTTTGGCATTATTTTTAACAGGAAAAAAATTCATCTGTATAAATAATTAAAAACCTGTTAAACCGAACACATTTTAAAATGGGGTTTTCAAGCCATGTAATTTAAATTGTATACTGCAACACTCATTGATGAAAAACACAATTGAGTGTTGACTCCTTTTAAGAATAAGAATTATAGGCATTAAAGAGTTATGGCAGTCAGCTGCTCTGTTACTTTTTCCTAATGAAAAAGAAGAGACATTTTAAACACAATCTTACTGTCAATGGTCAATGATTGTTAACTATCACAAAAGATATGCAATATCCTATTTCAATATATAAATTACAGCAAATTAATGTTCTAAAGTGATCCAAAATTCAAAATGTTCTAACAAAACGACCTTAAAAAGACTGCCTGTTTAATAAAAATGTCTATTTTTATTTTTCATGAAGTACCATAAGTGTATTAATTGCTTTGCTTTCTTCCTGAACTTATATATTCTGTTGATAAAATTCAACAAAAATAATTACTAATGTGATTTGCATTACTATTTCCAATAAATCAGAAAAGTTCTTTGTGAACCTAAGGGTCTGCCATATCAGATTAGACATTCCGATTAAGGCTTTTCTTCAAGCTGTAAATGCTTTGATTAATTTCAGTGACAAGATGAGAAATTAAACCCATTCCTTGTGTTTGACATTAACCAAAGCTTTTAAAAACTAATTTTGAAATGCTTTCAATGTAAATTTCTTCCTTGGAAGGCAAAAAAACCCAAATCTTTATTGTAATGGGGTTACAGTCTAGGTGACAATTGAGTGAAAACAGAGAATGAGAAATGCAGGAACTCTCAGGCTTACCTCAAACTCAGCATGCTTGTGGACATCTTCAGCTCTCTGTCGGTTCAAAATAAACTCTGCTTCATTTGCAACACGCACTATGTGGTCTTTCATTGCATGACATAATAATCTAAAATAAGAAAATTCAGAATCAGCCTTTGAATTTGATGCACTTAAAATAAAACTATTTCAGCAGATTTACTTAAAATGGAAAATATTAAAACCAATGAAACTACTGTACTTGAACTGTCAAATAAGTTGACATAAAAGGTTAATTTCATCCAAATTTTTCTGCAGTTGTGAAAACACAGAGAAATGGCATTAAACAGAAAAAAAAATTCTATTTATTATTGAAGGGGAAAGTTCTTTATAGAAACATTATATTTTTAGTATGCTTTTAACGACAGTATCAATATGAGTAACACAGTGCAATTTAAAAATGTAGACAACTGTTCAAACTCTTATTCGTACCTTTATATCATTAAATAGAAGTATTCCAACTTCAGTCTTAAAAAATCATGAGATTACTGAAGATTTAAAATTGTATTAAAATTGCAAAATAATATCAGTAGTTCTTCTATGTTTTTCAAACACTAGAGTGAAAGGTGCATCATTTTTCCAAGTTTTCAAGATATCAGAACTAGAAAAATCTTACTTTAAAAGAAGATAAAAATAGATTAAGAATGGACTGAGAATGAAGACAGACACCTTAAATTAAGACTTTTGTAAAGACCACAACATAGCATGAGATGCATAACGAAACTGCATCATAAGCAACACTGTGTTGTTATAAATGCTAACATCTTGGGCAGCAAGAATGGAAGCAACTGCTTTCCTGTCCCTATAGTCCATATCTAGGGCTGGCCATTCTATTAAAAATTGTTCTGGTCTCTTTATCAGCAGGGAAGAAATATCTTTCAGGATGAAATGATCTGACAGGTCTGTTCAGGGTCAGGAAGAATTGTTTCTTTTTGTGTCAAGTGGGAACACATTCTGGGATTTTCCTTCTTGCAGCATCAGGGAAACAAAATTTTAGAGATTCTTATATTAAGAATGTGAAATTTCCAGTAAATTTCACCCTAAGTTTGGTGTTTGCTGTTAGAAGCACCACAAATTAAAGTTGTTAGAAATGAAAGACATGATTACTAGACCTTACATCTTTATGATGGAAAGATCTGAACTCTATTCTTGCCTCCTGTGGTGTGCTCCACCATTTGGGAAGGAAATCACCCTGAACTCATATTTAGTATGTGTGTGGGGCAAGGAAAGACATAAATGTTGGGCCTCTGTTTAGCAATAAAGACAAACAAGCTTGTGTCAAGGTTTCACACTGGATGTTCATGCTTTTAATAATCCTTTTAATTATATCTAACTCTGCTATTTTTGGAAAGAAAAAGGTTTTTTGTAAAGTGAAAGCTGAAAGGCTAAAATGATCTACATTGTAGTCTTCAAAACTTAGCCTTATTTTTAATCTACCCTCTTGGAAGATATGCTTCAGTATTTTACTATTGTTGCGTTCAGATTTTTATTGTTATGAGGTAAGTATAGAACTACCCTCAGATATGGATTAGGAGTGAACATTAGTGGGTGTTAAGAGGATGGGGCCAGGCTCTTTAGTGGTGCCCAGCAACAAGTCAAGGGGCAATGGGCATGAACAAACACAGGAAGTTTTAACTGAACATGAGGAAAACATCTTTACTTTGTGGGCACTGCAACCGGGTGCCCAGAGATGTTGAGGAGTCTTCTTCTACAGAGATATTCAAATGCTGTCTCGACATAACCCTGTGCAACCTGCTCTGGTGAACCTGCTTTAGCAGGGACTTGGACTAGATGATATTCAAAAGTCCCTTCCAACATCATCCATTCTGTGATTCATGACATAAACAAGCTTCTCTAAAATGAAGAATTGAGTGTTTAACACCTCTAATAAAATTTTGCATCACAGGTCTTCCTGAACTTTTCCATATGCCATTAATGACCTAGAAGCAACTAAATAGGATTTCAAAACTGAACACACAGATTTCAAGTGTCAAAGATGTACATTTCTTGCAGAATGAACAAGCTATGGAATAAATGGAGCACACTGCAAATGGTCCAGCTGTGGTCCAGATAAGAATTCTAGTTCCGAGTGGCTTTAGGTGAATGACTATAGGTTTCCCTACCACCATGAACCTGGTGAGAAAAGATGAAGACTAACTTCAATCCACTGGGTTTATTATTTGGGGCATCTGGAGATAGTTTTTATACCTCAAAAACAAACAAACAACCCAAGCAAAACCAAAACAAAACCCACAAAACAAACAAATACAAAGAATGTAAGCTACCTCTGTTCATGAGCAATGATAAATAGATATCATATTCATTTCAAGTGTATTTAACTGTGGTAGGAAGTGTTCACATTCTCTGTGCCCTTTTATGCCCCTACAAAGGGACTTCAAATGGATCCTCAGAGAATGCTAATTTGCACGAGTTATAAATAAACTTCATGCCAATACACAGGGAAAAGAAAAAGAAAACTTTTATAGACATGCAGCAGCAGATTCAAGTCAGCTGGCTGAAATTGCTGGTGACCCCAGCTTTACCTCCAACTCCTCTAATGGTCCTTTCTGCTACAGAGGCTGAGAGCCCTGATGCATTTGAAAACAACGTTGGAGTTGCTGCATCTTTTGGACAGTACATGAGCCAAACTAAGACATACTTCAGGTAACCTTGAAATGTCAAAGGTCTAAACAGTCCAAAGTCAAGGAGACAACAAATAAGAGGTGATTAAAAACATGCCTGAGCACTGTGTCCTGACTGCCTACAGCATTGAAACCATTAGCTGAGCCCCCACTCAATTTCTTGGCTCACTCCAATCCACAAAACCTAGAGGCATTGGCTTTTGCATCTAGAAGACCATTAGTAATCACATGGCTATTAAAATCACTTATCAGAAAGGTAGGCTTTTGAAAAAAGAAAAAGGCTGTCATTTAGAAGACTTGCATACCTCCAAAATGCCTGAAAACATCCTTGGCCTGGATGTGTTGTTTCATAAGTGCAATAATATAGGGTTGAAAGCAGAAACATAATAAACGAAAACAATTAAATGTGTGTCCTAGTTACAGGGGCCAGGACCAATTTATCACTATGTGGGTGTAACCAGAACTGTGTATTCTACACCCTCTGTGCCATTTCTGATGGGCTGTTAATAATGGATCATTTGCAGAAGCTGCCCAGGGCACACCTGACACCTCAGGCTACAAGCTGGGTGTTAAAGAACCCCAAGATGAAGGGTAGTGTTTCTGTCTTCACACCAGTGACTCAGCTGTGATGTCTCTGGGGAGGCATCAGCACCTTCACACTCAGCCTGAGGGGTCATGTCTGCTAATGGGCCATGAGGGACTGGCGCAAGAGGCAGTTGCAATGACCTAGACCATCAAAGATTCCAAAAATACCCCATGACTCAGAGTTAAATCACCCACTGTGAAAGTCCCCACCCTGGGGGAGGTACTGGGCATTCCCAGCTGAATCTGAGCATATATAATTTTGGGACTTCAGGTACCAATCAGATCCAGAGGAGGACCAGAACTTCAACAAGACTTTGACTGCTACTCTCGACAAGACAGCAATCATTACTTCAACAGAATTGTGATTATCATCCTCACCAACTGGTTTCCTTTCCTTTTACTTTACGCTCAGGGGGACCACGTGGTGCTCAGCAAAGGGGCTAACGAACACCATTCTGTTTGTGCCTCAGGGTGTCAGGCATCTGTTCTTTGTGGGTTAAAACCAGTTTTCCCTGTATCATTGTATTTATTGCAATCTTTTTAGTAAATTGTAACTCTGAGTTGTAATCTCTCCTGAGTTGGGGACATTTCTCCCA
>JAWWMP010000001.1:50108699-50144376 GCA_035047865.1 Dendrocincla tyrannina | reverse complement strand
GAGTTGGGGACATTTCTCCCATCGGTTTGCTTTTAAAAGAGCACAATGTGTCAATACCATTGAGAGGCAGCTACTACATGGTTAGGGAAGTAATGTCTTACAGAGATTTTTGCGAAGGTATTTGCTTCTGTGCTTGCTCTACTTGTTCAAGGACATTTGTTAGTTTTTGCAATTTTAGACACCCTACTTAAAAATAATTTTTGATACCGATTTTTACTTCTAACTGAAAGTTACCATGTATTCTCAAACTATATTTCTATTAAGAAAAAGATGGCAAAAGTATTGTTGTTGCTATATCTGCATTAAATTATAGCCAGCTAACTCTGAATCTCAAATTCATATAGACACAGCACTCCTCAGTGTACTTCTCCTACTGGTTTACATCTGATAAACATGCATGATAATATTCTCATCCTTTGAATGCTAATCAATTTATCTAAGTCCTTATTAACTCCATCACATGCATGGCATAACATTAAAAAAATTGTATTCTTGAGCGGTTGGTTAGATTTGGTTAGACGTTTTTACTAATATTGGCTGATTTTACCTTTTCTGCAAATGCATAACCAAAGTTGTCAGCAGTATTCTAGATAAGTTCTAGTCACTCTTTACATGGTAACATTAATGCTGCCTTGTTCCAATGGAAATACCTCTTCTGATACAATTCTAGAATTGTATTTCCCTTTTTCTTAGCCCTACCTATATTCTATGATTTCCTCAAGAAAAATTCAGTGATAGTTTGGTATTTTACCTGCTCAGACATTTCCAATAGATGAACCAGCAGTCTTTAGCATGTATTTCCAAGAAGGCAAACTCCATCTACTGTTATGTTATAAAATATTTATGTAATACCTTACACTATATAATATTTATACTAATGCAGGTTTGAAACCCACCCGTAATATCCTGATGGATATTTCTGTCATCTGCCTGACTATGTTTCCCATCTACAGTTTTTTACAGAGCCCTCCCTTTTGAAGAAAAGTCTATCCTCTGTATCTTTCCTAAACCATCATCCTGTACTGGAGTGACCAATCCCTCTAAAATGAGCTTGATGCACAGGATTCATATATATTTTCTATTTTCTATACAGTGGGATGATCTGAAATTTGAGAGCCATGTAATTTTTACTCTCCTTTGGAAATCAAACATGTTTTTTAGTGAGATCTCCTTATCACTGTGACTGAGTTATACCCACTGTTCTCATTTACCCTGCTAAAGCCTCATCCTATCTTAGGAAGCACCACCTTCAAAAGACCTAGTAGTTAAAATAATGTTGAGACAGTGCTGAATCAGGCTTTCTGGTCATACTTATAAATCTCTACCCAAGAAGTGCTTCCAAAAGGCTGAGGAGTTGTATGAAAATTTTCACCATAAGCTTGCTGCACTTTTTATACTCATTTCCAGTAATTCGTGATTTACCAAAAGAAAAGAGACACTGACCTTAAATAAAGTTTGGCTTTATCCTGTGTGATCATTTCTTCAGTTTTACCACTGAAATTCATACCCAAATTAAAGCCAAGTGTGCTGCTGGGTTCTTCCCCAGATTAAGTGGTCTCAACTAGGAACTGATGGCCAGCAAAAATCTTATCCTCTTTGTGTGGTAATTCTTACAGCATAAGGTGGAGATTAAACACTGACTTACTAACTTGTGGTTTCTCTTTCCCCAGACAAGCTTGATTTTTATTAACGCCCACAAATTTACAAACCACAGTTAAACCTTCCTTACTAGGAAACAGGTTTGACTTGTTTTTACACTGAATCAAAAGACTTTCAGTACAGAATCCACCAACAAAGCAGTCACTTGTGACTCAAATCCTTCTACAGAGAAATGATCCTTCTGTAAGATATCTGTGGATTTTGTGGAAAATGGAAGTACAAACTAGAATTAAGATATGCTGGTGCTTTACAATAAGCATGACAGGGCTTAAGTATCTGTAGGAATAAGAGTAAATGGTTGGCTCTCTTTTACCTAAAAAATGGAAGAATCTCAGACTTATGAGTGACAGAAGATTGGGGGCAGAGTATGTGTCAGAACATGCCAATTCATAAATAAGAGTTATTGGTGAATATTTTTGGGGAGTAGTTATTTTAAATCCATGGAGCTAGCTTTCCTGAATTCTCTCCTCCATAAAGTTACTTTAAAATTCCAGAGGTTAAAGCAACTTGTGAAAAAGTATGTGTAATCAATCAGAAGCCCCTGTTTTACAGATACTGGAGTTTAAAAAGTCTGGACTGTAGAGTTCCACATTCCCTGAAGTCCTTCAAATAAATTGGCAGAGCCTGGAAGGACTTTTTAGAGTTTTGGAAATAGAGGTGGTGATAAGACACAAGCTGTCTCTGAAACATGTGAAAAACATAAAGTGTTTGCAATACATCTACATGTGGATTGGGATGCTATTTGAACATTTGTCAGAATTGAAGGATGAAAACTCTATTCTCACTAACTATTCTGAACTGACTTTTCTATCTTGCAGTCAGTTCTTCCTTATAATAATTTCACACAGAGAAAAAGAGGGCCCATATGTGTTATGCTGTTAATAAAAAAATTGGCCTTACTTTACCCAATCTTTCATTCAAAAAAACCCTAAAAAAGCAGATCATTCCCAAACAGCAATTTTCAAAACAGATTACAAAATGAACATTTGTTATAATTTAGCTAAGGTCTTGATTTCTCTACTCATTCCTGAAGCTCTGCCAACTCACATGACCAGAGAAACAGATGTTTCTCTGACTTACTTTTATCAGATGCCCATAGATCATTTTTTTCCAAAAAACAGCCTGGAAATACAACACATTTTCACCAAACAGTTGTTTTTACAATTATTCCTCTTAATGGTATTCATAAGAAATATAACCTATAGTTGCATTTGGTATCTGTAATAGGATTCGTAAACTAGTCTAACTTGAAGAGTTTGAAGTTCCATGAGATGCAGTACTGCTATAAATACTTTGAAAGTAAATTCCTATAAACTTTAGAAGGAAATGTCTATCACAGAGGTCTCATTTCTTGCAAAAGAGCAATGATGATGAATTCTCTAGAAAAAGGTTTGAAATTATAGCATGCAAAGAGCAGCTATTGGACTACAACACAAGCACACTGGCAAGGTAAATGTCATGGAGGGTAACTATTAGTGTTTTGGAAATGCCATAGATGCTGTTAACAGACTCAGTGAAACAAAAAGAGAGTTGAACAAAAAGAATCTATTCCACTACTCATAAAGATTTTCTATTTTGCAGAAAAATTTTCTAAATTGGGAGGAATCTGTCTCTTTGAAATGGTGACCATCCAGTAAACAAACAAGATCAGCTGTTACAACTGAGATGGCCTGTATCTTAGAATCAGCCTTCCCTTTGAGATATGACCTGATCAGGCAATACTAGAAAGTGAAAGGATACCTCAAACCCCCTAGCAGATCTAAGAACTTCAGCTGTACTGACTCCACAAGCACCAGTGGTTACCATAACAATGTTTTGTCACAAAGTGACTATTGCTCTGGAGGTAGGACAGCTGGAGGTAGGACTACAGCTGTAGTAAAGAATATGAGATTACAAAAAAGCACATCTAAACAGGCAGCTCAAGCTTGTGCCTCAGCTGGAGTAGAAATACAGACATTCAGTGCCAGTTTTACAGAAGCATCTATGACAGGAATCCTCCACCAAAGGAAGATCACATGTACGCTAAATATCCATAAAACAGCCACTCACAGTTCATATAAGACTCCTCCAATCAGAAGTTATACTTGGTGAGGGTGAGACTAAAGCAAGAGAATTTGTTCAAATACAGAACAATCAAACACCTTTGTTCCTATTTGTATATTGCATCTGAGTGCTACTGCTTCCCCAGTGCTATTTTCTGACTGTATCTGCATGTATTGGATTTTGCATATCAAACTGGAATCCTCTGCATGTTGTTCTGCTAGCGCTCAGCTATGTAAGATTCTTGATGTCTGAAGACCAAGTATCTTAAATTTCTGGATGATTCAGGTGAGCTCCCCATTCTGTCCTGTAACCAAGATCACTGTCAAAATAGACACAAGGAACAGCATCCTTCCTCCATTGTTTTTGAATCCAGCTGCTAAATGAGTTTTTAAAGAGCTATTTAGAAATCCAACTGTAAATGCACATCATAAATTGAAAATGGCAAGTGGCACTATAGGTGTACCTTTTAATACAGAGCCTGAACATTTAAGTATTGCAGACTGTGAACTAATTTACCACAAACCAAACATATCGCTGACCCACTGCAACAAAGGATGTCCAAAAGGAATTTTGCTGTAGCTACCCAACAAACCCAGCTGCAGTAACATGGAAAGAATATATGCCTTTATTAGCCTGCTTTCCGGCTTTAATCAGCAATTCATCCAAATTTAAGCAAACACAAATTTCCAGACTATTTAAGCATTCTGTAACTCATTCAAAACATTTCAACAAAACAAGGTTTAAAAGAAAAGGGTCTCCTGTGAATTTGAAGTATGCTCAGAGGTCCAGGTAGGTGGATATGCAAAAGCATGTATTTTCATGGCTAAAGGCAGAAAGCAGACTTAGGTACAGAGATGAAATTACAGGAATGAAGTTTACACTTTTAAATCTGATATTAAATATGGTCTTTTGTTTCCTTAAATTTATATTACAATTATGACCACTCCTGCTATTTAAAATGAAGAAATTCTGTAAAAAATAAAGAAAAAATATTTTAAATTAAAGGAAAAAGGTCATCTCTTTAAAGAGTTGAGTGTTGTGAAAACATAAAGGGGGAAGGAAACGGAAGATGAGGATAGTAATCCAATTCTGAAAGACTAATAAATAATGATCTGTAACATGCATCTCTTAGGCAGGATAGATCCCTGAGATACTCCACTTGTCAAAGACATCAAGCTAAGGTACAACCAATTAACTACAACCCTCAGAGCCCCTTTAAGTAGTAAATTTTCTACCTATTCAGTTGTTCATCCATTCAGAATGTAGAGTTCCTACTCTGATACATGTGTATTGTGAGGCACGGTGTGAAAACCTTGCCAATGTCAAGGTAAGTGATGCTCACTGCTATCACCATGTCCACAAATCTGGTTGTTTTATCACAGAACAAACAACCTGCTTTTGGCTCAGCTTTTGTAAATCCATGTTGACTGTTCTCAATTACCTCCTCTTCTGCGTGGCCAAAAATGTGTTCCAAAAGGACTTGTTACATGGTTTTCCATGGGATGGAAGAAAACTGATGACCTTATAGTTCTCTGGATTTTGTGGACTGTTTTAAAGATGAGTGCAGTATTTGCCTTTCTCCAGGCACCTGTGATGATAGTGATCAGCCTTGCAAGGACTTTCAGTACCATCACATGCACTTCATTAGGTATTATGGACTTGTATGGTACAAGTTGTCTCAAGGAATTCTTGACTTATCCACTGTTGGGAGTGTTGGTTCTCCTTGAACCCTTTGACTAAAGACAGAGGCTTGAAAATCTTTAACGAAGACTGAGGAAAATAAAGCATGGAGCATCTCAGTTTTATCTGTCATGAAATCACATATTCCATTCAGCACCAAGCCATTTCCCTTGGTCAGTCTTCTAATGAAGCTCTTGTTGTCCTTGATATCTCTTCCAAGTCTCACTTCCAGTTGACTAGTGATCATCCTGATAATATTCTCTACATGCTCAAGCAATGTTTCTAAATTTCTCCTTTGTAGCCTGCTTCTACTTTGAGCTCCTATGAACTCTCTTTTTGCATTAGAACTCTACTGCAATTTCCTTGGCTAGTCAAACCACTGTCTTGATACATTTACTTTCTTCCTGTTCTTGCACTTGGACAATGCTGTACTTAAAAGCCTGCCACCTTTCTAGAGCAATACTGACCTCCGAATCTGACTCCCACGGAGTTCTACCAACCAGTTTCCTGAATAAGCTAAAATGTGCACTCATGGAATCTGTATTATGCTACTCTTCATCCTCACTTCCCTCAGGATCTTTAACGCTATTGTTTCATGGTAACTACAGCTAATGGTACCAATAATTACCACACTAACAAATAATTCTTGCTTGCTGGTAAGTAGCAGATCTAGCTGTGTGTCACTTTTAGTTGTTTCATCCTGCATCAAGAAGTCATCCCTAGCACTGTCTAGTAATTGTCTTGACTACATGCACCCCACTTTGTTGCACTTTCAGAGTTTTGTCAGGAAGTGTAAAGATTCCCATGGGGAAATAGGGTTTGTAACCCAGATACTTCTTCAAAGCGTTTAAAGAATGGTTCTTTCTTTCCAAATTGTTTAAAGAATGCTTCTTCTTTTCCCTCACCCTGAATTGGCGGTTTGTAACAAACTCTCACCATGATGTCACCCTTACTAGACTCTCCTCTCATCCTGTCCGTATCAACTAGTCTGTCAACCAAAAATCTGAGCTCCTTCAGAGAGACAGCAACACTCCTTTGTAGCTTTCTCTGCCCCTTCCTTGTATCTATCACAACACTTCTGTCTGGCAGTGTGGGCTGCCTCACTAAATCTCATTCATTCATTCCAATGATGTCATAGTTTTGTAATTACATGTGGAGTAATTTCTACTCCTAGTTGCCCAAGCCATATGCATTTGTGTGCATATTTGCTTGAGGTGGGTGCTCCTATCTTATCTCTTGCTCTTGTCAGCATACACCCTTTTCTTTTGACCTCATCCATCACTACTCCACTTCACTGTGGGTTGTAGTCTCCTCATACATCATTCCTAAAGAAGTATTTTCATGTCTCCTCTTACAGTGAACATTGCAGATTCATCCCGCTCTTAAATTAAGAAGCCTACTTATGTGGATACCCCAATATAAAGCTGAAATCGTAATTAAACTGCTGTCAATGAAGAACTTGACAGGTGTGATACCCTCAATATCACACATTCATAGTATGATTAAAAAGAAGTGTTAAGTTCAAGATCATAACAAGATGCCACTAAATCTTTCAGGTATATTACAGACCTTGAAAGCAGTAATTTAAATCTAAAGTTGGATCTCTTGTTATACTAAACACTAACTAGCAGTTACAACAGTAACTGCTTTCTATTTTTATTTCTATTTTTAGAAAGCTGTATCAATGTTTTTATACTGAATTCTACAAATATGTGTTGTTCAGTTCTTCCTAACAATACATTATCTAAACCAAGAAAAAACAGAAACACAGTAAATCAAACAATTTAAAATGAAAATGCAATTTATTAAAGTAACAGGAATATAGATGTCATTTTTTTAAAAACTACAACTAAACTGGAATAGTTTATTTTAGAATATTCCTAATAAAGTCAAGGATCAGAAAGGTATCCAAATTATTTCAAGAAAAAACCCTCAAAATTTAGGTACTCAGAAAATCACCTTACAGCATCCCTATATTAGGACAGAGATATCTAACAAACTATGGTCCTCTTCATGGTATGTAAATCTTTTCCTCAATGCTCAAAAGAAAGCTCTTTCTTAAAACTGTTGATTTATTACCCAGGTCTCTCAAAATCTTAGCCAGAAAGTCCTTCAGAATATTCTTAGTCTTCATTTCTTTTTAAATAATTTAAAATTCAATCATTATTGCACAGTGATTATATGCAATTTTACATCCCATTAACCCTGCTTTGTTTTAATTATAAAGATCCTTTGTTAGATTCCTTTAAATGATCCAGTTTATAATTTCAGGTTATCCTAGGGAGCACTTTAATTCAGCTGCACATTCATCAACTGTTTATGTCCTGTTAATTGTTGACAACTGCACAATTGCATTCTCTAGCTATGATTGATGAATTGCATTCACAAGTTTAGCTATTAAGCAGAATAAATATTTATAACAATTTTCCGTTAAAGGATTGTTATCTTTACACCCAAAAGGGTAAATTAAAAAAAAATAAAAATGGCCTGATTGCAAAGAAATGTTCCAGCAATGTACATACACTGGTTCTAAAACACCTTTCTGATAAAAGTATATGGAGGATCACGTGTCTAAAGACAGTGTGATTAGACATTCCTTTGACTGGGCTTAAGCAGTGGTTCTTAAATACTATTTTGCTTTGGAAAGTCATTGTTAGAGCATTAGACGGTACACTGGTATCTTAAATACCTGACTGCTAAAAATAGGTGGATATAGGATTTGTTCATAGGGGTCATTTTATCAATAGCTGTGATGCAATAATATCTGACCTCAATACTCTGGCTGAGAAAATAAAGGTCAAAATGGTACAATGTATTACTATCCAAGAACATAATCTTACTATAACTATTCAGCCAGTTGTCAGGTAATATTTACTGTATAATGTTCAGTAGATAACCACTCAGGTGAAACCTATTATGGTACAAAAACTCATACTGACGCTTCATAGCAAGGAGAATTTCCAGTGGAAGGACTTCCCTATGCTATATTGTGGTGTAACTTCAGTGTGCAAAGGGAATCTAGCAGAATTTATACGAGCCAAAAATCAACTAATAAGCTACATACTTCTGTTTTTTGAACACTCATATTACTATATTTCTATACTCTGATGCTTTGCAAACTTCACTTTAAATCAATCCATGATTGAACCACAGAAATACCAGCTAGACAAAAAATATCCTACAATAAAGAGAAGATTTGGTGCTTCACTTTGGCAATGAGGTATCAATGATGAAAAAAAGAAATCCCATATAAAATGACAATATCATTAGCTACACATAACAAAACCTGGAGATTCAATTGGATTTAATGTATTGGACAATACGAGTTACACACACTACACAAGTGGCTCTGTTTGTCTTGGGTAGTCCACTGGCAGGAAGGCCAAAGAGTCCTGCTTTGCTGTCCAGCTTGCTGGCTGGGAGTACTGACAAACATTGCACACAGTTGAACATAGACAAAACACCAAAATTACTTGGAGACTGATAATAAAGTGCTATAAAAATTTGCAAAAGCAAGGAAGCTCATATAAATATAATGTCATGCATGTTTTAGAGGACTCAGATTCTAGATAAAATAATTCATCATGAAATAATAGTATAGAGAAGTACATCTGTAAAATGGATGCTATACTTCTAAAACAGATGGAGCAGCAGATGGGTTTACAGATTGGGCTCCCTGGACTGTCTGGGTAAAACAACCTTGCTGCACTGGAGAATGGTGGTTCAATTGTCAAATAACCCCAAACTTATATACAGTTTACAGGAACTCTATTTCCTTCTGTCAATAAACAAAATTTTCAAAATTTACACACTTTCAAATGAAATATTTACTATATTAGGTATCTATACAGTAAATCTCTTAATTAAAACTGCCTTTTCACAATCCTTTTGGAACAGATGGTGAGGAAGTATTATCACCCAATGGAATAAATGCAAAATGACTACTTGTTCAAAAGCTTTAAAATTCATTACCTTCCTTCATTGATGAGCTCAATAAATGCAAGTCCTGCATTCTTCTGAATAGAATTTTGCCATTCCTAAGAAAACAAAATATAACATGGTCAAAACCCAAGGATTTTAAACCACATATCTGAAGCTGACACTGATGACTTCCTAAAGAGATTGAATTTAGGCTGAACTTCTTAATTTTTCCCCCAAAGAAGAATGACCTGATCATTTAAAAACTGTAATTCATTCTGATTTTCAAATACATTATAGGTGGTTATGTCTTCTGTTTCACCCTTAAGCAAGCTTTATTTTCCTTGCCCAGAGATATGAAAACACATTTTGTTTCTCCAGTTCATACAGCTGTCCAACAAACACAAGTGCAACAAAGTGCCACAGCAGTAGTTTCTTCACCTTGCTTCACTGTTACACATTGTACATGTAACTATGTAGGGAAGACAGTTATCTGTGTACCACCCACCCCTCCCTGAGTTCAATTTTTGGTGTTTCTGATTGTAAGTGAAAACAAAATCAGCCAGTGATAACGAACTGTTTTTTTAAAAAATTCTTTGACTGTTACCATGGATTTCCAAGATGAAATTTCAAACCAATTTAAACAACCTAACTGATATTAAAAGATAACAAGCTTTTACTTCATATACCACCAAGTTAAAGAAAATTCTCAATGCATAACAAACAGCATTTTGTCTGACAACCCACTGTCTCTACCACAACAACAGATTTTTTACTTGAGATGAAAAAAGGTTGAGATATCTCTCAAGCAAGTAAAGATTATTTTCTTTTGAAATAATTCCTTAAAACTCTTAAGAGTATTAAAAATTTCCTTTTCATCAAAAAGAAAAAAAATAAAAACACATTAGTTGGATTACGGTTCACAGAGAAATTTTGGAGTCTGAGACTTCCTGGGTAGAGAGAGTTACAGTTACAGAACTATTCTGGTTTACATTTCATTTTTCTCCAGGACTAAAAAGTCAGGCAAAAATTCCCAATGCTTGTCTCCTGATATTGGGGAAAAAAAAATGGCCTGGCATAGATAGAGAAATTTTGTCAACGAATAGCTCTGAAATCTAGTCACTAAGCAGCAAATTTCTTCTTACTGATTAAATGAAAATTCACAGATTTGACCAAGTCATGCATCTTAAAACCCCCCAACAATAATCTTGCACTCATGAGTGCCTTTATAAAAGGCAAGCTACTAAAATACTCAAATAATGAACATACTCTTGACCAATTACTGAGCAGGTAACTCCTGCTTAGAGAAGACAAAATATCCACAGTCAAGGGTCTATCTTGTGAGCTGAAAACCCATTGTCATAGGTCCTTTCTTCAGCGTTTTAATTTTGGTAATGCAGTAACTGAAGACAGCCTAACTTTTGGAGGCTGTTAAATCACCTTGGTGGAGTACAAAATCACTCTGAGAAACTAAGAATGAAAGAATTCAATTGCATAAACACAGGCACCTTGTGACATTTTAAGAAACAAAAGTCTAGGTGAGATAGTGTTCCAAGGGTAGAGTTTATTTTTTTAATCAGAACCTGTTACTGTACACTTTAACAACCCCAATTAGCATTCTCTTTTGAGATGCTTTTCTGCACTGCAGCTGCTATGACTTTGCAGACAGGAAAGCAGAACTGGCATGACTACAAATCAGGGAAGAATTTGAAAAGGCAGAGGAGAAAAGAAAAAAGGCTTCCTAAGACAGGCAGAAGAAAGCAGGCTGATTAGATTTTTAAAGAGAACCAGAGGGTCTACCTGTGTCTGCAAAAGAACATGAGATTCTTGCAAGTATTTTGTCAGATCTTCCTGCTCAGTGCAAATGTCTCAGATTCTACAGGACATCCAAAAAGGCTAACTGGATTTTACATGAGATATCTTAAGGTACCGAGAAAGCCATCTATCCGAAAGATATCTATGTGGAAGCATACAAATCTCTTCTTATGTCTCCATAAGCAGAAAATCTCATCAATTTATCTGAAGTAATTATTCACAATAAAAATGTCTGAAACCTGCACATCTATCTACAAAAAACTAGTGGAAAACATAACGATGCAGAGCCAGAAAGAAACCAGGACTCGTGGTTCATGCATTGCTTCACTACAAAGTAGACACTAAAAGATTCACTACAAACTCTCAACCCTCCATTAATCCACAAATAAGGGAATAATTATTACTGCTACAATTTCCTCTCACTTTTAGGCATAATTTAACATAACAGATTCATGATCCTGAGACATGACCTGTACTTGTGAAGAGGCACCTGGTTTTCTTTTTTTTCCAGTTTCTTCTTAAAAGATGCAAACATTAGATTGAAATACTCAAAAATGTCAGCATGACAATTTCCTTTGCAATGGCCATTCAGCTGACTGCATGCACTTTAAGAACTGGATTAAGATGTGCAGCAATTTTGTTTATATTATCTTGGATTCCACAGAAATCCTTCTCAAGCTCAAGATGTAAGAAGAGGAAAGATAAACACCAAATAAAATGGATGTAGTGACACTAGTTGAAAGATTTATGCTACAGCCAAGTAGAATCAGAGCATAGATATGTGGTTATTAGCAGCTAAGTGCTTGAAAGACTGCACTACACCTCGTGTGGTTTTGGTGTAGTTGCTATCATGAATCTTCTGAGCTGTTAAAAAAAGAGCTTGAAGACTTTTCTGCACCTCAAAAATGCTGAAGCAACAAAACCTTCAAGAAAATCCTGTACCAGAGAACTACTTCTATATAAGAATGCACTGATCTTTCTTTCCTTGGGGTTCCTGCTTGATGGGGCACTGGGAAGATATTACTGGCAGCAGTGCCCCTCTCAGAACAAGGTGGGGTGTGGAAGACTCAAAGATATAAGGATGTTTAAAGACTGTCTAACACAGGCAGTGTTCAAGAATGATGCCATCACTTTTTTGTATTAAAAACAGAATGAAAACTTAATTTTAAACTTTATTCATGCTGAAACAAATAAAAAAAAAATCTCTTCATATGCAATCACTAAACAGTATAATTTTAGACTTTCAGTTCAATTACATCAAGGATGTTCTAAATATTTTATTTCATAAAAAAGTCTATTGAAGACATCGAATATGTACTAAATTACTAGGATAATTGCAAATGCTATCCTCCTGTCCACACCTAATTTGTCCTCCTTGTCTATTCTGTAGTTGCTTGAAAAGTATCACTGCACATAGAATGCATCAGTATGTCTCCCTGACTGAATACTGCTATAACACTGTCCACACAAGGTGACAGGACACAAATAACCCCGAGATGAGAGTAGAAGTCTGAAAATATTAAATAATGAACCAAAACACAGTACAGGTATTACTTGAAATTCAGTTAGTTTTCTTGTAAATCATAATATACATTTTCTTACTCTCTGATATTGTTACAATTTTTACTGTCCAATTTTCAGTGTATTTTCCTAATCCTACTTCTTAAAAATTCTGCAATGTCCAGTGCACAAAAAAAAAGAAAAAGAAAAAGAAAAAAGGGAAAAGAGTCCAGACATCCAGACATAC
This sequence comes from Dendrocincla tyrannina, assembly GCA_035047865.1. Taxonomy (NCBI): domain Eukaryota; kingdom Metazoa; phylum Chordata; class Aves; order Passeriformes; family Dendrocolaptidae; genus Dendrocincla; species Dendrocincla tyrannina. The sequence continues at coordinate 50,131,514 of JAWWMP010000001.1, read as the reverse complement.
TTTATTCATAAATTTAGCAACTCTTATAATGATAAGAGAAAATTTGCACTGAAAAAAATAGTGAAGGAGCAAAAAAAAAAACCAAACAAGACAGCCAGGCTTGGCACACTAAGAACTTTTTTTAGTTTATAGTATACTTCTTTTCAACTAAAATTTTGCTTACAATTTTTGAATTTGTATTCATGATGATTAGAAAAAATCTTGGAAACATTGTGATAATATTAAAAAGTAAGTAATATAAAGAAAATGAACAGTGATTTTAAAAGTTCTCTCACTCTTTCTGTTTTCTGCAAGGAAATCTAAAATTGTGTCACAAATTTCAAGTTTCTCCAGAAACTGCAGGTACTGAACAGACAGATACCTGGTGTGGTAATCACCCTACAATTCTCCTTCCACTCCAAGGGCCACTGTCTCAATCAATTGTATCTTCTTTGGAATTCTCTTTTCTCCATGTCTTAAATTAACCTGAGTATTTTTTTTCTTTTGTCATACTGAACATTTAGTGAATTTTCCAGTCTAACATATTAATAAGTCAGTTGATACCTCAATTCTTCAATCACCATATTTTAATTAAAACTTTCTGAAACAAATGAAATTCTATTATATCAGCTCTATTCTGCCTAGACCCCTGAATATGTGGATGAAAATCTTGTGTGGAGCTGAACAGGTGCTAGCTTTTATCTGGAAAAGGAAAAGGAAACTTTATAAAAATGTGTTTGCAATTCACAACATGCATGTAATTTAGCTTGGTTTTGAACTCTGTTCTGGGTTACCTTCTAAAATCACCAATAACTTCATAACCAAAAACTTGCTTTAGTTCACCAATAACTTTACTTGCACCCATAATCTGCTTTACTTCATTTAAGAGGAAATATTCAAAAGAAATGTTACAATAGTGAAAGAAATGTTTTGTGTTTCTTTTCTGGCAGAAAAACACGTCTGTTAAAAGCAGGTAAAAACAGAAAAACTTACTGATTTCAAGATACAGGCTCATAAACATTTGAGCACATTAGTCAAAAATTTTTGAGATTATTATATTATTTTTAAGATCTCAGGACTCTCCCTGCCATTCCCACAAGAATTTGTCTAAAGCTATTGGAGTCTTACAACCTTCTATTATTGTTTGGAAGAAGAATGAGATCTAAGAATTCCAGTTATACTGCCTGTATACGTCTCTCACACTCATATGTATACTGCTGATAGATGATAAATAAAATGTACTTTAGGTCTACTCTTTCAATAAATTTGGGATCAATTTTAGGATTTTGTGATAGATCATTCATTTAAAAAGTGGCTATTTCCCACAATAAGCAAGTTGCAGAATGACTGACGACGTCCTCCTGGAAAGCAAATCTGTAAGTATTCCAATACTCCTGGCTTCTGGCCAAGTCACAGAAAGAAAAAGAATATGAAACTTCCAGAACACTATTTTTGACAATATGAATTTAACAATGCAACAAAGGTAATAGAAAGTTTTAGATTTCATTTTCACGGGACTATGGCCTCCTTTTTTCTCTATTTTCTTGACTTGGAGTAATACGTTAATATTTTGTTTTCTTGAAAACACACAAACTCATTGCCCTTCCAATCACCTGCAGTAATTGCCCAATTTATCTTGAAAATGAAGTGAAACATTCCCAGAGGAACATTTCATTGGTATCTTGAAAGAAAAGAGAGGGGGGAAAAAACTACAATTGCAAAAACATTTACATTATTCAAACACTAGGGAAATGGACACGTTTATTTAGATGATATAAAATTAACCTTCAGCACCTCGTAGAAATTCTGCATATTTTCTAATACGGACAGAAGATATGTGTTAGAAGATACACATATCTACCTAACTTCTAGAGCTTTCTTCCTGACTGGAAAAGCAGATCTTTTAAAATTATTATAAACAACATGTGTTGCTACGTATGGCTATTAATCCAAAAAGCCAGTCCACCCCTTACTTAACCAGTCTTTGATGTTAAAGGTAGATAACTAATTTGAAGTCTTTCAAAAATAAATAAAAGATCTTTGAATGTACACAAGACTACTCCTCACATTGTCTCTGCTATAGTGAAACCACTCAAAACTGTGGTATATTTATTAATAATGATGGTCTCCAGTAATGAGTTTTTGGACCCTTTCTCAGCCCTTTAAGAAATATCAGCTGACTGTGACTTTCTAAGTGTTGCCCTCTGATGTAAGACCCTTTTCAATTGTAGGCAATTTAATAGAGAAGTCAGGGGAAGACACCTTGCCATATTAGGATATGGGGAAAGTAATTCTTGCAGTTTTCTGATCCTGCCTGCTTTCCATGAATCTAGAAGTTCAGATCAGCACCTCTCTCATGCATTCTTTGATATTTTTTAACAAAAATACTCTGACAAGGATACGCAAGAGAAAGGACCAGATATTTCTAAGATGACTCTATTGTAAGATAAGAAAGACAACATCCTCCTTATTACTAAAAGCAAAAGTTTTCTGTGTTTATGGGAGTCTGGAAGGACACCTCACAGAATGATGAAGAAATTAAAATTGTTCAACATATAGGAAAGAATATACTGATGGTTTCCATTTGAAATTTAGATTATCAGAAGCAGATGACCAAGAGATGAAGACTGGGGTTGGGCTGGAAGATGTTTCACACAGGGACAAGGAATGAATGCAAGCAAATTAACATAAAATAAAACAAACAAACAAAAAAAAACCAAAAATGATCACCTTTTGGAAAATAATTTTCCCGAATTCCATAAAGCTAGTGAGAAATGCCAAGGGGAAAAAAAAAACTGGCAAAAAACCCCATGCACAAAATCATAAACCTTTTCCCCAACAAATCACTTAATTTCTAGAGCAATATATATATATGTATATATATATGAAAAAGTTTTCAGCTTCTCCTGTCACTTGTACTAAAGTTCATTTTGGAAATTACACTAAGTGCGTAGAACAACCTATTTGTGTATAGACCATGTTGTGGATTGTGAAGAGCCCCAAATCAACATCAAAACGTAAATACACATTTAAGCTGTACCATATTTGATACTGGATAAGGACACAGTAGAATTATTGCTTCTCTCTTGATGAATCTTTATGTAGTCCAAATAGGATAAGAAAGTACTAGCTTCAAGTACAAAGACTTAATTTATCAAACTTAAATTGGAGCCTGTGGTAAAATGTTGAGTTACAAAGCCTCAGTTTGAAGTTACATTGCTGGCAATTTCATACCTTTCTGGTGCTTTGTCCTGTGTATGAAAATCTGTGGTATTTTTAGTTTGTTTTAACTTATTGCTCTCCCACCAAAGGTGAAAATTCCTTTCTTTTATCCTGACTGTCACAGAGGCAGACCGTCTTTCCTATGGCCCCAGCCATCCCACCTGCCGCCTGCTATAAGCTATTGCTTTCATGGTTACTCTAACAGTTTAATCAGTAAAAATAACTTTTTTACTCCAAGTTAATTAAGTAAGTTTTGATGTGACTGTTTCCACCACTATACATATGGATTAAAGGGATCGAGTAGCAATATGGAGCTAAGCACAGGGAAGATATGATACCTCTGACAGGGTGATCTTGGCCAGGGAGAAGCTTAAACTGACCCCTGAAACTGTAACCTAAGAGAATGATTCCATTATTAGAGCTTGCTGCCGTGAAAACAGGAGCTGTGTTTTTTCTCTTCTCCTCTGCACTCCCAAATTTGGAATTCTGAATCCTTTTCTCTGAGTAGCTCTGGTGGCTTCTGAACAAGGCTCTTAGCTTAACTCACTAAGCCAGAAAACAAACGCCTGAGCAGTTTTCACGTGTTTGTGAGTTAGTCTTATAAATGTCAGCAATGGTACAAAAGTGGGGAGTGCAGAGAAGAAGCTGCAGGATGAAAGTAGTATAGCAGACACAGAACTTTGCTAGGATAAAAGTTTTCCAGATATACTGGAAAAAATGTTACTGAAACAATGAGTTTCTGTATCTTTGCATATGTTTCTATACGTTCTTTCTCTCTACAACAAATTTTAATTCAGACTCTTGCAGTGAAATGATATGCAGCATTGTCTACTACTTGCACTAGTACAAAAATAGGCACAGTGGATAATCCAACAGGACAAATGGGAAAACATGACCAATGCTAAAAGACCCAAATTGTTTCAAGGTAAGGAAAAGAAAACTTATAAAATTATAGATCCATAGGAATTTACCAACCTTAATTTCACCCTTGAAGTTATATCATACTTAATTGCCTGAGTAGATGAAGTTCCTGGTTCACTGTTTCTTAGATTTAAGAGAAGCAGTCATTATTTAACTTGTCTTCAGCCTTCCTATCTCAGTTGGTGTCCAAAAGACAAATAGCAACACTTCTGTAACTGTGTTGCTATCACAGTTCCTCTGAAAAAAGCTATCACTTATTAAACAAAAATTAAAGACAATGAAAACTCTAAGAATACCTTTGGAGGGAGACCAAGAAGCATAAATAAAGTTAAATCTAATACTGGCAACAAGAGTAAACAGATACAAAAATACTAGAAAAAAGAAAATCTATACTGAAAATTAAAAAGTTTCTGCACAGCAGAGCTGGAGAATTCCTCATTAAACTTTTATTGAAAGCCTTGAATAAAGTATGTTTATGATCAAGAATTGTGGACTTTGTTTCTCCTGTATGAATTGCACAGTTCAGGGATTCTGATCAGCTGTAGGGACCAGAATCTTTTTTTTTCCTGCATGGTTTCTGTGTTGAGCAATTGCCAGCTGCTGAAATCCAAGAGGTATCTGCTACTTTGACGCAGAATTCACATTTAGATGTGCTTGTACCTACTGAAATCCCCGCAGTGCCTGGTTGATGGGTCTTCCTATATTATCAGAGATAAACCTACCACCAAATTCTCTCCGTGCGGATTTCCTTTGAATTTACACTGGCCAGGCACATCTGTTAGGCATTTTTTTGTTTGTTCATTTGTTTTTCCACCTCTCCTTGGAGTGAGATTTCCTTGATATGGTTCCAAATCTTTCCTTGCCACTTAGGACAATGAGGCATGTGCTCCTTTGCCTTCCCCTCTGCCACCTTCTGCCCCATTTTGCTACTTTAAAGTTTGGACTGCTGTAGTGTATACATGGATTTAAGCAGCTACTGGTTTACATGTGTCAGACTCCTGGAAAGTGTTTTCATGGACCATGTTGCATGGGAGCAGATCCTTCAGAGATCTTTTTTGATTAAGCATGTACCAAATGACTGCCTGTGATACAGAGAGACAAGACTGGATTCAGCCCAAGCAGTTTCCAGGTTAATAGCTAAGACCATGTAGACACCCACAACTCATTTATGAAGCTCACACTGTCAACCAATACTTGAAAAGCTTAGCAGAAACTCAATTGAATTAATTACATACTGGGGGTTTTCAACTTATGGAAATACTCTAGGTATAGTTTTGTTTATCTGAGGCATTTTAAGCTCTATAATTTTTCATAGAAGTAAATAATTTTCTGCATCTACTTACAGTTTAATTGTAAGAGGGACTTATGTGTTACCATTTCTTTGAGAGTCTCCCAAGAGGTTTTATTGCCAGCCTTAAGTAAAGCATTTTTTTGGTCATGGATATTATTTTCCTCACTCCTCATACAGATTTTTGGCTTTTTTCCTAATAAAAGCCTGTTTACAAGGAATATCATCTAAAAGAAATCTTTTTCCTTAACATGGTGATTCAGCAGTAGATTATTTGCCTTCTAGTTTTGATATTTCCTTTGGAGGCTCCTTAATTACTTCCAGTGTAGGGAGAGGGGATATATAGCATGAATGATGTATTGAAAACTACAAAATCCAGAAATTTGCCAGATATTCTACATGTATATACAATCACAAATGATATACTGTTTTTTCAAAAGTAACAATTTATCCTTATAATAATTATATTTTTAAACAGATCAAGTAGCAAGATGCCTTAAATAATAAGACATTATTTTGTGTTTAAGAAAACAAATTTCCCTTGTTAATAGATAAGATACAGAAAACTACAAGTGGCATGAGATAAAACTCCCTTGGGGTACAACTACTCAGTTTCTGCAGAAGCTATATACCCAAAGAGAAAAATCCATAAAAGATCTGGAAGTAATCAGAAACTATTGTAGTGTTTTGGCTAGGGGAAAAAGAAGAAAAAAAGAAGAAAAAAGTAATAAAATTCTAAATCTGATGTAAGAAGGAACAACACTGCAAAAATTAATGTATTTTTTTTAACTTTATGGTTTATTGAAGAAATCTGCCACTCCAACAGCAACACAGCTGTGACATGTTCAGCTAGGCTGAGGGAACAAAGACCAGCTAATCAAGCACAGATCTTGTCAAACATAACACATCTTCATCCATTTTTATGCTAAAATATTTTAAAATTCAAATAAAAATGCCTATTTTAGGAAAAGTGAAAATCCTTATATGTTTATTATCAATTATCTATTAAAAATTGTTTTCAAGGACTTGGAGGTATGATTATGGTTTATATTAGAAATAAAGAAAATAAAGCCTTCAAATTAACCTCAATGTTACTCTAGTGAGGTAAGTAATACTATGAAAAAATATAATGGATGCAGGCAACTGCAAATTACAGTACAAGAGAGATTCTGAAAATACAAAGTAGTGCTTTTTGTTCTTCTCCAAACCCACAAATGATGCACCATCCCTACAGGAGTTCCTTTAAAACTTAGAATGTATTTTTCACAGAAACTCCAAATTCCTTTGGGGGAAAGGCTTGATTGCATATCCCTCAGAGTCTAAAAGGCTGCCCATATGAACTGAATTATCCATGACATGTACCTTCAGACATTTGTAATGTGATATTTCATGTAAATTTAGACCATACCTTGGATGTGAGCCGCTGGCAATGTTGATTTTATTCAGGAGCTCAGATAAAAAAAAAATCTGACATCCTTGCTAATCTGTAGTCGTTAACATGGAATTTCCAACATAAAAAGCATAAAAGCATCTAATTTGCTGTAGCAAATGAAAGGAAAACAAACGTAGTATTTCCCTTTCCTCTTCAATGTCTAAAGTTACTCTGCCCTGTGCAAACAAAATTGTACTTTTCAAAGGTTTTTATTATCGTCATCTATCTTTGGAGTGACACATTTCAAACTTCCCCACATAATCTGTAACATGTCATTCAATTTGAATATGAAGGATTTACCCATGATAGGAAGAAAAGCCCCAGTTACATTGGGAATACTAAAAAAACACAGTACTTTATATGGTCTTTCCAGCTCATATTAATTAATCTTTTATATGGGAAAGCTCAGGTAGCACTATCTATTTTTTTTCATAGAGATGAGTTATCCTCATTCGCTGCGGAAAACATCTCCTAAGGTCCTAATTCCAAGTTCTGTTAGCATTAGGCTGGATTACAATAGTTGCCTGTCTGTCGTTCTCTTCTTCTAGTCGTCTTATGTATTAGTATTTTTGTAGCATTTACCTCGTTTTGATAGATACTTTAAAAATGTAAACAGAAGAAAATAGCATTTTCACTGCAGATGAGTAGAACTACAGACCTATAGTATTAAAGACAATATTCTGTGGAGATGCAATTCTACAGAAGAAATACTCCAGGAGTTAGGAAGGTGAGGGGAGGAGGCTGCAATTTGAGCCCCCTGTTAACCAGGTACTGCAGAAACAATTAACATCTCTCCACCAGCAAACACTACAGCATTAGCTCCTGAAGTCCTTAATAATAAGCGGACATCAGGAGACAAAATTGTCCTTATTTAGAAGACAAGAAAACAACCCTAAAGTATCAGATGGAGTATAAAACCCAAAAGCTTGCAATTTCCCCAAGTAATTAGGTAAATGGAAAATAGTTCTTCCTAGCAAACAGTGAAGAAAATGAATAAATGTTTGAAACTCATCACATCACCACAGGTATAAATCTAATCTTATTTTTAAAACAGTAAAATACTCTGAGATAAAACCCAACATGTATAATAGTCAGAAAAAAATAACAAATTGATTTTAGCTGCATTTGTTACATAGCTTTACTGAGATGTCTAAAGAAAAAGCATCTCAGAAAGAGCTTAAATTTCTCTCTCTTCCTCTCAATCAATATTTGAGGCAAAGTTTCATCTCTAGGGCCCTTAATGGCAGGAATTCCTGGAGCCAGCAAATGAGTAATGTTAAACCTATGATTAGATGATGAGGCCATCAAAGACACTAGACCCTAATGCTACATTCCACTTTATTCCTGAGAACTGCAGTAAAACCAAAGGCTAGGGAAGAAAGGACTGTAAGTCATTCCTTCCCTCAAAAAAACGCTTCCAGAGTGGCTAAAAACAAAGAAAAAAAAAAAAAAAAAGATGCATGACATGAACATAGAGCTCAAACGCCTTAATGGATCTTTTGGAATTTTCCTGGAACCCAGGACTTCACCATTAGGTAACAAATTTTCCAAATGCCCTGCTAGAGGAGGTTTGAAGTTCAAATCCCACTGAGCTTTCCTGCCAAGGATGTATTTTTCTTTTACTTTTTCCTAACTGATACCCCCTAAAAGAGGAAGGAAAAAAGGGAAGAGGAAAAAAAAAGAAAAAAGAAGATTTAATGATTTCCTTATGTCACAAGCTTGAAGAAATGCAACCTACAGACACAGGTAAGTTGGAACACCTACCTCCAAAATCTATTGCAAATGTTTATTATTTTCAGATAAATTCCTCAAAAGTAGAACTCAGTTTCAATTGTCCCTAAAAACTCACTTGCTTTCAGTACATTTTTGATGTAAGATCTCACTGTTCAGCAGTAAATGCCCAAGTAAAGCTAAAACCAAGTAATTTTCCTTGATAATAATATAACAAGTTAATCTGGGCGTTTTATATACTAACTTGGTTTGAGCTGAACTGGTATTATAATTCTGTGTGGAACCTGGTAAATGAAACATTGTTGTGAGATTTTAGAGAACTATAAAAACTTGTAAAGTTATTTCAATCTACTAGGCCATTGTATTTTTCTTATATTTTACAAAATTAACAAAGTTCTAAAATGCTTGCTCATAACTGGCAATTTAAGTAAAAGGGTACATATGCAAAATCAACCAATAACACTCTGTCAAAACGAATGATAATTAAGATACAAATAATCCAAATAGCATGAGGATGAGCTTTGAATATTTTATTCGTGAAAGCAATTCAAAACATTATTTAGATTTCTGAGAAACCCATTACTGCTACATAAAACCCCCAATAATTACCCACAGATTTTTTAAAATGGAAATATTCTGCTTCTTTCAGTTCTTGAGGACTACCTAAACCATGTTTCTCTGCTTTTTATATAGGGACAGCTCCATAAAATATCCAATCACTTATGTTATGTATATCAAAGGTAATAAAGTCAGCACAAAGTAAAATTAAAAAAAATACTAATTAAAAGGCAGATTTCAACATAAAATTGTGACAACAGTGTTCTATTTATGTATTCTAAAAACGAATGGGCTTGAAAGAGAGTTTATACAGAGAAAAAATGCGTCATGTAAATCCACACACTATTGGAAAACAAACGCAAATAGGCGTTTATACCCTGTGATCTACAGAACGTATATTTAAAAAAAATCTACAATTTATATGTTGCCAGAAGAAATTAACTTGTATTTTCTTATACTGAAATGGAAAAATAAAGCAAACTGCAAGATACAATTCTTAGGCTGGCAGTAATCTAGCACTATGCAAAGAAACTAATACAATCAAAACCAGAGAATGCCTTACCTGTGAGCAAAGTAGCATAACCAGTTCAACCACTGAAGTACTTGACTTCATACAAACCAGACCTGAAACAAAGAATCAAAAATTAATTTGAAATATCAGAGATATTTTGCTATTATAGCTCCATGGTTTCTGAAATCCATAAAATATGTACAATGTATATTTTTTTTTATCATTCAAAACCACTGAAACAAGTTTCAAGCGCAATTAACTGAGAATTCCAGATTCAAGAATACTTAAATGTTCAGAAAGCATCAAGGAATCACCTAGAATAATCTATACCAGCTCAGGACACAATGTTTTTCCATTATGCGTTCTTTGCATTTAGCTTAGTTCACTATTCAAATAAATAAATAAATGAACATTGTTATAATCCAAAGCAATTTACTATATGATAAACAAAGTAAACAACCTTTGAATATTAGATCATGTAAATTCTTAAGAATAAACTAATCACTTCTTAACAAGTAGAGAATAAAAGCCTCTGCTTAGAAATTATTTTAATTTTCATCTGGTAATTGATTACCCTGTAACTGAAAGCTTGAGTGTTAATGAAAGAGGCCTTCATGTGAATCCTTATTTTTATTAAATTCAATTCATAATTTGTGGGGCCTGCTTCTTAAAACAAACCTTGAATTATGCAGTCTAACTGCTACTCATTGTTTTGTAATTAATTTCAACAATAAATCCCTAATAACCTTGTCACTATTGGAAATAGTTGTTTGCAGCTTTGGAAATGTCAATTTACTTTCTGAGAGAATGATGTCATATATAAATATTTAAATGATGCACTGTAAAGAGACAAGGAGGAAATTTCACTTCTGTTATCTAAAATCATATAGACATTGATATGACGCTTTAGGGCATGGAAACACTTTGCTTGTGTTATGAAAATGATAAATGATAAATGATAAATATAAAACTTACAAGTAAGGACTAAATAGGAGGCTGAAAAGCAAACCGATGTGCTTTAAGTTGGTTTCTACAACAGGGGTTAGAGACAAAAGCACTCCTAACAATAGCATGGATATTTATTTTGGGTAGTGGATAAATGCCCTTTAGTGCCCATTTTGCTAACAACCCCATCCTTATTGTATGGTAACACAGAACAAGCTGTAAGCAGCCACTAGGATTCCATTTTATCAGATATGTGTGCAGACAGTTAATGGAATAAGAGGCAGATGTGCAAAGCTCATTTAGGGAGACAATTGCTGTAATTGATCAGCTATTCTCATGCTCAAGTGCTAGAGGATCAGAAAGATTAATGAGATACTTATCACCTGCAGGCTACCTCCACTGTTTGAAAGCTGACAAAGAAAATCCAAACAGATGACTCAACTCTACAGTTAAGCCAATGCAGGTAGCACAGACACATCAAATATTTCATCATAGAATGTTTCTGATTTACTACGAATTCACCTCATATTCTGTAAAACTAAAAAAACCCCAAAAGTTACCTTTCTGTCACACACTCATCATCTTTCAAAATCAGACTTCAGGTGTACTAAAACATGACTAAGGCAAACTAACACTCTTAGAAACATATCCCTGTGCTACAGTCTTCTAAATTTGTACTTCTAATTTTACAGCAAAAGGACAAATGTATGCAGAATAAGCACCATACGCAGTTATGAAAAATAAACCAACTGAATTACATAAAAATGATTATGCATCAGCAATAACTTCTTGGCATCTTCACCACATTTTCAAAAAGAAAACGATGCAAATATATCTTTCAAAGATAAACACAAAATTAATATTTTATGGCTTAATTAATTTAATTAGGGATTCTTATGCTACCTGTGCAGCTTCAAACAATATAAAAAAAACAATACAATATAAAAATATTTTATACAATACAATATAAAAATATAAAAAAAAGTTTGGAGTGTGGACCAAAACACATGCCTAAAATGGCACAAAGCTGGCATAATTACTCATGATTATCATCCAGATAACAATGATTATCTAGTCCTAATAACACAACCAATAGACATGATAAAATAGGACTCTGCTTGAAGGAGTACTGAGTGCAAAATTAACCATAATAATAATTTTTAATAGCTTGATCATTCTATGGGTTTAAGTAAACTGGTCATCTGACCTAACATTGGTGTCTTTTCACTATTTTTCTCTGGACATGACTTGATAATTTTGCAGATCACATCCAGCTTGGATGTAGCATTCCAGCATCAGACAGGAGACTCAAACTCATTTTGGTGAAATTCATGAAAAGAAAGAGAATGATACAGAGCTGACATCTGGTTGGCACATCAGTAGGCCCATTTGTTGTAGCCAGCTCTGTAATTGCCTGATGAAACAACCCATTGATAATAGCCACTAACACCTCTCATAATCAGTAGTATTTAAAACAACATTTTAAGAAGTTGTTTTTCATGTCCAAAAGAAACAAAAAACTACCTCCGAGACTGTAGCACTTTTCACATATGAAAAGACAGAGTGAGACAGCAAAGCCTCATAAAAGAAGTTCACAGTGTCAAAGATGCTCATCTCATTCTACAGCAGAAATTGTGCTGTATGCACAATTATGTGTGTGCAGCACTCTTGCTAAAAGTAAGCAAAAATAGGTAGGAAGAAGGAAATAAAACCATAAATACTTTCTATTCATCTTAAAGTACTCATACCATACATGCCTTAAAGTAAAACAGAATACAGAAACCTGAAACATTTATAGCAGGGCCACCATTTTGTGTTATAAGTTTCTTACTTACCCACCCCCTAATCCCACTTCAGGGACTCCTTCCAGTCCAATCATGAGGGAAAGTGTGTGCCCTCCATTAAATGCTCCATTTCCTCCCTCCTAGCTGCCAAGGGCTCTACTGTGCTTTTTCCTATTTTCGCCTGTTCCTGATTGTGCAGTTAATACTTGAGATAAATAACGATTTTTTTTCCCTGTTACACAAAACATAATTAATCTTCAAAGTCTAATGTCAGACCTGTCATGCAGTCAATATTAGAGAATGATAAACACAGATCAGACCTAATGGAGGACAGATCTATTTCTGCCTATTAGGAAAAACTGTCACAGTGCAATCTCTGGTTTATGAAGATCCCACATCATCAAAAGCTGTAGGAGTAAGTCAAGGAAGAATCACAATCCCTGTCCTGTTTAACTTTTCCTTCACAGACCAGAAAGAAAAGATAATGTTAATACTCTTTTGGTTTTCAAATTTGCGCCGTCCTCTCTTCTAGGAGTCCAACTTGTGTGAATAGCCTCACTGCTTTTGGCATGGTAGAGGAACTAAAATAATTTCCTTCAGTGAACAGTCTATATTTCAACAGAAATAAATAAATAAAATGAAAGAGAGATAGAAAAAGTTCTGTTCCCATTTTACAGACAGAAGACACAAACCAGTTGAGGTATCTTCATAAAATCAAATAGAATTTGTAGTATGAATCAGAATAAATATCAGTTTTCTAAGTTCCATATGCATTAACAACTGCATTTATTCTTCCTCTCTGCTGCTTTGCAGGATTCAATAGATTTTTTAGCATATGAAAAATTTTATTAGTTTTAACATAGTGAGGAAACAAAATGAAAAAAAGCTTTGAAAAATAATGGCTTCTCTGATAGAAGAAAGCACACAAATTTAAATTCAGTTCTCTTCCCCCTCCTTAACTCTAATGAGAAAAAGTATTTGCAACTCAAAGTACAACTGTTGCCTGCATTCTTCAGCTGCAGATAAGTTCTTCCTATGCCATCTGTATCAAATGCCATTAAGGAAGCTAATGTAATTACTAAAATACAAGTGGATATTTCCTGCATACAGTGAGGTTAAAGAGGTCACTGTTTAACTGACTGGAGTACGTGCCTTTTACATTTGCTGTTCTCAGTACTTTTCTTCATGGTCTATTCTCAGTCCGTTAAATATAGCCATCAAAATTCAGCAATTTGATGGCAACAATGACCGCATATACGGATGCAAAAACTGGGAGCATCAAGTGCATGACCTTGGCTAATCTGGAATAAATGATGTATGCCTGGCAATTATCTTGAAATGCTCTGGTTTACTTGACTTCTTTTTCAGTGTTCTTCTGTTGGTCCAAAGATACGCTAATTATTTCTTTTCACTATGACTTATTAATGTCTAAAAAAAGATTAATTTCAGCTATACTGTTTTAGTCATGACTGTGGCATTAATGAAGTCATGGGTTCAAAACCTCCAAGTCACCATGTTGAACTAGTCAGCATGAATTTCCATTTTGAAGAAATATAATGTAGGCTGATAAAATCAATTTTTTAAAAAAATCCTTATGAAATAAGATCATGGTTTTGAACTTCTTTTTATTATTATTAATACAATGTGTGTATGAGTCTAACTGAATACCACCACAATTTCATCTGGTATTTATCAAGGTTTGCCTGCATTTTCTTGCAATGATTTTACTTTGTGTCAACTTAAACCCTTATTGGAACTGGAATCAATTGTAATATTAGCAAAAACAAAAGTTAAATGTTTTTATAGCTCATGTTCAACTTACAAAAAAAGATGCAATTAACAAAACTTTACAGCCTGAAGAAATCATTCACTCAATTACAGCTTCAATTTATCTAAAAAATCTCAGGTACGGCAAAATAAAAATCTTGAAAACATTTAATCCATTTAAACCAGTTCACAGAGAAAACTTGGTCTTTTTTTACTCCTGTACAGCATGTCATCAAAAATACAGAAACTTTGAATAGAAAAAAAAATGCTTATGAAAAAATAAACACGTTATTATATCCATTATTTTATTAACATGTGAAAGTGTCTAAAATGTACCTAGAAAGAAGCAAAAGGACCTAAATGTAGGAAAAACAAAAAAAATCAGAAAACTGTAGAATTCTCCTTTGTAATTGTATTTTTGTAAGGTAGTCTATTTTTTATTTCCTAGTGATATAGTCATCATGTACTTTCAACAAAACTGTATTGTTTCAAGTGGTTTATTATAATTAAGGGTAACTCATACTGTGATATCTCTTCCCATAATCCTCAGTGACATCGGTGCCATGGGACAGAGTGAGTACACTCACAAATTGTGTTTTCATTTTTTCTAGACTATTCTCTTATACTTTGTTCAGCATTTGTTAGAAGTGGCACAACAAAGTTTCAAGGACATTTCACACTGATGAGGGAAACTAAAGCATGTTTTGGCTGTGAAACTACTAGGAAAAAAAGTGATGGTGATGTTTTGGTTGGAAATGTGAGTTTTCCTTAATATTTATTCATTCTTTACAACCATCCTTCTTCTACCAGCAAAATCTGGAGAATGATTTCTTGAAGTATCTTTCTAAATCCACCTTAGACCAAAGTAATAACCTCAGGTCCTTTTTTTTGACCATTTAAGTTATTTGGATAATTTAAATCCACATTATTCCCTCTCTTTCACAGGCTGTCACTCAGAGAAAACTAAATTCAAACTGATGGTTTTAATAAATTACCAAGTTGCTGGTGAGTTCCCTACAGATCTGAAATGAGATAGTATGGAGAAAAAATATAAAGATAGGTGAAAATTTTGAAAGTAAATGCCAAGTATGTAAAACTTAAACTGAAACAACAGATGTTCTTATTCCAAGCAAAACAATTATTAGGGGAAAAAATGTGTACTAGCAAAATGTAAAGTTTTGCAAGATTATAGTCAGAATTGGTTTTAGAACCACACATGTCACATATTTTGTAGACATTTAAATTACACTAATGGTCTTAATTTATGAAAAGCAAACTTAGGATTTGAAGAAAGTCTGCAGATGGAAGTCACAGCCAGGTTGCAAAATAATTACAACTTCGCTTTTACTAGATGAAAGAAAACACTATTGCAAAGAACATAACTCACTAAAATAACAGAGTCAGGGTTATGGATTTAACAATCCCTTCAGCAGCCTTGACTGACATTCCCACCAGCTCTAGGGACCATGAAGGATGGCTGTATTAGTACTCCAGACTGTTTGTTGTATGTGTAGATCTCCTTTACAGAACAGAAGAGTGACACAGAAAAACACAGTCGTTGTGAATTTGTCTCAGTGCTTTTCAGTTCATCAAGACAGTTATAATTCTTAAAGGATTTTTGTTATGGTGCAAACATTGTACATTATAAGCAATATTCTTTGTATCTGGTACCCGGATACCTAGGGAAGGTATCATACAGGCCATCAAAAGAAATACCTCTAAAATATTATCAGAAATTTTTAGAACTCACACCTTAATAAGAGATAAACACCTCAAATAAACAGAAATAGGTCAACAAAACCCTTCCGGATTTTAACCCAACTCAAAAGGATCAGCCCTTTTAGCCTAATTAGTAAAATAAAACAGATCTTAATACTGGGATAGTATTTAAAAGAATGTTATGCAACAGTTTCTTGAATTATTTTATCAAAGTGAGAAAACCTATACTTCCTCACCGCTCCAGTTACTAAAAAGGAATCTAAAAGGGGACTATAAAACATCCAGATGGAATCACAGAATGGCAAAAACCCTTGAGAGCATACCCACAGAGAGGGGATTTATTACAATGTATACATGATTTAGTTTTAAAATTACAGACTTTGGTACTGTAATCCCATGAGCTGCAATGATACAAAACTGATGCTGGTGCCACAGCACTTTGAAGAGGCAAGCCCTATGCAAACCTGTGGATTTTTTGACAATTTTCCATTAGTGTAATGGGATGCACAAATTCTCATTCATTTAATGAGAAGGAGATAATTTCATCTCTAAAATAAAAGCCACTGCCACTGTTCAGTTTAATAAAGTTTATTTGCAAAACTGATCCAGTTTTTCACTTAATGCCTGTGGTAATTTTCCATTTGGCCAGTAGTCCATTGGGATTTACTCAACATATGCATTTGTGTTTCCCTGTCATTCTCTTAAAACAGTATTTCTTTGGACAGATCTCTTTCCAAATATCTGTTTTGACATAGTGAAACAATTTGCTTATCTAATTGCTATATCAGAACAGACCTATAATCTACATCAATATATCATGCATCAATTGAGAAACTGTTCTAATTAGCATTAATAACATAAAAATATTCTTTTCATATAAAAGAATTTAACACAAATGTTAATCACAAGAAAACCATTGCCTGTTAAATTTAGGCAAAGCAGATTTTTGTTCTAATGGTATGATACTTATTATTTACTAGAATTTAATGTGTAAATGAAATGTATTCTCTCCTGAAGTCCTCTTCCAGACTGTGATTGAAAACATCCAAACCAGTGATCACATGGCACTGCAGCTGATCAAATTCAATTACCTCTAATCTTGAAAATTTCTATAAAATTGAACTATTGCTTTTCTATTGAAGGATAGTTCAGTTGCAGGTAGACTTGAGTAACTTATAAACATTTTATTTCATCATAAGCCTGGAAGAACTAAAATCAAAAACTCTTCAATTTTAGGTTCTAGAAAATCTCGTATTTATCTAGAAATTATCTCAAGGAAAAGCATTATGTTTCCCCCCACAAACCCAATAGTCCGCTGTGAAAATTAAAATATGATCTGGAAAGCCTTCTGATTATCATAGTAGGCTATTTTTCAAATAAGTGGCTTAGAGTGAATAAATATCTGCCACAGCTGCTGCCTCAGAGATTTTATTACAATGGAAGAAATAAGAAAAAAGATGGATAAAGACATTTAAAAATTAAATTAAAATGTGAAAATTTAAAAGATTTTTCAAGTTTTCTCATGAGGTATTTTCTCAAGATGTCATTCCTGTCCTGATCAAGTTACTAATTCTATGATTAAATTTGTAAAAAAATTACTATATGAAAATAAGTAACACAAAGAAGTTGCCACATCAATACATCTGAAAAAAACCCCAGCTGTTCTGAGATTTTTATATTCTACTGATTCCTCAAAATTTTCTCCTTTCCTTTCCTTTTTTTTTTTTTTTCGGTCCTTCATCTTCTCTCAAATCTGTGTTTCAGGAAATACACTTTGAAACTAATACTTCAACAGCGAATTTTCAAAGAACTATGCAAGCAGACATAAGAACATTATTTTTACTCACTAACACAAGCAAATGTTTATACTTCATACTTTCACTACACCTATGGTGCTTTGTCCTCATCTCGAGAACCTTTTCCAATTCTTTCTAAAGCTGTCAAAAGTGATATCCTGGACAAGATGGATCATAGGCATGACCCCAAATGATAGCCTCTAGAATATCATGCTTTCCCTGAAAAGGCATTACTCAGTGTTATATTTTCCTTAGGTATTAATTTTTTATTTTTATTCCTGAATTTTACCAACTTTTTCTTAGGTTCAGTCTATAACTTATTTGATGCCCTGTTTTCTGTGCTTATTTATTCTTTTTTTTGTTTCTCTTCTCTTTTTGTAAACATAGGAATTGGTTTATTTATTTTTTTTCTTACTATTTCCTTCTAGTTCTTTGTTACATTCTTTCCTATCATTAGGGGAAGTATTATCATCATGCCGTGATGCAACTGAAATATGTGTCTGGTGAATGACAAAAAAGGATTGTGAGAAAAGGTTAAGCTGCGCAGCAATAAAACCACTTACTCTTTACTGGTCCGTCTTTACATTTCTTCTCTAGCAGCCTTGGGGCCCCAGTGAGTGAACCATTGCAGCTACAAGTACGAAGTATAATAAAAGCTCACAGAGCTCATGAAACTTCCTAAATTTCTAAGATCAAGATGACCATTATTTTAACTAGGTGTGATCTCCTGAGTAGAAAAACAATTTTTTATATCTTTCAAACTGTTGGAAAACCAATGTTTTGCTTATACAGTAATTGTTTCCTGAGAATTCAATAACAAGGAGAAAATATATCTCCCTTTCCAAGTGAACTTCGCTGACCTTATTTGGCAGCCATCAGATCTTGCTTCTATCCTGAAGCCCTACTGACAAATGGTAATCATTCTGAAACACTGTCTCTCAAAACACAAAAACATACCACAGTCATAGATCTCTTAAAAAAACTCGTATTTCTCATGTTTCAGTTTTCTTTATTTACTTGACAGTAACATTGTTATGGACTCTCCCTAGACCTGCTTTGACATCACTTTGCTGTCTTAATTTGACATATCACAACTGTCTCTGTTGTCTGACAAGTTCTTTCAGCATGAGGTTTTCTCATTGCAAGAAAATCTCCAGACAAGTATAAAGGGACTGAATCTTAAAATTCCATACACCATCAAACAAAAATAAGATATGATATGATATAAGACAATAGATTTTTAGCAGGTTTGGGTTTTTTTATGAGGGAGGTAGAATTTAACATAAAACTACACTGAACACAGTAAAGATATAGTATCTTCTTGCAAAAATAATCCCAGGTCTGAAGGGAATCTGTTCACATCTAAATAAATCATGCTTGATGGTTTATTAATGTCTATGCTATAATTAACATCTTTTTCTATCAAAAAGGCTCTATAAACTGGTATATTTTTAAGATACAAGTGTAGTAGTTTCTCAAGTTAATTGAATCTAGAAGTTTTGTACAATATTCCTTTTTTAAGCCTTGAAAGCATGGAAAAGAGCACATCCATATCCAAACAGATGAACCGCAGAAGTGCCTTTAAATCATCAGGACAACTAAGGAAGTTTGGTAAATTTGGTCCCTAATTAGAATGCTTCAGCCTGGTTCATAAGAACAGGTGATAAGTAGACATAGCTAAGGAATACGGAAGGAAAAACTGTGACCAGCCCCAATGAGATTAATTTTGTAAAGAACCTGGACAGAGAGCTCAGGATGCATGGAAAAAGATCATTAGATGATGCTTCATAAGAAATACATCTATCAGGGCAAAACCTGATACAGAGATATTATTTGCAAACCTGATACAGAGATGTTATTTGCACCCTATAGATTTTCAGAGCTAGGTAGTTCTCTGGAAAATACTGCTGGTAAAATAAAGTAGATTGATTCCACTTTTAAGCCTTTAGAGGACAAGGGGTGGGGCAAATACCAGCCTAACTGTTTCAAGTCCAAAATCAGGCAGAGTCCCCTGCTGAGTTCTGAATGATGAATTAAGTGGAATAAGAACCAGAGAACCTCTGCCTGTGGGGAGCTTCAGTCACAGCATGAACATCCTGTAGATACTGAATACCTTTTTGGCACACCACCTCGTTTTTCTTTGGACCTGGACAGTAGAGGAGAAAATAATAAAGGGGGAAAAGGTGGCTGTTCTAAAAAAAACATAAATAATTGTACAACTTAGTCCAGTGTTACTATACAGCACTGCTGTATAGCTGATATGATGAGTCCACCTACAGGCTGTGTTACAGTAGTGCCTAATAGTAGTACATACTAAGAATTTTCTCCAAAATCTTTTTAAAATTATTTCCTTGAATTAACTTTAAATAAATTTCTTGCTAACTTTTTGTTCTTGTTGTTGTAGGAAAACTTCCTCAAAGAAGAAAATTATTTTCCAGTAAAGCTGAACGTTAGTACAAGAAGAAACACAGAAGGACATCTGACTTGGCTGGTATTACACCAAAAGATAGACTATGAAGTCATCAGGGAAGATACTCTTCTAGAGTTCTAAGGCAAAAAGATCAGTCCTTTCTAGGCCTTATGGCTTGCAACTGGAATACACGTGACTAGTTTGAAAAAGAAACTTGTGAGAAAGCAGCTAATTCTGCTGAAGGTAAGTGCGACCCAAGGGTCACAAACAACTAACTCCTTTTCTTGCTCCTTAAAGCCTCCAGTATTTTTGTATTTCCTTGTGTGCTTTAAAAGAACAGCAATGGGTGCTCTTTGGTTTCGAATAGTAAAATTTTAGTAGTAGTACTTTCAACAGTAATTTAGTTACCTCAAAAATTTAATGGCTTCTATATTTTCAATGACTTTCAGAGCTTCTGTCCAGCAAACCTGACTGCTTTTACACTGTTACTGCCTTTTTCTTTCCTAAGGGCATTTTTTTTATTATTTGTTTGTTGTTGTTTTTTTTTTTTTTACAGCTGCAGTCTCCTTACTAAACTTTACAATTAGTCTCCCATTTTCAGTCATTTTTTTCTCCATTGGCAGAGCAACAGAACAACACCAATTTCTGTCTAATGGGAACTCCTTACATTTTGGATTGTAAAAATATCTTGATTATTAATCAATATAACAATGTTAATATAATCAACAACTTATGATCTGATTACTACCCTTAAGTTACACTGGGACCACACAAGTCAGACAGAAGAGAGGGCATGAGCAGTTAACCCCTGTTCCATAGTCTAATACATCTTAGTAAGTGTCCAACTCATTAGACAGGGATAGAGTGGCTCATATGTGTAATTAATTATTGGCAGGTTTACTTTCGAAAAAGTGCCAGATGCTATGCATTTCCTAGTTGCTATCTGGATCTCTGAACTATAATGTTTCCTGCCATGTTAAACATCTGTTCAGAACATACTTCTGCACGCAGAAACTTCAGTAAATCAAGAGTTAAATCTTCAAAATTGAATGTATGTGTATCCTCTTTTGGGTGTTTGTAATGACAATCCTTTAAAGGTGTCATAAAGCAAAACTGAGGTTGGGGTCATTATAGTTTGATGATTTCTATGTGGATAAATAATAGAGACTCTTTTTTGCCACCTGCTCTTCAGTTCTCCTCTGCATTGGCATCTGTCTTGTCACTAGTAGCATACACTGAAAAACTGTAGAAGTTGCAAAGCTTTGAACCTTGACTGTGCTGGAGTAGGTGTAGATAGGTAGGCACATTTGAATATCCATTTAACCCTTCAACATTTCTTTGTTCCTACCATACAGACTTCTGGAAAACTAGTGTCATCTTCTGTCTTCATGTGTGTCTGACTCATTGATATTCTTAGTAAAACCCACAAGCAGTCCCAAAGTGTATGCAGAAACATGGGCACACTGTGGAGCCTTTCATTAAGATATTAGGAACTAATCATACCAATTGTAGATAAAGAACTTCTTACAACAAATTTCTGACATGCCTATAAATCGCAGTTGGAAATTCATTAACTGTTTTTTTCCTGTTTGTGAATGGATTACAACATCTGCAGGCAGGATTTCAATCAGCAGCTGTATTTTAAATTATATCCATTGGAGGATTTCATGCCCTTTTTCAAAATGACCTATTGTTTTCTTCACGGAAAAAATCTGATCTTGAAAATTACTTGAAGAAATTCATAAAGTAAAAAAGGAAAATACATAAACTTTACGCTACTGTAGTGGTTAACTTCTTTTTATCTCTTCTTTTTGGTACATTGAAGAAATTGAACTCCCTACATTGTACTTTGTGCAGCTTATCTCCCATCCATCAATTATTCTTTTACCCATCTCTTTTGTTCCCTCTGCAATGTGTGTGTATCACTCTTGAAGTGCTGACTGTAGAACCAGATAATAGGAGTTTTACTGAAGTTGTGCATAGAAATGAAGTCACCTCCTCATATATTCGCCTTTGTTGCCTCAACACTGAGCTAAGGGAGCCAAGTATCCCAATTATTATGGTAATTCCCGCATTCTTTGCATGGCTTTGTCCATCATGTCCTGCCCTGTGGGTACAATCTATGTTCTCTGCTCCTAGGAATTGGACTCAGCATCTGACTGTTGAAATCTGACTTTTTCTCGAGTTTTGGTTATTCCAGAAAATGATTCAACATATGACTCTAGTGGAATGTCCTTGCTTCTCATTTTGTATATCTCCATCTAAGCACTTCGTTTTGCTGGGAACAATTCTGCACTGATAGAAAGATTTTAAATAAAAATAGCAAAATAGAATCAAAAAGTGGGTTATAGAAATTTCAGGAATATGAATAGCTTAAGGTTTTATTTACACGCTCTTAATTCCAGCTAATACAAATTTAAAACCCATAATATTATTTAATTATTCCTTTTCCCTCTTACTTGATAATATTTATTAATTAATTTATTTTGTTCAGAATGTTGGCAACATGCTGTGCTATGGACTGTTAGAGCAATTACCATAAGTCTAATTAGTTGAAAGAACACATGCCTGGACACATATTTTTTGGACATGGCAGGGCAAGATAAAAGAATGAGAGAATAATATTTACAGGGGAAAAAATGTTCAGCAAGGGCATGCATTCTTATGCATCTCCCGAGCACATTACAAAGGTTCTGAAAAGTTTCTAAGAGAAACCCAAAGGCCATATTAAGCACCAAAATGAAAAAAAAAA
>JAWWMP010000001.1:50026622-50107075 GCA_035047865.1 Dendrocincla tyrannina | reverse complement strand
CATATTAAGCACCAAAATGAAAAAAAAAAAAAAATCCTTAAAGTATAAGGGTTTTCCAGATTATCATAGTATCTTAGGAAAATTGTATCATAGTATCTTAGGAAAATTGTTGCCCTGGTTTTCCTAATACAAAACTCAGTACTGTTCACGGAAATCAGAAACTAATCACAGTATTGGTAGATGCCACAGTGATGTCACACTTGTGGTCTTTGGGAGCTTCTAAAGTAGTGTCATTTAGCACCCCACTTCTATCTGCGGTTTCATAAAGAATGTTCTGGGCAACTTTTCAATTGCTTCAAGAAGCCTCCTGTCAAACACCGTACAAAGCTAGTCCATCACCACTTCTACTGCGTATTTTCACAGGGCCATGTGGTGAGTTAATGAGGAGAAACAGATTCTGCTCCTATCAGCACAAAAACGAATTGAATTGAATGGTGCGTGTATCAGAAACATATCAAATGTACGCCAAAGACTTCCTAAGAGCTTTTTTGGAGAAGCCCTACCTGGTGACCTTCTACCCATCTGATGATATAGAAAATAAAAGCATCAGTGATGTTTGTTTGGTATCTCACTAAAGAGATGGGCTAACACTCTATGTGACTGTTTCAATCGCGGATTCAACTGTGAATTCTTACAGTCCAAGACACTCCAAGAATAGCTGTAGTGAAAATATTTTTACCCATCTGTGCTTGACAAAAAGAGGATATAGCTTTTCTTTCGTCTACAGATCAGATTACATTTGCCTGTAACATTTTCACCTAAAAGCTAGAATGTTATAATGCACTTTACATGCAGGGAATTTGCAGACCATATGGAAACTAGAGTTAGTGAAAACATATCTATGCAAGTGTTAAATAGAACTCCACAATGAGCACTGCTAAGCTCAAATATGTGACCTACACATATTGCATGTTTGTTTCCAATTAGTTTCTATACGGACAATTTTAACCTTTGCAACTTCTGTTCTCTGAGGCATTGAAAGAACCTCAGTTGATGAACCACAGGAGTCTTGGGCTGGTTCTGGTACACTCCATTTGAAGCTATTTGCATTCAATTGCAGATCAGTCCTTTTTAACCCACCACTGAGGATATTTTTCACTTATAAAATACTCTGAGAAGTTGATAAAACATTTGAAATTCAGTTAGTGTAAGATACCTTTGAATAAAGAAAGCATTTTGAAAAAAGGAGCAAGTAACTGTTTTTTAGCAATTTTAGTAAGTAAATAGATGACTCCTCATCTATATACTTACTGATAAATATATTCTGCAATGTCAGATTACTACTTGGTAGGGTTCCTCAGCTAGAAGACACGTTTGGGAATATACATGAACAAACAAGAAAAATTAACAATTTTGACCATGAGTGGTCTAAGGTTTTGGTCTAGACTAACCAGATCATTGCAGGCCATTCATTTCAACTCTAACAAGGAGTCAAGAAGCCACTTGGATAGTAAGTATAGTTTACTCAAACAATAAATCAGCCAGTTGTCCATGGGGCAGAATGATGACACAAGCTCAAGGAAGATGAGATGACAGGATATGACTACAAGACTTTTCACCAAAAATTTGAGGCAGCCGAACTACTACAAAAAGGTGAAATCATAACTAAGTCATACACAGATTTCCCAAAATATACTACCAACACCTATCTTAAAGTTTCAGATACACTGGAAAGTATGCATAATTAACATGCTTTAGAACTATTAAAATGAATTTTGTTTTCTGTTCCATTTTATTTTGTGTGCTCCGGTACGCAAAACCTCAACTACAAATGTGTGGCTATTCTTCCCAAATCTGAAAATGAGTTAGTATTTCTTACACACACATGCACAAGAGCACTAGAGAGGGCTTCAGGAAAATCCACGTGCCATCAAGAATGCCTGATTGTTTGGTTTTTAGCAAAATCTGATAGGAGTAAGACTTCACAGCATAAAAAGGTTTTGAAAAACAGCAAAGGAGGGAAGGTATTATTATGTGTCAAGTTTGAATAATCAGAAAAAAGGGATATGCTTCATGGAACACAAGAGATACTTTTATGCTGATCAATTTGAAAAACAACCTTAAGATTTGGTTATATAAAGTTTATTTGCCCTTTTTTGACTACTATAACTAAAACCTTTACATATAAAGCAACAAATTAAACTATTTCATACAAAACTGTCAAGCTCATTATTACTTGCCAGTAAAACAATCAAATCTCAATTATCAAAGCCCCACAGGAATTCTATGTACTCACATATCTTCAATAACGTCACTAAAAACCTCTTTTGTAGAGTCATTACTTGGAGAGCACTTTCAAGTACTTGAAGGACCACCACTGGCTTGCAGTAAGCAATGACAGGAAATTTCTCAAAGTAAATCAGGTATCAGACTAGGAGAAAATTTAAAATTCTCTTTTAAATTCAGTTTAGTTAAGATCAAGGGATTAATACAGGCAATGAAGACAGAAAAGATGAGAAGTATACAATAACTAAAAAAGCAGGTCTCTGCCTTCTTTGCTAAGAAGAAACAAAGCCCAACTATTCCAGAGGGAGCAAAGAGAAATTCAAGTCCTGAAGTCTAAAAATCTGTGGTGTGCTTGAATTTTTTTCTTTATGGATTGCTGTTTCAATATCTTGGGATAAAGGACTGTCTTTTAGAAATAAGGAGTGAGAGAGTGATTGAAGAGAAGATTAAGGAAGCAATACTTTAAGGAAAAGTGATGGGGAAGAGACTATTTGTTTTGGAACTCAGTGTTTGGTTTGTAAACAATGTTTTCTGAAACTGAATTGGGTGGCTGAGTCATAGATGAGGCAAAGTCTGGAATGACACTCCAAGTGGTTATCAGAAGCATGCTACAGCCAACAAAACATGCCTCTGTCTGCATAGGCGGTGAGATAAAATAGTGCTGTACAGTTGTGAGGTTCCGTTCTTTGTTATATCCCGGGAACTGTTGTAGCCCTGTTCATGCTATGAATCTGACCAAAAGACAAAATCAGAACAGCACTGGTGAAGAATGTTTTTAACCTATAAAAGAACTCAGGTAAGACCAAGACAATTTTAGTTGTATTGTATAAAAACTATAGTACAACTAATCAATTGCCAAACAGAAAAGGATAACACAAAGATAATGCAACCAACTTCACTGAAATAAGAGATTTTAGAATGTAATCCATCAAATATATTACAGTCATCACAATGTGCATCTCAGACCATTAACTTCAGGTGTCATTAAGTGAGAAGTGCAACTTAGAGTTATAAATTTAACAGTATAAAATACTTGAATCTTCTGAGAATTACTAAGCTACTACAACATTCCTTGGTATTATTAAACAATAATATTATTGAACAATAATAAGACAATAAAAAAAGGCTCTTTAGGAGATTTCAGTTACAGGATGCAAATATTTCTAGCAACAAGGGAAGTGAGGCATAATAACTGAGACTGTAGAAAAAACTCGACACTAATATTTAGATAAAACACATAAATAATAATAACGGTTCTGGAATTTGAACACAAAGCTGCATTTTCTTCTGTGTAAATCTTCACATATTATAAGCCTTGCCTCAATGAGACTTTTTCTCTCAATAAACAGCACTATTATGTGTAAGAACAATCCTGGAAGGAAAAGGTTTACTTGGCAGAATTTAGTCCTCTGAATATGGGATGTAGAAGCAGTGAATGCTCATTCAAATTCCCCCTTCACTATTTTAACTGCATTAGGACTGATTCATTACTTTGTGCATGAGTTTGCCATATTTGCACTTCCTGCATAATTTCTGTGTTACTTACTGCTTCGTTTGTGAGGCAAATTTTCTAACTATGAAGTAGCAAAGACAATACATAAACTCCCACAAAAATCCTTGAAAGTGTTCAAGGACACTTTTCTTTAAAAATGATCATTTTTTATTGCCATCTAGAGAACACTGTTTATCTGCTTGTGTGAATCAAACCAACCTACCTGATGAAATAACATCCCTACCAAATACAGATACATGCATCAATAATGCTGGAGCACAGTCTTCCTTTTACTTTAGTCTATGGGAATTGATTACACTTTTAATTACATTTTTCAGACTTCAATTTTTCAGTTTCTCAAAGTCAGGCTGAAGCACTGAGTTATTCTGAGGAAGGAAAGGCAAACTATAGAGAGGTTTTTTGCATTCTAAGGTGACAGGATGTATCTTCACAGAGCGTCTCATGGAAAAAAAGAGTAAAAAACTATCAATTTCTTTAAATGAAATGAAATGCAAGGAAGTAAAATCACAACATAATTAACATTTTTATTTATCAAAAATAGTTACATAAGGTCTAGTGAGAATGAAATATTGTTCATATCAAATGACTAATAGTTAAAATAACATAATCTTATAACAGAAACAGTACCTTCAATCAATAGCTCTTGTCCATGACTGCCCAACAGTGTTCGGGATAGGAAAGGGGCAAAATCAACAAAAATTTCTCGCAGGAGAGGGGCTACCTTTTCTAAGGCTCTTTCAAGCTTTGCAGTGATACTGTGAAAAAACAGAGAGCATGATTGGAAGAACACTTCACAATAGAAGTTAAAAAATATATCAAATCATACCTGGTTTTAAAAGTTGCCGTAAACTCCTTTAGAAAAGAGGATGGTTATAATTTGATTAAACTTTACAGTTCTTAAATGGCTTTAAGTAATGGAAATGTCATGTCAGCAGTGTCAGTCTCATAAATCCTCCAGCATTTGCAGAGTACTCCAGAACAAGTAAAATTTCTATTCTCATTTTCAAACGTGACAAGAGGAATGCCAGATATATAAGTGTAAGTCTATTTCACTTAGCTTATACATATCTCATAATTTTATATACATTTGAAAGCTTTGAAAAGAGAGATTTTATTTACCAAAAAAAATCACAAGCAACTTGCTTTTTTGTTCAACATTTGATATTGCAAGGAAGTATATGAGAAGGCATTCTAGCACAGGATCAAGAGACCCAGCATTCTTCAACTTTGAGGGAACACGGGCACAGGTAAATCACTTTGCCTTTGCCTTTATACTTCTTTGCCTGCTGAGACTGTTTGAAGCATGGTCCTTAACTTCTCCTTGTGTTGTGACAAGCGTCAGCCACGTGCTAAGGGTTATACTCTTTGAGGGTCCTTCTTCCTTTTTAAACTTGACAGGGCATAACACTTTTGCCCTCCGGAACTCTTCTGCCAAGGTTAAAAACCTGCAGTGTTCTTAAAGAAGTAAACTATTACTTTAAAATGTAAATGAAATTACATACATATTGTAGTCTACTAAGAATTTTTGCTTTTCTTTTTCAGATGGCTGGTGGCTGAAGGGGTTTTCATTGTGCTTGCATTATGGGACCAAAATATTGACATTTAAAAATGTAATTATAGGAAGAAGTTACACTTATTGACAGAATCTAAGAAAAGGAACACTGACATTTAAATTTTATAGTTTATCTGCTATCTATAAAAGTGAAAGAAATGTGGACATTTAAACTCAGATCACGTGAAGATCCCTACATTTAATAAGAAAGCTGACATTATAAACACACTGGAAGTTCTCCTTCATTAGCATAAAATTATTTGACTGAACTCCTATTGCTTATTTTCTTCAATGTGCTACTGTTCCATTTGAAATTCAAATATTGATTTTCTAATACTCTAAAGGATGGATTCATATCACCAGCCTTTGTTTTAAAAGATGGTTTGAAGTGAAATTCACTGTGGTAAAGCTTGAACTGGAGCTGAAATGCAGGTGACTAGCTTAGTTTTTAATTTGCAACATGAAGTTTTTGCTGATAGACATAAAACAACCTCCTAGATTCATCTAGATGTCTCAAAGCCATATTTTAAAAGATACTTTCACTGAAAATTGTTTTAAAAGCCTAATTTTAAGGTTAATTTAACTCTGAAAACTTCACATACAATGGACAAAATCCAAGTTCAAATGTTTTAAAAATAATATAAATTTTTATTTAAGAATCAAGTAATATTGGAGGTGCAGGTGTGCTATTAATCAACAACTTGGATGAGTTACTAATAAACACCTTGTTATCATATGGACAGCTGATGGATCTTGTTTACTATGGACATATTAATGGGCAATTTGGAATATTATTCTGTGAAAATAAGAGATAAAAGGTGGGTACTTTTAAAAAATGCATATCAAATGACAGAAATTAATATTTAAATAGAGAAAGAAGAAAACAGTCCTTTTCCTTCTATAACCTCCTGGCGCATTTACATGTTGAAAAACTGACTAGAGTTCTGGTCCTACAGTTCCAAAAAGAACTGGTAAAATTAAGAAATAAATTTACACGGAGATCCCAAACATTTTTTCAGGGAAGTGGGTGGCCCATCTGCTCCTTTTTCTGTACTCACACATACAGAGGAGTGAGACTGGGCTGATTCTACAACCAGTTCTAGCACTTATTATACCTTATAAAGCATTCTGCAATCACTAGGGAACTCCCTATGGGGATTACTGTAACTATTTTTCATGAATGAACTATGGGATTTAAAGGGAGTTTTGTAAAGAAATAATATTTTGGTTTTCCCTCTCCATTTCTGGACATTCCAAAAAAACTCCCTCAATAGCTTCCAAATTCAAGATTATTTAATTTGCAAATTAAAGGCAACACACATCAGAAAATAAGGGATATATAAATATCTATAATATATATATTATATATGTGATATATAATAATAGATAATATGAACCCCTTATATAATATCAAAGTAAAAGTTAAGTTGTTTCTTAGGCAGAGAGAAAAGGAAAATAAGCCTGAAAGACATTCCTTGGGTTGATTAGATTTTAAGTTATCTACATATCAGTCACAAATTTCAGTTACTACTTAGAGTATGACCATTTCTGTGTTAAAATTCTGAATTCGAAATTTGAATTTCAGATTTTGCAACTCCATTTTTTTTTCATTCCATGACAGAAACTTTAAAAATGCTTGTGAAAAAACAAGAACATTTCATTGTTTAAAGTAACTGAAAAAGAAACTAATTAATGATCAAACTGAATTTTAACATACCTATTTAATTTTACCAATTTAATTTTAACATGAATATCTGAATTTTAAAAAATAATTTACCCTCAGTGAAACATTGTTCTAGTATATGAAGACAAGAAGCAAAAGGAGTGGTTTAATTACACCACAATTTTATTAACTTGCCTCATAAAACTGTCAAGCAATAAATAACATCATACAAATGGTCATTCTCTCCTTGAACATTTGCATCCTTTTGGAGTGGAGCCAACAGCCCTTCTGCCTTCAGCCTGTGCCTGCATCCATTGATGTAATTCCACCTGCACCACTCACCTGACCCTCCCGATAGGACCAGCAAAAAAAGGGGCATATATATCACTGCGTGTTAAATCACTGAAACACTGATAATTTTTAATGAGTTATGTAGGGCCCTTGATTTAGGTTTATTTCCTTCCTAGTTCATTAGGGAATGAAAACTCTTAGTCATGAGCTTCTAAGCTTGTTACCTCATAAACACCTAGTTTGCTGTTCCCACTCCAAAATTCTTAAAACCATACCTTGCAGCGGCCAGACAACTATGGGACACTTCGCCACTCCTTAGTATATTCTGTGTCATCTTTTTAGGGCAGACGTGTGCCCCTTGAAAAGGTCAAAAATTTGTCTTTGGAGTGTGCTGCAGCAAAGCTGCGTACTTTTACACAATAATAACCTATTATCTGAGATATTTAATAGCAATTTCAGAGGGCATTTTCCTGGCTGCCCGTCAGTGTAAGAGAGGAATCAGCTACCCCAGGCCATGGGTCTCTTGCAACACCAACTCCGATCTGGTGCAGCATTTAGTTAGCTGTGCAAATAGCTGGTTTCATCCTCTCCAGTTTAACTAAGGCTTTCATTTGATCACAAGAGATTGAGTCTCTCTTTCCACTTGCTACTGCTCCGTTACCAAATCGTGCTTTCATTCCAATTTGTACTGTCATCGTTGTACAAAGTAAAAAGCCAGTCCACTGAAAAAATAACTTTTAATGATGTTTTAGCATCTGGCATAATTTGAACAAGATAGACTCTTTAGTTGAACAACTTAGATTTTTCAGTGAAGTGTTATTTTCGTATATACATTCTTAGTACCAAAAAGTTATATACATATAACTACAGTAATGCACATCAAACAAGCTAATTTTTTCTTTTTACATTATTTTTGGAGGAGGAATTATAATTAATATTAAAAGACAGAACTTCCATACCTCATGTTTTCAGCTGAATCCTCTGGCATTGGAGCAACAGTTTGGACAGCTGGGAGATTTTTGCTGGTAGCACCATTCACAAAGCTGGATGACGAAGAGGAAGAAGAAGATCCTGAGTCTACTGCACCTGTCCCCCAAAAAACACAGATCTTAATTCAGTCTTAAGAAACAAAAGTTTCAGAGGCTTTTAATATAGTCCTTGTATTATTAATCTACTTTTAAGTAAGGAAATAATATTATTTATTGTAAAATAATTAAAACAATTCCATTTAATTCATAATAATATCATGTCAATTAATATCTTATTTAGCTAGTATAAAAATAATAAACTTTAAAAGCTATAGAAAATCAGGCAAAATAAATCCTTACCTCATTTTCATTACTCCCAAATTACATTCCAAAGTTGAAAACATTTTTATATCATCCTGTAAAGTAAGACCTTTCTAAAATAAAGGTATACTTAAGAGAAGCTTGAGTGGAGAATGGAATTTTACGTATTGTTCTTGAAAACATTTGTATATACACACTGGCTGCCCAGTTGCAACTATAGGCAGAAAATAAAATACAAATTAAAAAATGACAGTGAAGATAAAAAAATGTATATCTCTTCATGAAATAATGGAGGAAACTAGTGTCTGAGGTGTATTAAGACTCTAATTACATTTTCTCTGTCTCTTTCCTTGCGTGAAGGAGAATTATAAGATCTTAAAAGTAGGGAAGGCAGTGGGGGTATCATTTCAATGGGTTGTGAACAGCTGCCCAGAAAAAAAGATGCAGACAGAGCACAGATTTATACTTTAAGTGTTCTGGGTCAGAGCTAAGGGCTAAACTTAGACTCTAAATGCCAATCTATCATGTTTGCTGAAACGGTACTGTGAGTTCAGCCTCTCTGAAGCAAACGAGCAAAGGCTCAGAGTGGCCATGAACAGCGCGAGTGCTGTGATAAATGCTGTCTGTGTCCTGCTGCACGGGCCTTCTGCAACACGTCACTGCAAGGGAGGCAGCAACAAACCGTCTTGTGCTTGGAGTTCAAAGCCTGAGGGACTGCAGTGCTACTCGAGATGAGGCTGACAGGCAAAAACATTTATCCAAGTTAACAACGAGGGGTGGAGAACCCTAGTTTGGGGATCAACTACATTATTCTGGCAGTTTTAAAATTTGTAATTGTTGACTCCTTATTAATGCAGAGAACTACAAGCACTTATGGTTTCTTCACAAGCACTTTATTGCTTAAGCAGTCAGCCAGTAGTGAATTAGAGGTCAAATGCTGGTAACAGTGAAATATCTTCTGGCAGCAGGGATGATTTTTTTTTTCTTTTTTTTTTTAAATTTGCCTTTAGATAATTGTTACTGATAAAATAACTAAAGTAAAGATTAGAATTTTCACTACCTTATTTAAGAATATTTACATTCAAAAGGGGGTCAAAATGCAGCAGGATTTACTGCGCTTGCTGACACTGGAGTAGCTGGTGAAGTTCAGGGTACAGATTAGGAACTAATTTAGGCTGTTATTTTAATAATGGGAGTGGGAGATGGATTTTGGTTTACACTGGGCTTTCTGTCTTGGATTAAATAAAAATTGTAAATGTACCCAAACACAGTGAGAAAGACACACAAAAATACAAGGTAGGCTATCTCTCACAGCCTAGGAATCACAGCAACTTAACGGGGAAAAGAATAGTTTAAAAAGATTTAGGCGTCATATGTATAATGTGTGTGTGTATACACGTGTGTATTTATTTTATTCACATATTTATATTCATATATACATAGACAATACATATTTTTATTGCTTTTTCCCTTTTCCTTCCAAAGTAAAATTTTCTTCATTAACATTGGATAAAAATGCAGTTGCTAAGTTGTTTGACCAGCTAGAGTTCCAGAAGAGAAGGTCAAACAGAGCTAGAACTACCGGAATAACAGAGAAGTGAGAATCAGGATATGAATTACAGAAATCCAACCTAAAACCTTAAAAGCCAGTTTCTTACATAAAGAGATGAGGGAAGAAAACTTATCTCCCCAAAGATGCATTCGAAGCACTAAAGGACTTCAGTAACGTACATCTCATTAAATCATGACAGTGACATTGACTGTGACAGCGATGGCAGATGGAATGTAAACACCAACTGCAACCCATGAATAACTGAAAAAAACACCTTTCACACAAATCCAACACAGACTATACCTCATAGATATAACTTTATTTCTAGTGTTTCTGTGACATACTGTAAAAGCAACTGTAAATAGGTTTGGGAGGACATCTAGTGTTTCTAAAAAATTGCATTCTGTTTCTTTACCATAGTAAAAAACCGAAATAAACAACAAAAAAAAACAAAAAACACCAAAACATTTCACAGACTACAAGTATATAAACCATAAAGTATCTGGATACTTTATCTATATATCTCAAAAACTGATGTACATGATTCACTGTTTTGACTATCACAGGTATAACTTAATCAAAAAGGGCAAAATGAGCATTTTAATGTAATAGATATTTAAATGTTTTCAGTGTGATACTACTTTTAAACTGTCAATAATGTGTTTGGCATTCCTAAAATGTTAACATAAAATTCCATTGAATTAATACTTTTCCTTTAATCAAGATAATCCATAGATTAGAAGTCAAAACCATTAAAAAGAAAAGAAGCTATAAGATCTACTTAAAAAAAAAAGCAACATTTAATCCATAGTGAATGTACCACGGAAAAACCATAAACCAAGAGAAATCACTGTCTCTAATTTAATCTCCAGGTTTCATTTTTGAACTACAAAAACAACAACAAAAAGATGATTAAGAAAAAAAAACACCACTAAAGGCAACAAAACAAAAAAAAAACCAAACAAATAAAAATGAGGGTCACAAAAATATTTAAGGACAATACCTGTTGTATTAATCATACTTTTTGGTGTAGCTCCTGTTGCAGCAAATATATTAGGTGTACTACCCGGTGGCAGTCCGCTCCCAGCTGTGGCAGCTCCAACGGTGGTAACAGCCAGACTACCTGGAGGGGGTTTCTTTACTGGTACAACCACACTCCTGGGGAAAAGCAAGGAGCAGGTTACTAAAACTGCACGACAGAGCCAGGAAACATTTTGATTTTGATGGGTTTAGGCAGTTGTATAATGCTGTTGCTGAGGAATACATAATACTGTAAATTTTCTTAACTTTTCTGAAACAGGGTAAAACTAAGTTAACAGGCCTTAAAACCATACTCCTTTCTCTGCAGCTTCATGTGATTCTGAGAAACTTAATTTGTCTTTCAGTTCACACAGCATGGGAACATGCCACCACTTCAATGGTATGTTGAGAACACTCTGTTCTAGATTTGCAAAGAAAATGTTAATGGTCAGAAATTATGCCAGCAGTCTAGCAATCTATATGCATGTAATCATAATGAGGATGTTCACTTGTTTATCTTACTGAAGTTACTTAAGATATATTTTTTTTGCCAGTCATCTGAACTTTTGAATACAGTAGTTAATTCTTCGGTACCACGAACACACTAGTCTTCCAAATATAGTGGCCTAGCAAACATAACTTTGGACTCAGACATCTGCAAAACTTTCATATTCACCTAAATCAACAGCACATGATGTACACTGGTCAGCAAAAAAGCAACACAATAAATATTTGCTTTCACAATATTGATAGTGTCAAGGTTTAAAAAGACTTTAAAAAAGTCTTAAGAATTTGAAGATTTTAAGAAAACAACAGGGCTTTCATACAAACAAAAAAAATCCAACATAGTATCAGATATAAGTACAAAACATTGCATTCAAACACACACATTTTCACTTAGTCTTAAATCATACTTCTTTTTGTGAAGTTTGAAAACTAAAAGACTTGCCCTTTGGAGAAAATTATTTACAAAACTGGACAGCCACCATAGTGCAAATAATTATATTTATATTTTTCTATTTAATATTTCCATTTACCTATAAAAAAATCCTCCTCCTAAAAAGTCTATCTCACTAGAAAACTTGAGTGTAAAACAAACCTGTAAAAAATCATATTTGTATAATGTTGAACAACGTATTTTCATCATTATATATAAGTTTTCTGTTTAAGCAGATATATTCTTCATTAAAATTAATCACTGTGATTAAAAAAAAAAGGCAAGAAAAGGCAATTATTTAGGGTAATAAGGCCACATTTTACTCAAGAACTTCCTTTGGTAATTATTTTGTTACACTTCTGTGTAAATAGGATAGCATGTGTTGAATCAAAAGGTGTGGCACAATTCCTATAGGTCTAAATCTCCAGTCTCCCCGAATTTTAGACTGGTGATCACAGTGAACAAAACAATCCATAATCATTTTTTCCTCGCCTTTTTTTTTTAGACAGGTTACAATGTCAGTTGGTGTCCCTGCATTCTGAACAACAGTTTTACCCCTACTCTGACACACGTACTTAGAAAGGTAATTCTAGGCTTATCAATGTTTTTTGAATCATTCAATTTAAATTAGAAGATGAGTTTGAACAATGCAATAGCTATTGATTAAGATAAGTGACCCTAAAATAATTGCTTTTGTCTGTAGTTAATAATCTCTTACAATCATTGCTAATATGAAGTGTTTACATAGCAGCAGCTACAGCTGAACAAAGTTGGGTCCACAGGGGTTAGATTAATCTGCTCTGTAACACCACAAAATCTCCTAAAATTAGCTCCAATACACATACAAAGATCTCTAGTTCAATTAATACTTCAAATATTTGAGTTTGGCTTGTTCACGAATACTGAATAAGTAGTCAAGAGCAGAGTCCCTGTAGTGCCATAGAAACATGAGAAGAAATTAGGACTTGAGTCTTAAGTAGGAGCATTTCCCAACTATATTAATTTCAAAAGGAAACTACTGTCATTACCTACCACCTTTGTACAGAATTGCAATAGAAAGGCTAAGATTGGTGTGAACGATGAATGAATGGGAATAACTGGGTTCCGAGGCACAGGAAGGAAAGACACATCCGGAAAAGTTATCTGGCCTATGCTAACGGCACTTAGGTTACCAGGTCATCAAGACCACAGGCAAGTGTGTAGCTTCACAAGATAACCTGACCTTGCAGACAAAAACAGTGCGGACTGATGACTTTAAGAGCTTGGGAAGGACAGAGAGACTGCTGGCAGGTTCAGAAAGAGGGGAAAAAAGGCATATCCAAAATCTGGAAGGAGTTTCTAACATATGAAGAACACAGGAGATGTGAGGAAGACTTTATAGCTGTCATTCCATGCTCTTCATGCTGGACCTCTCATCTGGGTGCAAACAGGAAGGTTGCCTGACCGCTGGACACTCCTTAGACACACACCCATTCTAGTGTTTGCAAATGTGAGACAGTGTGAGTGAATTACATCTATTTTGCTTTGGGTTTTATTTTAAGAAAAACAATTTTTCCCTCATATGGGTCTGGTACTAGTATCTGCTGAATTGCCAATACAATCACTGAAGAACTATTTCCTATTTTTCTACTACTTTTCTAAAGATGAAGCTAAATTCAAGGTCTTCCCCCTTATCTTCAGGTAATTCAGTGGTCTTTCAGAGTGTCCAAAAGATCACCTAACTTTCCAGAGCAAAGACCTCATATGTCAGCTTTACTTCTCATTTGTTACAGAATCATAGAATGGTTTGGGTTGGAAGGGACCTTTAAAAGTCCTCTAATCCAACACCCAAAAGTACCAGCCTGCTATAAATGCAAAGACTCTTTTCTCATGAGTGTAGTTTAGGACTGAAAATCAGCTCCCATAGTAAGAAGGACAATCCTTCCCATATCCCACAAATACTAATTCTCTACACATGGTTGACATTGTTTTATATGTCTAAATCACCACATAAGGACAGGTCAGGTGCTAGTAAATTACAAATTATCAAGAAATATCAAGAGAAACCTCTCTACTATAAGAATAGGGAAAATCAGTGAGACATTATCATTCCAGATTGAAAGAAAATGCAGCTCTCTGTCATGTCATATATGGTGACCTTGACAAAATCTCTCATTCTTACTGATAAAACAAAATACAGTGAGTGAATACAGAATGACATCCAGACAAACCAGACAGAAAAACTATTTGAACAACACAAAAGATTGGTAAAAAATATGCAAAACAATCAGAGAGACAGCAGAGCAAGACAGGTGAGAGAAGGTGACTGGCTGCTTTCAAGTGAAAAAAAAGTCTTCTTTTAACCCATCAAACCATTCCAACAGCACATACAGTGAAAACAGGCAATTCAAAAGAAAACAGACTTATGAAAGAAGTATGGCTATTTACTTGAGCATAATATGATTTGAGGAATGAATTTAGTGTGATAGGTGCCTTACATGTGTCTGTCAGGCATTCAGGTTTTTCTTCCTTGGGGGATCGGAAATCTACAGACTAGAAGAAACAGTTACATACACTTCCATCATTTCATTTTAGACCTTGTTTAGTCCAAACTATTTCAGACTTCCTAAATGTTCCAAACTGGTCCACAATTGTTTGGCTCCCTTCATCATGGTCTTAAATGATCCCCAATGATTTAGTCAGGAAAAACTTAGTAGTAATTGGCTGTAGCAACTGATTCTATTTCTGTGTTCAGTGGGTGGTTTAAAACCCTGAATATAATTGTGACTATTAATCACTATTTCATGACTCTATGAGTGTCCTTTACCAATTTTAAATCTAAGTCTGAAGTCATCGTAATTCATATCATGTTTAAGGTGAGTGTTGTTGATTCAACTCACATATCATTTCTGCGTTGCTGGTTCATTAAATAACCTCAGCAAATAGCTACAGGATTCTTCTGGGTTTTAGAAATTTACATGAAATAACTAGATAGAAAATAATGCTGCTAATGCATGGAACTGCAAAAAGAGAAAATGGAAATTAAAAATAAAACACTTTCTCAAATTGACTTTACTTAAATATTTAGTTACCCAGTGCTGATAAATCAGGTTATGCAGCGCTATATTTTCACTCTTTCTCTGTGACTCTTCTGTATCTCTTCCCCATTTTAAAATTTAAAGGCTTTCCAACCTAATAACTCTGGTCAACCTAAAGGTCAGAGATAAGCCTTCAATACTGGATGTCTTGTGCTACCTATCTGAGCGGCAGCAATTAAATTAGAATCACTTCACTCTCTTGTGGGATATGTGAAACCTCTTAAGTCTGAATTAATATTCTTGCTCCTCCTCTCCTCCCTCATAGCAGCAGAAAGCATGAGAATTTTTCAAGAAGTGTTCTTCAAAAAGCCGCACAGACTTCAGGCAAGGTTTTCACAGAATTACTCTGTGTCAAACAGCAACTTCTGTCAGATGTTTGAGAAGTCACAATAGAAAATAGGTGATAATTTGTCTGTTTTATTACATGTTAGCTTGTTCCTACAGTTATATTAACTTATTCTCTGAAAAGAAAACTTAATATTTCTTCTTTGAAAATTATTTATATTCTCCATATCTCTGTAGTTGTCCAGTCCTTTATAAAACATCTATACTGCTGGTTGCCTTTCTGATTTCAACCTCAGATTGTGTTCTGAGTCTGTAACATATGATTGTTTATATGTACTAACAACACATTTTGAATCTTATTTTAGACAACTTTCTATTAGACCGACTGCACTAAGATTAATCTGAAATCAAGGAGGAAAGATGTAATTCAGAGTCAACAGCCATGGAGAAGAAATACTGGATTAAAAAAATGTGAGCTATATTGGAGAGATATGGAAAGCTCACAGGAGGATATAATCTTTGAGACTTATGCAAATGAAACCTTAGTGTTGAATCTCCATTTATTATGGATTCTTTCAATCATTTGATCCCATACATTCATTAAAACATCCAAATCTTAAAGTATGTGAAATGATGCTAATCTAGTAAATACAAATTGCTTGTTTCTAAAATAGAAAAAAGCAAATCATCTCAGGTGTGGTTTTAGGACAAGGACCTGAAGATCTTTGATCCTCACTCTTAGATCAACCAGAAGAGTGAGTGTTTATTCCCAAAGAAATTTCCTCCTCTGCATTCCGGATAAATTAGCTGAAACATCTACAATGATCTAAAGTATTGGCAAGAAACATGGAAAACTGTAAGAGATAAAAAAGCTAATTATCAAGAAAGATGAATGGTCTTAGCTGAACAGAGAAGCTGGAAATACTGGAAATTTAAGAAGTTTGAAGAAAATTAATAGAATGTAAGGGAAGTGAATGTCAGAAACATGATGAAACATAGAAAAAGAACTCAAAGAAGCAAGCAATATGAGGCATAGACAAGTATGGGTGAGGAACCTAATCTTGTATATATAATGCAAAAGAAAAAAAAACAACCCAGCAATCAGTTCTGCAAAAGTCAATACAGCTTTAATAGTGATTTTACAGAGGCCTCGGGGTAAAAAAGCAAGACAAAAATTGAGTACAATTTTCATCTC
The DNA here is from genome assembly GCA_035047865.1 of Dendrocincla tyrannina. Classification (NCBI taxonomy): domain Eukaryota; kingdom Metazoa; phylum Chordata; class Aves; order Passeriformes; family Dendrocolaptidae; genus Dendrocincla; species Dendrocincla tyrannina. The sequence goes on along the minus strand of JAWWMP010000001.1, from coordinate 50,090,475 downwards.
TATACGCAGTGAATTCTATTAAAGAGTAGAGAGGTGCTGATTTCTCATCAACTTCAGGTCAGATATACCTACAATTCTACATATAAAAATATGGAAAGACAGACATTACACAGGTGACAAGAGTTTTGAAAAGCTACCCTTGTACAGATTGCTAAATGATGAACATGGGGATTAAGATTAGAGCTTGATGAAAATAAATTGAGGGTTAATATACTCACTTTTGGTTCACTTGAACTTATTAATAAATTTAGGATAATTTTGTTTTCTAAACAAAAAGATGAGGTGGTGATGCACTCTCAGTTTCAGTAGTAGCACCCATCTAAAAAATCTGTACTAGAAAAAACTAGAGATGATCAAGTGTAAGCTTCAAAGTGCAGTATTGGATAGAAACACAAATATATTCAAACATAATGGTCTAAGTTGCATCCAGTGGGACAAATGCAAATTGACCAAGAAAACACAAAAAGAAAAAGAGAAACAAGAAATCCCTAAACCCTAAAAATCAATGACAGGGACTGATTTTTGTCAGACAAAAGATGAGAAGGCATAAAGAAATTATTGGTGAGTTATGCTCCATTAGCCGCAAATCTAGGTGAAATAACCCTTTGTGTTTGCTTCTAAAAATGTCAACCTGGATGCCATTTTCTAGGAATTCAGTCTGACATTAAAAGACATGTCATAACTTTGAGGATCCAGGTTCCAGTGTCCCAGAAATCTGTTTATATAGTTCATAATGTAATTACAGCTACCTTAAGACAGATGAGGCAGAAGGCAGCAATATACTGAAAACTAATTGAAAAATGCAGTTGTCCAGAAGCACTTCTGGGGAAGAGGTCTCTGAAAAGCTGCTCAAAGCCTCAGAGTTTGAAGTGAAATTTTTGATGTTGTCACTCTCAATCTATTGAAGAGCTGACAGACAATCAAACCCGTCTGGCTGCCTGGCAGCTCATTTTGCTGGCAGGTGGCAAACAATTAGACACACCAATTTGTGCCTCCTGATGACATTAAAGCATGAAACTAAGTTGTATGCAGGGCCTAGTGATTTGTGTGAAAGCATTTCAAAAATAATACTCTTTGCCGTGGCAACTCATTTCAGACTGCCACCTCCCATTACGGTTTTGAGTGGTGAAGACGACAGACTTGAGTTACGTGTGGTGCAAGGCCGCTTCTGTTCAATCCGTCATCAGCGCCCCCCGAGACCTCAATCCCCTCCTTTCATCAATATCACTTCATCATTTACATTCGACAGCGCTTGAACTGCTGCACACATTAACTACACACAAGTCCCATTCGACAAAACATGTTGGACACTTTCTCTGCTTTTATATTTCATTTTTGGTTGCACAAATTCTACGGACAAATACACTGTTCCTGTTATGCAATGACTTTCACAGACATATTAGCAACGTACAATTAAAAGAACATGCAGAACAAAACACACCATATTAAAGGCTAAAATAGAATTCTCAATTTCAATTCTATTTGCAGGAGTTTGCTTTATGTGGAGTTTACCTGTGTGTAACATCAGTGATAGTGGTTAAAGAAATATCTTTAAAACAACAAAGATAATGTTATCTTTCTACTAATTACTTATTAACTCAGCTCTTCTTTTACAAGGCACTCAGATATGAAATGCATAAAAAATAAAAAGGACTAAGAATATTTTAAATTACGGTGAAAAATGCATTCCTCTAACCTAGATTTGCTTATAAATATGGAACCACTGTGTTTATTTTATAAAACCTGAAACAAATAGAACCTGACAAAACAATACACTCCACTGCTCATGATTCTCCCTAGGGACAATAAAGATGACCAATAGCCATATTGCTCAGTGAAGTACCAAAAGATGCATAAACTACATCAACTGAAGATCCTACAGAAATACAGTCCACAAGCATAGTGGTAGCTTTTTTAAAATATGCAGTTTATCTTATTTAATTATTTTATATCAGGAAACACAATTACATTTACGAGTATAGAAAAACAATCATGCTGTAATTTTTCTCAGTTTTTCAGTGGTAATTGGGACACTATACTCAACACAAAATGTTCAAAAATCACCACAAGACAAAATTCAGGTTGCTTTCCCAATTATTACTTTAATTAATTCTAATATTATATCAAGGTTTTGTTTTTTTTTATAAAAAAAAGGATTTTCCCCCCCTAACCTTTGCTTCATCCCTCATGAAAAGTTATAGTATCAGGATATGAATTTGCTTCACCTTTGTAATTTGGAAAAGTGGCACCATCACCACCCATATTTGCCTCCAAAGATTGCCACAGTGGTAAAGTACTTTGACAATATGAACTAACTACATGGAGGAGGATTTACTTGAACAGTGGGCATCATTCAGTAATGCCACCGTGAGGTACAACCAGACAGTTGAGGCCCTATGGACTAAGAACAGCGGTATTTTTATCAAGACGCCTCCAGTTCAATAACATTTGTTTAGCTGAAGAAAAGAACGCAACACTTCCTAATCTGCTGGACTTGCCTGAACCTGCCAATTGTTTCCTTCATAGTTGTTGGTTATATTAAAACTCATGATCGACCTCCTTCACCAAAATCAGATAGTAGGATCATCTATTTAAAAGAAAAAACAACTCCACCAAGCATGAAATAAATTTGACTTCTTTAGCCTAACCTTCACTCTTTTTTTTTTTTCCTGAAGAAGTAAACAATTCCAAGAGCTGACATTGTACAATGTCTGCTACCAACATACAAACACAGCTGTATACTTTGTACAAGAAATCATGAAATCACAATTTGGTCAGCAGGTAACAGGATGGAGGAAAAAACAAACCACTAAACTCTCTAGCTCCTAAGTGAACTTATTAAGTATGAAATGCCTATCAAAATCCATAAGCTCTAGACATGAAGCACCTCTTAAAAAACTTCATAATTCTGTGTTAGCAACTACTACTCATGATGCTCTAAATGTACAAGCAGTCATGTTGCATGAACAATCAAATAGGGGTGCTCACATAAAATACAGGTTATGGACAACCTGCTACAGTTTTTAATGTTTTCTTATAGAGCTGTAATTTAGAAATGCACAATAAAACTTACATCTTCAATCACCTAGATATCAAGTTCCCTCTAACAATACCAAAGACATCTTACATGCTGATATGCTCAGTTTTAATGTAGGTGTCTAGCATTTTGTGAATCCACAACTGCCCTCTGAATGAAATATTTTTCTTATCAACCAAGGTAGCAATTTAGTTGAATTTAGGTTCAACTAAAGTTACCTTTTCGGTGATTACAGTTAAGGTGTTGCTTCTACATGTAGCATGAATTTTTATACTGCTTGATGCACAAGAATGCATTCTGGAAGATGATGGTTCCTTATAGAGAGTAAGGAAAAAATCCTAGCTGTATAGGAAAACAAATATTTTTCACTTCAAATTGATATCAGTTTAAAAACAAAACATGGTGATTGATGAACAAAAAAAAATAATTAAACAGCTGCTAAATAAGCTTTCTCTAGAATGGTCTTAAGACCAAAAATATTATTAGAAGGGGTATATTCACTGCTTCTTTTTTCTTTTTTCCCTGTCTTGATCTAATAATCTTTTTTGCAACAGACACTGATTTTTTTTTATTGAATTATTTCAGAAAAGCAGCATCTACATATATATATATGTATATATGCATATACACAGATAAAAAGGCATCAGCTTTTCTATGGAATTCATAATGGAAAAGCACTTCTTCACTTTTATTCTAAAATTCTCATCTATCTTCTTGCACTTTACTGTTTACATTACAATGAAAACACTGCATTCTGTTTTTCTTCAGACTTAAATGAAGACTTTTTTTGGATTTTCTGTAAATGCAGACAGATTTTTATCACAAATAACAATATAACTGTTTTCTTGCTTAATTTTTTATTTCCTCCAGAGTCTTAATTCTTTACCTGCTCAATGAACTAATATATTTTAAAACTTCCCTTAAATTTTCAAGACATGTTTTACCATGTCTTTAAGTCTTGATTCCAGTTTTCCCTTTTAAAAAACATTTTTATGAAGAAACTGCAGGGATCTTGTCATACTGGAAAATACAACCACGCCAGCACTCATAAAGAGTTACATCTGAACCCACAGTGGATGAGGTCAATTGCACAACTTGTCACAATTTCTATATTCAGGATAACTGAGAGGGACTGGACATTTAAAGAAAAGTATACTCATTAGAAGCCAGGAAGCTACAGCCTAAAAAGAGAAGGAAAGAAAGAAAGGACTCTTGGTGGAAACGTTCCGCAGTTTAGTTTTAAGCACTAACTTCTGAGCATATTTGCTGTTTAAAGACCTAAAAGGACATTGTTTTCTGCCACGACCATGCAAACAATTTGCCATGGTCAAAGCAGTTCAGTACCAGAAAATAGTGCAATGATGGATCCAATTAAGATTTAAGCCTTTGAAATAATATTCAACTGAATTTCTGCACAGTCTGTTCTATATCAGCAGATATTATCCCTTCTCCTCCACACTAAAATGCTGTTTTAAAGAAAAAAAAAAAAGATTTTATTGCAAAAATATTTCTTTGCAACAGGCTTGTTTTCCAAATACTTCATAGAGTTTTATTCACTGCTAACAAACAAGGTTAATTACCTTTGTCTATAATATATGGTCTGTTTTTGGAAAAGGAGAAGTAATGCAGCTGTTTTTAACATAGTCTAATACAAACCAAGAGAACAATAATCTTAAAAAAAAAATCTTCAAACTTATGAATTCCATCAATATCAAATAATTAATCCAACCATATACCTGTCAAATGAGTGAAACTGCATGGGAAGAATAGCCTGAGCTTCTCTCTTCAGTGCAGTATCTGGGTAAGGGATTGGATCCGGGCCACATTCGGCAATTTCAACAGGAGCTGCCACAAGACTTTTCAATATTTCTTTGACATTGATGCCTTTACTTTGGCTGATACTGGATATTGAAGATGCAGGTTTCAGAATTTCACTAGGGCTTTCTGTTAAGCTCTCCTGAGATTTCTTCACTTCTGAAGACAAAGTAGACAACAGCTCACTCATAGCATCAGGGCCTGTGCTGGTCTCCAAGTCTGTCCCATTCAAAATATTGGGCATCTGTTCATCTCCAATTCCAGAATCTGTATGAGGAATAGAGCTTTCCAGCTGAATATCTTCAACTGGTGTCGGTGTTTCTTTGTCTTTAATATTTTCTGGAAATACAGTTGGTGTCTCTGCAGCAAAATAGAGATTACGAACAATATTTATGATTTACTCTGATGTTTTTCCCCCTAAAAATATGATCATAAGGTTTTACAAGACAGAAATGTGTCAGAAGGCCCACAAATCATAGTAGTTTAAACCGTAAAAATCCATTCTACATACAAAACATTTTACTTTCAACAGCTGTTTGGCATATATACAGGCTTGGAAGAGGGAGCCCAAAATCACATTATGCAAACTCAGTGACATTTAGAAATTACAGCCCACTACTCACACAGTAATCAAACAGCAAAATACTGCCAGCAAAAACAACATTAAAAATTATAACCTAATAACTGCAGAACTGTATGACCTGTGAGACTACTAGAAGAGAAAACTGCAATCACTTATGCTTTCAGATTACTGTAAAATTTAGACTTTGTATTGCTGTCAGCAAATATTGAGCTTGTATTCAAAAGAATTTTGGTCCTTTTGTTTGATTTGTGTTTTAAAGTGTGTGTTATACACATTTTTACACACATATAATTACATTGAATATAGATTCATTTATACATGAATGAAAAAGTAAGTGTTATTATTGATTTTTTGATAGTAACTCCCCTTTTCCCACAAAAGGTAAAACTCTAATTCAGGAAATAGTCAAGAACAAAATAAATACAGTTTTACAGACATAGGCCAGTGAAATCTGTTGAGTTTGGAACATTTCCAGATTGAAATGAACTCTACAACATCTTGTAGCCGAGAGGAGTGTACTCTATTAATTACTTCAGTGAAACAGACACAACAACTTCATTAAATAAGAATAATTTGCTATGTTTAGACAAAAGTTAGCTACAGTTGTAACTTCCATATTCATATTTTTGCTTACTTGTTTTAATGCAAAACAAACTGGCTATATTTAATGACGAAATGCTTGCACTCAAAATTATCTTTTTAGTTTATTTTCAAACTGTTATTTTCATTGGATTCCTTTCCTTGATTATAAAATTTAGCTGGTTTATATATGAAATAAGAATACTTTTTTTTACAGATCTGATATAGTGGTGTAGCTATTATGGGAAATATACTTGGATAAAGCTCTGACTGATGCAAAAGAAAATGTGCTTCAGCAATGTAACTTTAATAACAACCTCATAACTTATTACCAATTGTTTGCTAGAGTCAGGTGTAAAATATTTATATAGTATATGGGCCTAAGTTTGGATGCATCCATATGCACATAAAAACATCTATATGAAATTATGTCTTTGAACTAATGATCATATAGACATCTGCATGTGTACAAGTATTAAGAAACAGATGCAGATAGAACAGAAGAGGCTTTTAAAAAGACACAGCAGAATCACCCATTATAAGGATTATTGTTTTCTTCTTTTAACAGCCATAAACACTGAAGCCATTTCCTCCTCCTTTTTCTGCAGAGTCCCTTAAGCACATCTTATCAAACAGATACGAGCTCTTCTTTGTGAAGCAGGAAGTAGAAACTGGATTTATGAGCTGCATCAAATGCATTTAGCATCTGCCAGGTCAGGAAGTAAAAAGATCCATATCTACTTAGTACTGCCTATATTTGGCACAGAAGAACATCTGATCCACAGAATGATCCTAATGAATTTTCTGCTTGTCTATTTAAACTTCATCCGTACAAAGACAACACTTCTCAACTGAAGGGAAGATTAGGAGTGGACTGCCAGTCAAGCAGGTTGTTGCCCATGAAATGCATGGTAAATAAAATGGCATAAGGCTCCATTATTATGTAAATGAAAAGAGGGCACTTAAAAAAAAAGACTATGGCCCACTACATGGTGAAGTTAGGTTATACCTAACCTCAATTTTCATTAAGGTCAACAACGCTGAACAGAAAACTAAAATCAGGATATATAATAGAAATAAAGTTGTGGAGAGTCAAATGCCTTAATGAAACCAGAAGATTTTAATACATTAAAGTCACGGCAATGGGCTGAATCCAAGTAATTTTTTAAAGAAACAGTCCATTATGTTACTGGTGTAGCAGCAGGCACTTTTGCCAAACAGGTAAGTGGAGATAGCAACATGGGATCTATCTTGTTTAAAATTCTAATAAAGATTTTTACGTTAAAACATTCAGCTGAAATTTGCCGATGAGAAAGTTACAAGGTACAACTGATGATCACAGAAGAATGATTATACGAAGGCATTATGGCAGAACTGTAATTACATTTAATAGTGAAAAGCCAAGTAGGTAGTGAAGAACACAGAGATTGCCATTATAACTGGAATTCACCTTGGATACGTCACTCACTGGGTAACTATTCAGTTACCAATATAACACTGACATGGAAAAGGCAAAAGTGGCTCCAGAGTTTTCAGAATAATTAGTTCCTGAAACATTTAACATTAACAGCATTAGAGAAGGCTTTGGTAAGATTCACTATGGAATACTGTGTTTGCTGTTATATTTGAGAAAGATGGAAGTGCCAGTGTGGAGATACACAGCCATCTACTATTGAAGAAAAAGAGTTTGGCTGACATGGTCTGACCAAACTAATACTGAGAAGTTATACCACAACTATCACATGTATTTTCAGGATGAAAACTTGAAAAAGAAGGGACTTAAGCTAAATAGAAGAGTTGGAAGGATAAGAATTGAACGCAAACTCACCAGGAATAAGTTTAAGTTTGGGAAGTGACAGTCATCAATACATAATTAAGATTATGGAATTGCTTTCAAATCAGAGTAACAAGTTCAAAAACTAGAACTAATTTTGAGATGCTATAAATAGGACTGCATTTAATTACTTAGCAGCTGCCTTGCAATCCTTTGTTTCCAAATAAGAATAAAATGCCTAGAGGTCTGCATCATTTGAAGCTAAAAATAGAAGTAAAATTAAATTTGTGGATATAGAGTTTAAATATAACATACTCTAAAATACATAATACTAATTAAAATGATTTAGGGGAAAAAATTCAAAGGGAGTTATTCTATATTCAAGCAAGTGTAGAGATACTTGATTTCCACAGAAATCAGATTTGTATCTTTACTTTTCTTACTGTGTCTCCAAAATCTAATACGAATATGCTGTGCTAAGCCAATTAAGGTTAGTCTGATTTATCACTACAAACAACAATCTCTAAAAAGTACCTAAGTCCAATGCATTAAATCTCATTTTTAAAACATCAAGCAAGCTAAATGAATAAGGGTTTAAAATGCCTGATTTACCTTTTGTGAATCAAAGGAAAATAAACTCAGAACAGATAAAACTTCCTAATAACTGGCTTTCAAATAAGAATATAGCGAATTAGGATATGTGAAAAAAAATATGGCTGAAAAAGATGTATTACAAGACCTTCTTCATCAGCATTATTATTCCTAGTATTATTTTAGGCAAGTGAAAAAACTTCCTAGCATAGGTCGTGAAAGCCAAGCAATTTTAATTACAACACTGCATATCCCTAAGTTCTGTTCTGTATTCTTTTATACCATGCCCCAGCATTTCTGCTGCCTTCAGAATTCAGGAATGAATTGCATCATAAAATGATTTAGAAAATTTTTAAACCAGAAGTGTGTATGCTTTTATAAAAATCCTAAATATTTAAGGCAACTTATCAAAATTATAAACATGAACAGAAGCAAAGACACAACTGATTGCATCTGTCTGTGTTACAACACTGTGACAGTAAGCCACTAAATTTTCAGGAAACCTCATCAGTTTTCTACAGCACAAGGCCATGTCAGTAGACAAAGCAGAAACATTACTAGATCTGGTGATCTTAACCTTGTCAGAAACAGGCAGTTGGAAGCCAGATGCCTCCTTCTTACTGTTTTTCATTGTAACTAATGAGTTCATCTACTACATTATGGGAAAAATATGGGTTTAAGTTAACTAAATGACATATTGTATATCTGGTGACCTCATCCGTCACACTGCTTCCCTAAAATATCTTGTTTGCTTGTGATTTATGAAGTGTATTGTAATTGTTTTAACCTACTGAGTTACCTAAATAGCTCTTGCACTGCTTCCATATGCTGAAAAAATACAACCCTCACTCCCCCTGTTTATTAACTTAATAATGAGACATTTTATATGCCAGGCAAATAAATACAATTTTGCCCTTATAAAAAAATGACAGCACAAAATAGTCTGCTTTTAATATTTACTTAAAAAAATGGAAATATTGTGTGTATATTCCTGTAATCTTTTTATCTTTTTCATCTCATTAAACCTCCCTAGAAAGTAAAAATGAGCTGAAATTTTTCAAAAGTAAAATGTATGATTTTTTTTTTTTTAAGTGCTTACTGTTTGGCTGAAAAATTATTGGGAAGTCATAATATCCCAAACCATTGTTAAATTTCTGCTGCAAACAATATAGAAACATTTGGCAATGGAAGGTTTGGGGCAATCTTGATATAGGAGTTGCTGCCACCTTTCAGTCTGCATGTGTACTGGAGAATTTATGAATTGTTTTCTGTACAGCTATCTTAAGCCATGGGTGATAACCTTAATAGCTGCCTTTTATATATCCCTTTGTAGTTTTCTACAAACTTTCAGAAACAGTACACTACAAGCTGGAAATGCTTTCATTCCGGCTAGGCAGTGATATTACAGCTTCCTCCATAGGTGGAAAAGTAAACTAATTAACTCCTAAATTCTAAGCTATAAAAAGAGAGTGGAAAAATTCTTCCTAACAATACCAGTCTAATAATTTTCATGTATAAGAAGCAGCACAATTAAACTGACCTGGGAAACTAAATATGGGGAAAGAATCAAAGAGTAATAAGGGTCTGATTTAAAAATACACTGAGAGGAGTAAACTAGAATGTAGATGCAATAGAAATGTCTTCAGAGGATTAGGCACAACAGGAAAAAAAATCACCCTAAAAGAAGTATTAGGAGTCCAAGATGCTCTGTATCTACTCATGTCCTTCTTTTCTGCTGGCATTCCCATTTCTGTATGATAGCTATAAAGGATCCATAGTTAAAATTCCCTTTCTAGTGATCTTGGTCATGGCGCAAGCACATAACATCAACGAATTTTGGCAATCTGGCTGGTATTATTCTTCAAGAAACTATGCATTAGTAGGCAAACTTGTTCATGTCCCACTAACAGATTTCATGGGATTATGTTATTTCTAAGGCAAGGCTTCCTGAACAACACTTAGTTTTATTTTGCAGAACTCATTTGCTTTTCTAAAGAGACTTTTTAGTAAGTGTCCTAGTTTACTGAATTATTTAAAAGTGAGTAAAAGGAGCTTGTCTTAGGGTTACAATTTGTTATTCTTACACTACGAAAATGTTTGATAAATGCAGCCTGCATTTAGCCTGCATCTGTTATTTAGCCAGAATATTTACCCAGGTTTCTGAAATTCCTGCCAGACCAAACACTGGCCCTTCCCTTGCACAAGGACAGCAATGCAACAGCGCAGATTCAGCTGTCTAACAGCGTGCCAGCAATTGTGCACATGAAGAGGTGGAGGCAGCACACGTGCCATGGCAGGCTCTGGCTGGGCAGAGAAAAAGGCTCCAGCAGGCATACCCGAGGGCTCTGACATACATGGCTGAGGGCAGAAGCAACATCGCTGAAAACAAGAGGGTTGTGGAAGGTCAGTTCTGAAAGACTGTGGTGTGGGCTGGCAGTTGGAAGGGCACAGATCTTGAGATAGGCAATTTAATGCAGTGGGTTGGGAATTTCCTTTTATCCAGAGTGGATTTGTGAGGAGAGAGGATCTAACTCTCAGCTAGGAAACATATCACAGGTTAACACACCTAAGCAGACACCTTCTCTTTCTCTCACTGGAAATTGCTTCTATGCGCTCAAACTCCTCAAAAGTCTTCCCGTTTGTTTCTTTTCCCGCAGTCCCTCAGGCAGGGACACAGGGCGCTTCTTTCTACCTTCACCATGGAAAGGGTATTGAAAGAGCCACTTATGACAGACATAACTCTTGACCTGTTTAGGAGTTGTCTTTATTCAATATCTTAATTCTTCTTTACTAATCAAACCTCTTTCACTCAGTTTTAGATGGATAAGACATCAACCTGATTGATTACCTGGTTGCCAAACAAAATGCCAGCAGCTTTAAACCAAAGACTTACTAAAGCATTAACTAAAAAATACTGAAGATAAAAATAAGAAAATGAGAAGTTGTATTAAAGAAATGTCAGCTTCAGAATATAAAACCAGGTGTTCAAATTTTGAAAAAAAAATAGAAATTAGGAATAATATGCTAATATATATTCTTTTTCTAGGTGAATTTCCCTAGGTTTTTCAGCTCCTATTTTTTTCCTTTTTTTTTTTTTTTTTTTTTTTTGTGTAAACTCCAATCCATACCATTAAAAAGTAGGTTACAGGTTTCTATTATAATATCTACATTTCTGATACATGCTGAGAAAGATGATCTTTTTGTAATTAGACATTTCTTGCAAAAGAAATAAATAAAAAAATAATGGTCACCTAGGCTACAGCACCCAGTAACAAAAGTTAACAGTGAAGCAGTGTATGCTCCATGTGAAACTTACACCAAAATCATTTCGGTTTAAGCCTTGCTTTGAAAACTCAAAAACTTTTAAAACATCTGTAATTTGGACAAACAAATTAAAATAAATATTGATGTTACATACAAAAAAATCCCTATTATGACTGCTTCATGCATACATAATGATTGATCAATTAATAATAAAATATATGTGCAAATGTCTCCTGTGATGCCTTAAGTAGCTGGTGAAGTGCAATAAATAATACATTAAGATATATTCATTACTCTCTCATGATCTTCTAATGGACATCATCTCAGATGTGGTTTGCATAAGCAGCATATATTTCATCAGAAGACCAGTATGATTATTTTGAGCAGCAGGCAGAAATTCAGTAGAATGGGAATTTTATGACTATCATGATTATCACCCACATTCCTTATAAAATTCCCCTTTCTTGAAAACATATGTACAATTAAATTTTGCAGAAGATGGAGCCATGAATTTTGTTAGGACTTTCTGGAGGCAAATAATGTTTTGACAGTCAACGGAAATTAGTCCTTTTGTCCACTTTGCATAGTTAGACTGCTACTGCTATGCAAAATAGTTTAAAAATAATCTGGAAATATCTACACTACTACATTAGGAATACAAACAACAGTGTAGCAATGTAATTCCCAGAACACTGTATACCTAGGAGATCTGAAAAACTCAATGTTTTACTTGTCTTCAAAGAAAAAGCTGTTGCTGCAACCTTTTAATATAGTTTGTTATGTCAAGGAAAAAAAAAATCAATAGCTTCCAGTCCATCTTCAGCACATACCTTTAAGAAATCTGTTCATTTACAGTGCTTTGGGGAAAATACAGACAGTGATAGCAAGGGAGTGGAAAAGTTAATCCATGTCTTATAAAAGTTTGTGATAACCTGCATACTGATTTTCTTCACATAGTATATTATAAGGTGAATTACACTGTTGTAATGCTTTCATTTCTGAAACACTCTTGATTAATGCTAACTGGAAATATCAATTTTCAAGTGAAAATACCTATTCATTATTTGGTGAACATTAACTGTGTTCTTAGTAACTAACAGGCTGCCAGATGAAGTGTAACAAAAAATATATTCACACTTTTCCATTGCTGTAGATGTGGAAGCACTGTTGAAAGGAACAGTCCAATAAACCTTCAAGGTAAGCAAGGATAGCTTCAATAACAACCAGAACTGAGAAAACTCAGGTGATCTTGATCACCATGGCTAAATCTACTTCAGATTTGTAGCTATAATTTGAAGAGGTTACACTGTTTTACATTATAAGGCTATTTAGCTGTTCTTAACAGGAGATGACATGCTCCTCTATTTCTCTTATTCCAATGAAAAGATTCTTCTCTCTCAAAATATGTACTGATTAGAGAAATATGTACTGATTAGAGCTGGTAAGAGAAAGGGCTAGTCTGTTTTTCAGTCTCTACTTCCACACCTTCCAAACATAACAGAGATATTTTCATAGCAATTTGGGAAAAATATCCCTATCTAACCAGAGGAAACAACAGAGAACTAAACAGTATTTTTTAAACTACTCCAACTGCTCTCATTTCAGAAATAAAAATTTCAGTACTTTATGCTTAGTTCACAAGGGTAGTTCTTGCTGACCAATAAATTGCCACTAATACTGTCTTGACTGACACATTTTTATCTTAAGAGGGCTATGGGAACTGGCAAGTTCCACTGCTCAGATGCACTTTCTGAATGTGCCATTAAGGCAGAAGCCCTATAAGTCTTGATAACCTTCTTACAAAGACCTGAAGCTCCTCTGACATTAAGATTAATTTCATGCATTTGCTTGTCAAATAAAACAGAAGAACCTTGACTGTCTTCCACAGGCAGGAGCTTTGCTTACTGGGACTATCTTCACCCTTCTGTGTGTGTATATATATATATATATATATACATATGCATACCCAAATCAATATTTAAAGATACTTTACAGTGGAGAAAGGTGCAAGTTCGTTGCACTGCACACTGTTAGATGGGTAGAGAAATATAAGGGGCTATTAGAGTGACAATGATATGCATTGCTCAGATTTATCAATGTCAGGTACAAAGATAACATGCCTGCCAATCATTAGGTTGAAGACATTATTGTTTAGATGGATATATAGTTCCAACTTTCAAACACATATATGGAGTAGTCATAAAAAAGAACATATATATATATATGTAACAAACTATGCCATGGATGGTGATATTACCAAGGCGCATAATGTCATTATCTTGGATTTTGTGCCTGACATCAAAGAGTTTCATTCCAGCTTTTGTCATAAGGTGATTTTTGTGTCTGGAGTTCATTTAAGCCTAGTCTCAGGAGTCAGGATAGGTCTGACCAAGACAGGGGTCTACAACGACATCTATAGTGAATGGAAAAAGATAAGCATTTCTAGTGACCAACTTACCTCTCTTTTAAGTAGATCTTTAAGTAGATCAGATGAATTGTACCCTAAACATGCTCTGACTTCATAAATTTTTAAGGAAGATTAAGATGACTAGCTCAGATATTGATTCACTACTAATATTTTCCAGAAAGTCCAACTCACTGGACTGAAGATTTTGAAATAAAAACCTGAAAATCCAGTACAGAGCTTTTGGTCAATCATTTTTAATGCTATTCCCATCTTTACTACACCTCCATATTTTATTTACTTAATTAATTCTTCATGTAACAAATTCTTTGGTACTATGAACAGACAGAAGCAAGTCTGGTAACATTACTTTTGTAGGACTGCATTTCTCAGACAATCTTCATATGCAAGAGAATAGATTTGATCTGCTATTTTCCTTGAGGTGATGACAATGAATTATTGCAAAGAGTAATACTATATATGACCTAAATTGAAGAGAGACAGCTTTCATTTCTTTTTGCAAGTTCTGCATTGTCTGACTAAGCACTGACTGTTTTAGAAATACTGCAGACCCTTTAAAGTTATCAGAAAGAAGGAGGAGAAACCCAAGCACTTTCAACAAACATGATAAGGAGTAAATCTACAGGCTGAGCTACATTTTCCTCCTCCCCATGGATCAATTTAGAAAGAAACATAAATACAGAAGTACAGAACATTATAAAGAAATAAACATTTCTATTGTTAAATGGTAGTCATGAACACTACTGTTTTTTCCTTCCTGGGAAGCACCTTCCGGCACCATAGGATAACATCTAGCTTATGAACAATATTTGAATAACAGTAAAAGAAGCATTATTTTACCACCTACAAACATTCATAACTAAAACTAGAATATATTTCCCTGCAAAACATGCTTTAAAATCTTTTATTTCAATACTGTGTTTTATCTATACGTAGTAACATTAATAGACTAGGCAAAGTTCAACATTTTATATTATGAGAACCAAAGAGTTTCATATCAAGTATAATGATGTATAAGACGTTTTAACTAAAGATGTTGCCTACAAAAAGTAAAATAAAAAAAAGGCACATCACCAAGAACAAAATCAGTACCTTATTCAAATACTGCTAATATACATACTGCTATTTTGCCCTTCCCCTGACAAGTTTCTAATTAGATTCCATCTACTAAAAAGAGATAAATTAATTTCTTTTAAGGACCAAATCCCTCTCCCTTAATTTCTAGAGATCTTTTCTCATACAGTTCTAACAATTATGATAGAATTTCCTGGATTGACAAATTATGAGTTCTTAATATCCATTTAGTGTCATGGAATGAATACAATATAAAGACTTCACTTTCAGGTAACAACTGATTTTCTACCATTTTTTTTTTTTAATAAATAGGACTTTGCTTTAAAAATGTATATTTAATTTTAAATGAAACCACTCTGTATTGTTAACTTAAAATTTGAAATAATATTCAAGTATTACATGTTTGCTGCCAACATCTGAAAGCAAGTCAGATCACTAAAAAGAAACCAATTGGCTTAGCCACTGGAACAAAAGATTCTTGAAATGTCAAAGTGTTTTGACTTTTAGCCTTTCCTGACAGAGTTGGCAGGTTTTTTTTCTTTCATTTAATTTCTTGCTCATGTTCAAAACTGAGGAACTGGGTTCAGAATATGAAAAGTGGAAATATTTTTCCTCTCTAATAGGTGACACAGTTAGATGTAGAGAATTAAAACCTGGAAGGATGTGATGATAACAACAAATAAAATAAATACCCGGAGATAACATTTTCTTTATTGAATAATTTATTTCTAAAGCCAAACATTTTTCTTTTGTATCCTGATCACAGTTTTACTATAGCACTATCGAACTATTTTGAAAACGGAACTATTTTACTTGAACTCAAGGCAAAGCAAGTACTATAGATGATATTATAGAAGACATAATTCTTAAAAAGTACTTTATATTAAATATTTTGGTGAGTTTGTATGACTGATACCATTTCTTCTTAATCTTTTTTTCTGCTTTTGATGCATATATTTAATTCAGGTATTACTTGTGCAGAAGAAGAAAAACTATTTGGTTTTCCTCTGCCTTTACCATATCAAATGTCAAGCTTTTTACGAATAGAAATATCATGTCACTTATGTTGCATAATGTATTTTATCGGATTAAACTTATTAAAAATTAAATATCTTTAAATAGTAAAATTATTAATAATAATAATAATAATATCCTATGCCTGATACACAGAAACATGCTCTAAATGCAAAAAAATTAACCCCAAAACAACCAACCAACCAACCAACAAGAAAACCCCAATCCCTTTCCAAGAACTCAAAAAGAAACCCACAAAGAAAAGAAAAAGGAGAGAAATCAATACTGAACGAAGTTTCAGGGATTATTGTGTAGTACTGTAGTACTCTTTTGCGTTAAGATCAAAATATTCCTTTTTCTGTCAATGATGGATTAAATCATACAAATGCAACAATGTCAGAACAGCAAATACTACATGAGGAAATTGAGTAATGCAAAATATTTTTTTCTTTGTATGGCAGACAATAGTTTTATGAATCAAAACCACAAACCCTGGCTTACTCACTGTTACAAATTAAAGCAATTTGTAATATACACACATGCACACACCAAAGTTTAAGAAGTGCCATTTTAACACAGTGATAGCTTAAGCTGATGTAATAAATATTTTAACATAATGCTCCCAGAACAGCATATGATGGACATAAGTCACCTTATTACTTACGTAGGAAATTAACTATTTCTGCCCTTTATAAACTGGGTGCATCCTAAATTGCTTGTGCTTTTTATAAAACAATATTTTCACCCACAAAAAATTTGTACAAAGTTATACCAAGAACACTTTCATCAGATTAATTTTTTTAACCTGTTTTATATTTCTGTGTTCACAACGCCATGCATGCAAATAAATGTGGAAATGCAACATTTCATATATGCAAACTTGGCTGAAGTTACATTCAAGTAAGTCTCTTTTGTTTTCAAGTAATGAAAGAAAAAGCCCATATTCCTACCTTATATAGCATCTATTCAAACAAACAAACAAACAAACAAAACAAAACAAAACGAATCAGCCCCAAAACATATAATAGTTGCTCTGGTAACAAAATTGATTTCCTTTGAGAAAAAGACAGCACAGCACATTAACTAACAGGCATAAAATAATTCACATACGATATCAGAGATTTACATACTACCAAGAAGGCAAGGAAAAAAGCGAGAAAGGAAGGCAAAAGAACAGGAAAAGATATAGGGAAAGGGAATACTACAAAAGTACTAACATACTTTATGCAGTATGCAATATTTTTAAAATAGGCCTGATTTTATTGTTATGGACCTAATTTTGTAGCAGAATAACCAGAAACCAAAAGCATTTAAATTTTCCTGTATCCATTCCCTCCTCCTGACTGCTTTTTTAAGGTTATTTTACTTCATAATAAGATAATAAGTGGTAGTAAAAGTGGGAAAGAGATTTTCTAGAGAAATGTAGGCAGGAAGTTAAAGTTTTAAAGGTCTCATCAGGTCTGATCTCCATGTAACCTGAGGCGTATACGTGTTTATCAACAATAACATCACAGTTACTTCTTGAATTGCATTACATTAAATAAGAACACCCAAACAGGTTAGGAGATGATGTTAATATTACCTTTGTAAAATGAGTGGGCAAAGCTCTGCTCAGGAATTAACTTGGCAAGGAATCCATGGTTCAAACTTGGGTGAGGGATAGATGGTATGACCACAACTGTGGAGAAAATCATGGAATCAAATGTGAGCCAGCTAGTATTCATGTGTGGCCTGGTCCACTGTGGATCCATGACAGATATCCTATCTCATTGAAACATGCAAATATGGTATTATAAACAAAAAAAGGCATTTCTAAAGGGAAAAAACAAGTTCTGTATCAAGAGATAGGAAAGAGCATACCTATTATTTGGGCACTTCAAGAGCAACATTTATGGGGAAAAGGAGACACGGAGAGAGAGATATATATATGCAAATAGGTAAGACAAGAATGGATGAAATAGCTCACTGAAACTAGCAGTTGCTTAGTGCAGAACCATAACATATAATCAGGAAGGCAGAAAAAATTATGATTTCTCATAACTGACTATGTTCATGTAGTATATTTAAAATGGAAAGCCTGCAAGCACATTGACTTTAACAATTAGGTAAAAGTAGCAAATTAAAACATCATGATGAATCAAAATAATGACTAAATATAGATATGACATAAATCGGAAGATAAATTCTATGAAAAATGAAAACTAGCAACTCCATAAATGAAGAAAATAATTAAAGATCAATACAAGAACAAAAACACACATTAAAAGTTTCATGGACAAATTCAGCTACTGTTTTCAGCTCTTTTAACACAGAAGGTAGACTTATAATCAATCCAATTAGAATTGAAATAAAACCTATTGGACTGACAGTACAATTTATTTGAAATTAAGTGGAGTAAAGTTTGTCTCCCTCATTTCTGACAGCTTCTGACAACTAAGAGACTCCCTCCCTTTCAAGCTGAAGAACACATGCTAGTAAAAATCACTACTATTACTAATAAAAATCACAAACCGTTCAATCAAAGAAGGCAATAGCAATGTTTCCTTTTTATTATATTGTTACCACAGGCTTTTAAATGCAGGCACCAACACAGCAGGACTCCAAGAAAATTCTCAGTCCTCCACTACTACCCTTTCACAAACCTCCTCACTCAAACAAAAGGAGTTCACGTGGGCAAGCAGCTGTGTTTGCTGTTTATTTGTTTCATGCTATAGAGTTAAAGGTATGTGTTCTCCCTAACACAAAACAGATTCAGGAAGTCGTGTTGGTCAACCATCTTGTACTTTACAACTTAAACTTCATTAGGAACCCTGTTTCCTTCTAATTAGTTTTTTAGAGAAAAATAGAGACATAAAAAAGCAATATACAAATGAAAATTAGCATTACCCTATAAGCAAATATATAGAATACTTGAAATCTGCCAATGTATTTAAAAAAACAAACTATATAGGAAGAAAGTAGTATGTAATTTCCTGTTAGGATCTTAAGCTACTCACTAAAAATAATTTGTAAAATAATTACAATTCTAAAAAAAACCCCAAGCAAATAACATTTGAAGAAAACAAAATTACCTGTACTTGTTGGTGAATTTATTTCTTGTCTGATATTTCTACCTGCCTGGCTCCCAGACCTTGCAGTTTCTCGCTGTGGTTCCAGTATATCGCGGTATTTGGAGACCATCAGAACAGAGATAAAGTAGACTACTGCCAAAGCTAAGAACTGCGCCTGTTTGCTGTCGTCCTGTGTTTGACAAAAACAAACACTTCTATAATATCGCATATTTCCATAGAATTTTCACAAAAGATCATCACAAGACTTAATAAGTAATAGCCTTCTGAAACATTGCTTCTGTTAGCACAGCAGCAAATAGATTACTTAGAAGACTGAATGGATTTTCAGGAGTACTATGCACACAACATGTGTTAAGTACTGAATTTTGGAGGGAATTTGGCAACTACACAAATCTCTGGGTCTGTGGAATCAATGGGTTTTTCAAAACAGAGGCCTGAATGTAGTCTGAGTGCTTTCAAGGTTTCCCAGCAGCAAGGGCAACTGTCTTGTGCTGCCTCTGAAGGCGCCTGCCACAAGAATGCAGGGGGTACTGCTGCTGAGAGAGAAAACTAAGCTTACTGATGTTGCGCCAGCCGACAATGGATGCATAAACAGGCATAACAGCTTCTAGGAACATGTAAAAGCAGTGGGAATTTAACACTGCTTTTCTTCCAGCAGTAAATCCCAGCTTGTACATTTGGATTTCTCCTTCAAAAGGATTGTCAGCAGTAATTCTAGTTTTACAGGACTCTGATTTAAGCAAATGCCAAGACCACTACAAATTAGCTGTCTCCCTCTTATCCCACATAGTCTGTGTTCAATGGCAACTGTCATCTATGGCTCAGAAATCATCCTGATTGAGTTTAAGTTGCTGTAGTTAAACTGGAAATATCTTTCATTATTATTATGGTGTAAAACTCAACATATTAGAATTAAGACTTCAGCTTCTATCTACTCATATAGTGGTTTCACTTTGCCTCAATTCCACAAGTATGTACTTTCTGCTACAAATCCAGTGCTTACTTTTCATGTTTTCTGTATGTTATTTAAATTGGCTGCCCGATTTTGCAATTCTTAAAATAACTAGAAACTGTCTTATTAAGTTATTTCATAGAAATCCCAGAAACATGTTTTCTGGTATTCCATTCTTCACTAATTAAAAAAAAAAGAATAGGTGACAGAAGATTGCAACCCAAATTCAACCTTTCCAGATGATCAGATAATTTTTTGTGTGTCAAGTTCTACTTTCTTCTTTTTAAAGCTATTTCTTATTTCAGTTCTCACTTCAACCCACTTGGACTCAGACTGAAGAAGTATAAACATAGCATGTATGTGTATAATAATAATTCCTATTGTACTACATTCAAACCCAAACACGTTGTGGTGCATTTTTATGCTAAAAACAGTTGCAGAAAAACGTGAGAACCAGTTTTATATATATTTATATATAGTGTGTGTTTATATATAGAGTATATATAGTATATGTTTAGTAAAAGTAAAAATTGTCTTCATAAATCAACTTACTGCAGTTCTGTAACAAATATAATAATTCCTCCACCTACTCTGGTTGGACAAGTAGTTGACACTTTTAGTAAAACAATTTTAATTAACATAGGTCATAGCTGATTTATTCTGGCTGTGATTATTGGGCTACTATAAGATAAAGGCTGACTGTTAAACTCAATTAACTACTAATCTCAAATAGCTTAACCAATATGATTTTAAAGTGCAAAAAGTGGCTGGTAGTTACAAAGCCATTAGCAGATGGTTTGCAGATAATATATGAAGCACAACACATGAAGGATATTTTTAATTCCAGTACAATCAAAATCTCTTCAAAATAAAAGTGATGATTTTGCAGAAGAAAGAATTACACTATATATTACTCACCACATCCCGGAAAACAACTGCTCGGAGACGATTAATATCAACATCCTGAAGAAGCCTGTCAGGGTCTTTTATGGGAGAAAGATTGCCAGGGACATTTTCAAGGGGAGTCTAAAAATAAAAAGTAGTAAGATTTTCTTGGTCTCCCCAAGTATCAAAGTATTTCTGTCAGAACCTTAATATGATTTTTTTTTTAATATTACATCTATCTTGCATGATATGTTAGTAGCAACATATTTCCAACATAATACTCAGACAAGGGCTCTAGAAATAATGTTTTGAATTATTTTCTTAATAATAGCTATTTATATACAAATTGTTACATCTTTCCAGTAGCTCAGAACAATTGCATCTCTACCCAGAGTTAGGATAATAATTTGCACGCAAAAGTCTGTTTCAGATTACAGCTGTTTCATGCAGAACAATAAATTATTTCTAATATGTGTATTATGTTTGAAAATGTTGAACAGAAATATTTAAAAATAATTTATGTTAATTTTACTGAGATTTATTACAGACTACTTACAGAATAACTGCTACTAAACAAAACATATAGTGTGCTTCCTTAAAAAAATAATAATGCATTACAAATGATGCCCTGAACAACTAAATTGCACTGAATGTGATAATGTGGAAAAATGTAACATTTTTGTGAGATTTAATGAAATACTATTGTGAAAGCAGCTGAGTTTGTAAAGGCTATCTGAAAAAGTCTTTAGAGAAGAAAAACTACTGAATGTAGTAATGAAAATATAGTAGCAAAAAAAAAAAAAAAAAAAAAAACCAAAAAAGAAATCCTTTACATCACGCAATGTGCTGTATTCTAGCCATCAACTATGCCAAATTCAGATTTTGGTTTCAGAATTCTCAAAGGCTTAAAGTTAACAAAAAAAAAGAAAAAAGAAAAAAAAAAGATGGACAATGGATTAATGAAACTGAAAAAAACAAGCTGTAATTGAATATTCAAAAACTTTCATTCCTAAAATCAGATAGTGAATACTGCTGCCTAGCATGTATGCAAAGGTTTGTTGAAATTACTGGGACTCAGATGTTCCACCAATAAACATGATTGGAGGATTTCATCAAATCTGCAAGGACCTCAACAGAATAAATAAACTATGCAGGTAGATATGACCAAAGTGAGTAAGGGGCCTTCTTCTAGAAATAGACTGAGAGTGAAAAAGCTATTTAGAATTTCTTCAGTCACACTACTGCATTAAAGTTTCCTTGTTTCATATTACCCGCTTCACATACTTTTACCCTAAACCAGTTAATAGCAAAACTAAGCTTTTGCCACCCTAAACCAGTTAATAGCAAAACTAAGCTTTTGCCAGATATTTGAGAAGGCACTTACAATTATTTTCTAGTGCTAAAAAGCAGTGGTTCAAACTTGTAATTGGTGTTGGGTACTGAAGACTGGGTTACCTTGGCTGCTGCTGCAGTTACACCCTGAAGAGCATCTTGAGTTTTACTGCCAATTATTGACGTCTTGTTCACTCTCTCTCTTTGCCTTTGCCGACATTCTAAGCAGTTTCTCACAGCCACACAACAAACTAAAAAGAAGAAATGAAAACACCATAAATTAGAATATTTTCTCATTATTATATCCAGAATGTCAATTACTAGTCTCTACACCCAGTTTGATCTGTCCAAATAGTAAATGCAACATAGTTCTCACACTAGAGACTCTGTCAGTACTAATAAAGAGTTATGATGACTTATTAGTTCAATTCTATAGTTGAATAACTAAATGTTTTATGTAACTGCTATATCACTATATTGAAATTTAAAAATTATTAGTCCTTGAATTGCCGCTGTCACACGTTATTGATCAGCTATCAACACTCAATATCTGAAAGTATTTATGTACAGCAAGAATAGAAACAAATGGAAGGCAGTAATTGAAAATTTGATAAAAAAATGATAATTGAGAACAAACCACGAGTTTTATACCAGGAGAAGTAAAATTATCAATGACATTATAAATCCTATTAATAATAACAAGACATAATCTGCCTACAAAAAATATTCATCATTTGAGAAATGAAAAAGTATGCGAGACATAATCTCAGCAAAATCAACATCATGTAAGATGACAGTCAAAACTGGATGTTCATAAGGAGAAAGTGATACAGCTTGCATAGAATAGTTTGACTTAGTCATAAATATTTTAATTTCCTACATTAATTGTAAGACTATAAAGCAAATAGTAAATACTGAAGAGAGGTGCCCTACTGTTGCAACATACATTAAGGTCTACAGCATCTGCACAAGCATCCCATGCTTTTTATCTTACAGAGACTATGAACAGTCTTACAAGTCCATGGAGACTTGGATAAGAATACCCACAACACACAGGTAGCAAAGCAGTTTTAAGATGAAATACATTTATCCATTTACTTATTTAATATTTTTACTCTCCCCAAATATATACAGCTTGAAATACATAAGAAAGAACAATTTCAGGCCTGTCATTCTTCTGATTAAATTGAATCAACCTTAAAATATGTATCAAATCAATAATAAATGGGATTTTTATGTTATCTCCGAGTCCTTTCCTACAAGTGTCACTATTAGATCCATCCGTAACTCATTGATCTGTAAGTAATTATTTAATACGTACTGACTGCTGACTTACCAAGCCTTAGGCATTGTCGCATCAGACCTCCAGAAGACATGTTTTTTTCAGCTTCAATCTCACTAAAATTTAGAGAACTGGCAAATACTAGTACATCAACCATAGCCATCAGACGGCTGAGAAACGTTACTGCTGTCTCTGCTGACATTCCTTGTGTCACTTCAATATTTTCCAATTCAGTCTTTAAAAGGAGATAATTGAATTAAACAGTTTGAACACAATTGAAATATAAAGATGGCACATACACATCGAAATCTAAATTGTTAAGTTTAATGACAGATACATTGAAAAGTTATTTAAAAATCTCATACTGACACCACTGACATAAGCTGTGAGTGAAATTCAAAGACAGCATGAAGAGTGGGAAAATTATTTACATTTACATGCTGTAGTAGATGAGAAAAAGTCTAATATAAATGAGAAAGTTATTAGCAATTACATAAAGACGACGTATGGGCAGATAGTAGAACAGTGCATGGTGTATCAGGGTGCAACATACTCTTACACTCTTCCATATGCTATGGAAACTGACAGGTAATGTGTGAAAGGAATTACTCTCTGTATAGCTTTTTCTTTTACATTCCTCTAGATAAACAAGTAAACATGAGGAGTGGAGTGGGAAAAACCAGACAATTTTTCCCTCTTTCCATGAATCAATTCTCTCTGAGAATGCTTGCAGCATATAGAAACCTGACAGAGTTCAATTCTCCTGTAGCTCAGAAGAGAGTACCTTTGCTCCCTCAGCAACAGGGGAAGTAAAAACGTGACAAGTGATATAGGGGGCAGCTCACTCCCAGAGTGGCCATTTCTTTCCTAAGGTAGGGTTAGACTCTCCTTAATAGGAAGCATTAGAAAAAGGCTGAATTAGGTTAATATTTTTGAAAGCTAAAAGGGGGTCATGTTTTTCTCCAAAAAGATTCTTAGATGTCCAGAGCCATGTTTGCAAATACATTCAGGTGCCTAACAGTGCCGATAAGCAAGGAAATGGTCAGCCTAAATTAAAAAAATATATATATCTGTTTAAACACTTTTACCTCTGGATCTAGGCAAAAGGGAAAACAGAAATTTAGTACTTGTCCGTGTTCAGAATTATATGCCTAAATACTATTTTAAAAATTGTTTTCAGGTGGCTGATTCTTATTGATTGTCAACAAGATTTCCAATTGCAACACTTCCTGAACACAGAGTTTAGTCCCTTTGAGAAATACTACTTTCATTGTGCTTGTTTTTTTTTATTAATTTGCTTAGAAGTATTTATTTTTTTTAAAAAAGTGCTTTTAAAGCCATTTTGTTCCAAAGGAAAAAAAAATGCAAAAAACCCAAAACAACCCTTATTTCTATGCCCCTAGAAATTTAGCCTCACTCATGACTTATTTTTTAGAATATTTTTACATCCAAAATTGTATAAGTGCAAACTGTGCCAATCAGTATTAAGGAAATAACTGTTTTGAAAGATGAAAGATACAAAGTGGCATGTGTCACCACAATGATAGATACCCCTTCATTTCATTTCTCTTAAGGATGTAACATGTCGGTCACGAGTGATTTAGGAAGTGCTGTCATCTGTCTGATCTGCCCAATAAGATCAGAAAAATAGTAAAATGACAGAAGAATTCTCAGAAGAAAGGTTCTCAGCCTCTCTTCTTGAATCAAGGCTCCCCTGTTTAGTTTGTGCTGTATTCCTAAATTTTGGAAAAATAAGTTGCTGGGTTTTTTATAACAGACTGGAACATGATTTTTTGAAAGTACTCATCCAAAGAAAATACATTTGCTTAACAGTCTGCTAGAAAAACTCCTAGGTGGTTATAGAAACTTGAACTTCAAACTCATGCTTGAAATAAAATCAGGCTTGCTTGCAGCCTATTGACTGCATGCTGTTAATTTTTCAATTTTATTGTGTCAATCATAGTCTTAAACCTCTCAGAATATCTACTGTCTTTTTTTTTTTAAATTTTCATAAGTTATATAAGAAATTCATTTAACATTTAACACACTTCAGTGTGTTAGCACCAAGAGTTTTGCAAGCTTTGAATTAAAAAAAAAATAAAATATTTTTTAACTATTTCCCCTAAAATTCTGCTAGATGAAAAAAAAGACCCTATTTTTTTTTTTTTTTACACCAAACTTACCATCACTTCTACCTGTTAAATACAGCACAATGACATTCTAAGAGCATTTAAAATAAGCTTCATTATTGATCAAGCTGCCTTCAGGTATCAGCAATATTTTAGATAGGGGTAGCTCTAAAATTCTTTGAAAAGTGAACTGATCACCATTTCATGACTATTGCCATTTCAGGGTACTTCAAGAGCAGTAACAAGTCTTCCATATAATTAACATGTTCAGGACATAAGAAGTTTTTCTGTTGACAGCTGCATTTATAACTTATTTAGCTCACAGACCATACTACATTCAGTCAAGTAGCTAACAGTAAGCATCATGTTTGACTATACATTAAGTTACTCAAGGGAAATACGGTAGAAAAAGCTAGCCATTCCATCCAATATATTCCTATTCACATCTTACTATATGCTATAGGAAAATAATAGTAAGAATAATAACAAAAACAAAAAAAAGCCAAAATATTAAATGATCAAAAATAAGGTATTTTTGAAAATGCAAAAAACTGAAACTTACAGCCGCAATACTAACCTTAGAACCCTGGACATGCAACAGACAAAACAGACAACAGATCACAACAATAAAAGAAAAAAGAAAATTATTTAAGTTAACTAAAAATACAAGGTAAATTGAAACAAATTAGTATCTTGGAATTATACATTTGTTTAATTTGTAATTAGAACAGCCAAACATTTAAGCTCAGTATGAACATTTGAAAATAAAGACTTCCAAAAGATAGCTATGCACAAGGAAAACTTCAAATCTTGTCTTATGGAGTTCATGTAAACACTGATTCTTCCAAACCAATGTACATCTTTTATACATTACACAGAGTAATTTTATGAAGCAATGTAAACCAAAGTAATGTTTTAACTGATTATGCAGAAATGAGCATTTTACAACAAGCCATTCAACTGAAATGTAATAAAGTAGTTAATCCTTGTATGAGGAGGCAATATGTTTAAAATGCTTTGACAAAACAAATATAAATCAGAAGAAGCAAACTGGTTCTTCATCCATAATGCCTCTTCCTTGGAAGCAACACAAGATAGCTCATTATTATATTACATTTGAGTGTGATTTCTCCAATACAAACCAATATCAAATTAGATATTTGAATGTTTTTGAGCTACAGGAAAAAAAATATCAAGATGTACTAAGCCCTTTGGACTGAGTTAGTCTTCAAATTCCAGTGCCCACAGTTAAATATGTGTTTTAAATTTTTACAGTTTAGTTTTAGGTAGAAGAATTTTATTATCTTACTTAAGAATAAATTCTTAAGTTTTCACTTGTTCTGTTTTAAAAAGGGAAAGAAACAATTTTCAAGAGTATGTCAGTATTGGTGTCATTTAAATAGTGGAAAAATCTAATTAACAGAAAGAAAAACAAGCTGACATAAACTTCTTTCTTTCCCTTTGGGACAGAAAATACCATGCTTAAAGAGTTTTTAAATAAGTCTTCCTCTTTTTGTAGCTGGATGCATCTCAAGAAGTAACATGTGGCTATTATATTTCGATTACTAGCTGACAATTTTCATATCACTGTGACCTTGGTGATTCTCAGAATTGGTACACATCACACAGCACCTGTGGTGTCACATCAGTCCTGAACATGATACTGCTGACACTATACACAGGAAATACTTCTTGGTTTTTAATCCACAGACTAATGAGACTATCTTTAAATGTTTAATGGAGTTTTGTGGACAGTTCATATAACACCAGCAGCCCTCAGACCACAATTTGTGAGCTGATGTTTTGAATTCTGCAAGTAAGAAATTGAATTATACACCTCATAGAATAAGTGGAAAAACAAACTGATTGCAAGGGGTCTGGAAATTTACTCTCAATTGTCACATAGATTTAAACTCCTCAAATTTCTTTTGCCTTGCTCAATGTCCTTAAGTCCTTGTCACAGCTGCTATCTTTGTAGAAAGCAATGATTAATTCTAATTGCTAGCTTGTACACAAGATGTTTTATTTGGCAATCAGCCTCTATTAACAGAAAGCATCTTCTGCAAATGTTTTTCCTTACAGGTCCCCTTTCACACACTTGCACACCATCTTAATAATTTCTTCCTTCTGGCTGTGATCTTTTTTAAAAAGCCTCAAAGACCTCCCCAACAGAAAGGAGGAAAAAAAGGAAATTAGGCTTTTATATTTTATGACCTCCCTATAATTGTGGCAGAGTTATCTTATATCCTAAATTTAATAAGCAAGACATCAGAATCAAAAGTGGAACATGCTCCAATTTACATTGTAAACCAACAAAACTGCTCCGATTTTTTGTTAATATTTGCTTCAATTTCAAATTGTTTCATATATATAATTAGTAACACTTTAAAAATACAAGGGACAAAGACAGCATAGAATTAAAATTGAGGGAAATATTTAAAATTGTGGAATATATTACTGTGGATTGCAGTAGACTTTCCTATGCATTCCATACAAACATCTAACCTTTTCTGTACTCTTGAGTCACTCACAGATTTGTGAGTGGTTTGTTTACCCAAATAATGCAATTTTTCTTTTTTTTTTTCTCTATTCATATTTAGAGACTTCTATTCAGATCATACTAGTCTGGCTTAAAAAAAACCATCAACCAACCAAGCAAAGAACAAAAAAGCCCTGAAACAGCAAGACAAAAGGCAGATTTCTACTACAAGAATTCAATAGTGAGGAAATTCCACAATTAAGATTGTCCATTCTACAGCAGACAAGAAATCATGGAGTAATCGTCCACCCAGCCCAGAAAAAAATGTCATTTCACTCCAAATCGAAACTATGAAAAGGGAAAAAAAGTCTTTTTGAAATGGGAAGTTCTCCAAACAGTCATCTTTTTAAAGAAACTGTGACAATATTACTTTTTTAGCAAGGGAGGGAATACTATACAGAATCTGTTGCACAGAAGAAAAAAACCAAAACTGCAGTTGCTCCAATGTTCTCAAAGTCATTTTTCTAAATTTATCCTTGGTTCCTTTTTAGAAATATACTTAATTCAAGCATCTAATATTCTATTCTACTAAGGAGAAATAGGTGAAATGCCTTTAAAAAATGAGAGGCAGCGGGACACATGTAGGAACAACTCACTCTAAGCAGAGAAGAGAGTTTGGCAACAGAATTTAGGACTGTTTTAAGAAGGAGCAGCCCAGGCTTGAACTTGGACTCACACACCAAGGTAAGGATCTGTGGACAGGCAGGACTGTGAGACAGGTGAAAAAGGAACTATGTGTGTCTGTCTGTCACCTTCTCCATTAGACAAGTAAGTTATCTCATAAAAAGAAGCTGGATTTATCTGCAGGTTAACAATCATTCCAGTCGCTGGACCCTACAGGGTTGTAGGTAGATGCCTATATTAGAGATAGCTGAATCATTTGTTACTGTTGAGTAGATCTCCACTGGCTAGAAATCTAGGCCACATATAAGTACAGCAAGTGGATACTTAAATTTAATGTAATCTCTTCCTGAATTCCATCCCTGATCTAATCATCCTGAAGTTAAAAGGTGGAATGACCTTTACTCTCTTCTGTAGTCTTTTTGCTCTCATAGTTCATTACTCAAGACCAAAAAGTAAATAATTTTTTATGAGGAAATGTAAATACGTGACCCATGCCATAAATAAAACCCAGTAAGAGGAAGTAAGTAAGAACTACTACTTAGAAATTTCAATATGGGCCCAAAAGGCCTTCGGTGGCAATACTGGAGAGTCAGCATTCATTAAAGTGAAGAAGGAAGAAATTAAAATGAGCTCATACTTTCTAATAAATTGAATATATTTATTCCACAGGACCTACAAAATATAAGGATTTTGACACCCCAGAAAAGCTCAACAGAACAGAAATATGGAGGATGAGAGACTAAACAAGTTGAAGATGCTATGGGTTCAAACAGGTACACCAGGAGATATGATTCCAGCCTACAAAGTCATAAATGATATGGAGCTGAATAAAGACATGATTAACCACTCCTTTCATAGCATAAACAGTAAGACACATCTTGTCTTTATGCATTTAAGCAGGCTTTAAAAAACCAAAGACAAGAAGTGTTTCGAAGGATATATAATTGCTTTGTCAGGCTCAATGCCATAGGATACTATGGAAGCTAAAAGCGTAAGTAGCTTCAAAAAGGATTAGGTAAAGTCTAGAAGGATGAATTCCTCAGCGGTTATTAAATATGACAGCCCAAACATCCTCTCTAGTTGTTAAAATCCTAAATGCTGAAATGAAGTTTTATTAGAACAATCAATATGCTTGCTCAGACTTCTGCATTTTGATGTAAGCTGCAAACAGTTGCTGCTGGAGGCAGAATGCTAAAGCAGCTGGGTCCTTGGGCTGACCCAGTGAGGCAGTTTATGTAGCCTGGGAACAGCTTCCTTTGGAAAGGGTAGTGCAGTACTGCTACTAATGCTCCTAATACCATCCCCACCTCAAATTACTGAATCACAAAATCACACAGAGTCACAGAATGGTTGTGGTTGGAAGGCATTCAAGGGATGCACCACGAAATTTGGACTCTGTATCTTGTGGATAAAAACCTATTAATTAATGTAATTAATTACAACACAGTAGGTTCCACATGAAAATCAAGAAATGTTTTTCCACTGTGAGGGTGACTGAGCACTGGCACTGGTTGCTCAGGGAGGTGCTGAAGTCTCCATCCTCACACACTGTCAAAAGCTGTCTGAACATAGTCCTGGGCAACTGGCTCTAGGTGGCCTTGCCTGAGCAGGGCTGCTGGAGCAGATGGCTTCCAGCATCCCCTTTCCAGCCACAACCATTCTGTGGCTGAGTCTTTGAATCAGTGAGGGAGAAAACCTATTGCTCTTTTGTCTGTTGAGAGTTACTCTGGCACAGTGTCACTAGCAGACCTGCTTTAAGTGTTTTTATGCAGTGGAAACATCATATAAATCTTCCAGTTTCAAACCTCTTTTCTCTTCCCATTAGCAGTTATTGGAAGGAGGAGAGTAAGACAGTAAGACTTTCATAACTGATTGCTAGCACTAGACTACTTTGCCCTTTCAAGCCTGAGAAGAGATATATTCTGAACCAGCAATCCATTCACTTTCTCCACAGCAGTTCAAGGATGCATAAGTACTAGAAGACTGAGAATCAGTATGAAACTTCTTCCTGTTCATCATATGATGGATATACACAAGTGGCCTGATGCCCAGTAGGGCATTTGCTCCCTTCAAAACTGTGATTCAGAACAATACTGAGGGAGAGCACCTTCCCTAAGAAGGAGGAAGGATGTGCTGCACTCTTTGTATGGGTCACAGTGATGAATAAATCCATCTTCCTGCTAATGCTCATGGATGGGCTATGGCAGAACAGGAATGGACTTGAAGGGAAGGGAAGTTCTCTGTTAAGTGGAAGTGATTATGAAAACACCATCTAGATGAGGTGAGAGTAATTTGTGTTTTTTTTTAATTATATCTGACCCTCCTTGTACATCTGGGACAAAAAGTAATTTTTTTTTTCAATTTTACAGAGTAGGATTAATTCAATTTGAAGCCAGCTACTGATCTTTTAGTGAATTACTTTACTTCACAATTTATTTGTATTTTATTGTCCTAAACAAATGGAAAGAAATTGAGCATTCAGGGAATACAAAAGTCTCCATGTAGTGGAGAAATCATGCATAATACACAAATTTGAAAAATGCACTCTTTTGTATCAATACATGAAAATCATTGCTATTGTAGCGTGGCAGTATCAACACACAATATTTTGACAATTTATAAAGCTGTGTCAGCTAACTATCTATATACACACACAGGCAGATATCATCCAGAATAAACAGAGGGAAATGGTGAACCTCAAAATGATTATTCCACAGAATAGCTCTGCAGTATCATAAACCAGGATAAGAGCTAAAACCCACAAGTGCCATTTAGTGAAATTGCAGCCTAATTAATGCTATGCCTATTTTATATTTTTATATAAAAGATGTCAAATCATCATCATTTTCCAATGACGCCTAAAATGTTTGTTTCAAAAAATATCTCCCAATGTCCTTTATCTAAAGACTGATAGTACAGCCTACATTTCAAGATAGCTCAGTGTGCACTTTCTCATACTTGTCAACGTCTACAATGAAGCACTTGCAAAATCAGGACCTTTGATGTCATTCTTGTGACTAGGGACAATTAAAGTCTTTCACTTACAGAAATATTTTTCCAGTTAACACAGTGAAAATAATGAATTGCCTGTCTGAAAGTCATATTAATGTTTAGTAATGTTTAGCAAATTTCTAGCCCATGCATTCATACCTGTCAAATAAAATCATTTAAAAAAAGTTTTTTTGCTAGCTAACTAGAAGTAAGAGTAGAGGCAAATTAATCTCAGTTGCTTCATGGCTAAAACAAGGAATTGAACTTTTATTGCCAAAATACATTTCTAGCCTTCAGTGCTTAGTAGCCACATTTCAAGAGCCTCTTTGTCCCTTCGTAGTCTCATTGTCTCTCTTTCAAAGACCACTATTAACTATGGATGTTCACAGGATGCTCAAGATAAAAAAAATTAGTATGAAAGAAATAGTCACAGATATTATATGCACAGCAAGAAATCACACTCAAATACTGCATTTAATCTCACCAATTATGTGATATTTGCAAAATATTTCCTCCCTTTTCATTAAGTTACTTTGCCTGCCTGAGCTGTGATCTGCTCAAAACTTACTAAGAAAATTGGAGTGGATAAAAATATCAGTTATTTTCAATACAAGATTAAAAAGAAAGAAGAAGTTGAGGGAAAGGACCTACTGAAGGAAGAAGCAGAGTAGTGAGGGCATGACTTCTGGTATCATTTGACATGAAAACAAATAGAGGTCATGCAAAACAGATTCATGACTATCATAAAGCATGCAATTTTGTCATAGGAATCATTGTCCTAATGGTCTTCCCTTTAAATGAAATAATAGATACTTATGAAATATTATTCTTACTTAGTACTATTTCTCTGATAAAACTAGCATTTTAAATGGAAAATATTATAAGCAATCTCTATATCAAAAGGCAACAGTTTTGATTATAGATTTAAATTTTGGAAGAAATTGGCAGAGAGGGGACAGGAGTCCCTAAAAAAGAAAGGTCAGCTGCAAATAGTGGTTTGCACTATTAAAAACAATTTCTAGTATGACCACTAGGTGGAAATATTGTACTTACAGTTGGGGATGTGGCTGCCGACAGCAATGGTAAAATTCCTCCACAAGCAATAATAATATTGTCTACCATCTGGGAAATGAGGTGTATTGTGTTGTGTACAAAAATAATATTTTCATTGCTATTAACAAAGTCCATCACAGACTTTGTGGAGTGACTGCAAGAACAGAAGAAAGGATGGATTAAAAACCAAATGATAAAATAAAAGTTTAACAAAGATAAACTTATTCCTTGCAATCAGACTGCAAATGTTTCTTGATATAAGAGAGAAATTTGGTCTACAAAAGTTTGCATATAATTTGTCTAAAAATACGAACAAAACTAGTCAAATAAACAAATTGATTGCTATCTATTTTCACACAGGATTAGATTCAGATACTCAGTTGAGAACAATGGTTTATAACCTTTTATTCCCATCAACCAGTACTTAAATCCACAGCCAGCTCTGCTAAAAGCAGCAGGGTTGTTTCTGCAGCATTAAAGCAACTACTTAACATTAAGAGTTCACCATGCCGCACAAGTGCCATTTGAAGCACCCTTGATAGCACCTAATAACACCTACTACTGTTCTAAGGGAGAAACTTGATAATATTAGATCAAGGTATGGCTATGTTAACTTCATTAAGTGATATTAAATTTACCATTAACAATAGCTTTGCAAACCAAAGACACTAGTAAGATTAGTTGACATCTCAGCAATTTCTAATTGGTGAGAAATTGTCCCATGAAACAGTCACTCCCCAAAAACATTAAACTCCTGTGTGAAAATATTGACAAATACTCTGGTCTATAAGTTTGGCCTTTCCCCAAAAGAACATTGTTGTCAGCCAGAAAACAAAAATTAAAGGCTTCAGTTGGAAATATACAACCTCAACTTTAATTTTCAAGCATTACCTAAACACAAAAGTACAACCCCCTCACACACATTTGGCCAAAAGTACCAAAATTTTCTATTTCCAAGTGAGTATCACAGAACAGTTCACCAAACTGGAAATTAAATGCATTATAAATTTCTCCTTTGACATAACTATGCTCAAGTTGTCTGTACTGGAAATTAGATTAAATTGTATCTACTGTATTACATTTACTGAGTATCTCTATTAACATCTACAAAAACCCTAGGAAATGACGTTGCTGTCATAAATTATAATATAACCATCAAAACTAACCCCAAGCAGGATCTGGAATGCAAAAAAAAAAGCCAATAAAAAGAGTGTTTCCTTAGAAAATGCAATAGGAAAAAGGTTTTATTTTTTAGGGCTTGCAGGTAGAGAAGCTCTTTTAATTGATCAATTTAGAAAATGGCCATTAGCAGACAAACAAGTTGTCCTCATGTCTGGAATAGAAACAGTAGATTACAGTGCTAAACATAAACTGAAAGAGCACCTCAGTTTAGTTAGGAATGTATGAGTTATACAATCCCTCAAGAAAACAGAAATTGCTGCAGGATGGGAAGGGATAACAAGAGAAGGCAGAAGATACAGAAGGGCACTTTGGCTAACAGCAACTCCTTCCCTTCCCACTGTCACAGTAACGTCCCCTGTACAAAATGCCTGATTGTTCCTTGCTGATGGAGACACAAATCAGGAGTCAAAGAAGAAACAACCACTTACCTTCTCCAAACATGTACATCTGTTTCTAGTGCAAAAAGCAAGTCTGTCAGGAGCCGCTGGTGCATGGGAGACCATTTAAACTCTGGAATACGAAACATAGTTGTGCGTGGACCTGGACTAAACTGTCTTCGCTGCTCTTCTGTCATTGGCATTCCTCGGAATCCCAAATCAACACGTAAATCTCGGTCTTGCTGGGTGACAGATCGACCCTGTACTGCCTACATCAAGAGGTTAAAAAAATTATGTTAATTTTTGCAATTTGTTTTTGAATGCAATGCAGAATTTGAGAAAGGGTAGGCTAAAATGACTAGGCAACAAACTACAGGAGATATTGATAGTCCAAGGCAAGTAGTATCTTTCTGTAAGTGAGCTGCTCCAATACAGATCGATCAGCACCAAGAGGCTATGGCTGGCCTCCCTTTCAGACATTCACCAAGGTTTTATACTAAAGTTCTTCACTTAAAGTATTACAGAAAAGACCAAATGTAGCACATACAAGGTTGGCAGTGACAAGACTTTGTTTTTAGGAAACAACTCTATTTTTGTGCTGATAACATAATTTTCTTCGAAGATTTGACTCAAAACATGGACAAACTACACAGTGATGTCTTCAAGGAATCAGTATGCTTTTAGACAGCTCCTCATTTTTCAGGATCATTAGAGAATGAAGTTTAGTCTCCCAAATCTCATTTTGCCAATTCTGTTACACTTTGTTAATTCTTTAAGAGTTTTATGGATCCTCAGGATGATCTTTAGATTCTCCTGAAAGGTGGTGGATGTCATGAGTCTATCTACTTGGTGATTAAAGACAAAAGTAAAGATACACCTGAAGGATCTGATAGGCTGATATTGTGTGATATACAGAGAAGGTATGAGCATACAGTGAAGAGAAAAGAAGTAAAAAAACCCAGCATTATTACTGAATTTGAGGTAAATATTCAAAACAACAATAACTTATAATGTACATCTCTGAAAGTGAGAAATACAAAGCCTGATCATTGAAATGACTTTAAAGTCACTTTAGATTATTTTAAAACTGACAAAATAGAAAATATTCTTGCTTTGCTCACATATTAATTTCCCAATCTCAGCCTACTATTATAAATCTGGACATTTAAAAGCAAAAGAGAATTTTACAAAACGTTTCTGCTAGCAATGTAAAAATGGACATGGCACTGGAATTGAGCTGAAAAGATTCTTATATCTTTAGTCTGATTTTGATCTTCTGTAGCCAGCATTTTGAGAGCAGGGCAGGTTTCCTTCATTCCATTTGACCCATTGAGAGCAAAATGGTTACTGTTGCTTTAATTTCCAGTTTTTTTCTTAGAGTTAGCTTTAAATGATGCTTTTCTTTTCTTCTTAGACTTATCTAGGATTGGAATTTTTTGCATGAATCTTCTGCATGGTGCTTTCAACTCTATTTTCAATCTTTCCTAGTTGGGAATATAGGAAAGAGTGAATTTTATATTCATCAATATTTGACCTATTGATAAAGGCATTAATTCTTCTTAAAAGTAAACAGTAATGCCCATCTCTGTTGTGCAATTTGTTTGCTTTCCTTCAGTAAACTTGAACAAAAGACAGCTTGTTTCTTACTGATAAGGTGGGGACCTGATTGTAAAACTGTTTTCAGAGAACATAAAGTTAAGCAATTCCACTCACATACCACTTCTTTGAGTACAACTACAGTAGCTCTCATGTCAGAAGCACTAACAGTATCATAACTGTACCACAACATGAGAGCTTTTATCTAGCCAATTGTTGGGACAAAAGGTTTAAAAGTAGAAGAGCAGAGAGGAGGATGGTAGATTCACTCAAGTGATCTTGCAGCCGGGAATGCTGAGGGCCTGGAGAATATCAGTGCGTGAAACCCCATATATTATGACCACTGCTGTTTATCCTGTCTATTTTGAGAAATAGAACCTCTGTGTGGAGATGACACAGGTGTTTACAGAGACTCGGAGGCACAGGGTAGATCACAGCATGGTGTAAAACTACGTGTGCATGAGCCCTTGATAAATGGGTGCAAACAACAGACCCACCACCTGCCAGGACGGACTGAGCCTAATGGTGCCTGACTGTGCTCCTGCTTAGGTGTCCCCACTCAGGTGTTGCTTTGGGATCTTCTGGTTAATGATGTAATGAAATAAATTTACTCTTTGCATTTCAGCTGTTGTTTTGTGGTTGTTCTGGCTGCCTGCCTTTTTGACTCACACCCCAATTATACTGTATTGACAAGACTGGGCTTTGATGTGAATTGCCATTGCACGAAACCCAACTATACACTTAGGTGGCTGGTCTTTATGTAATTTTCAGTGGTGTCAAGAAGATCACATCTAATGGGGCAGTTACTACACATGCAGCAATCAAAACTCCAACCCCAACTCCATTGGAAAAATGCTAAAATTAACATTGCTCATTACTAATGAAAACAATAATTTTCTATTTATGCAAATATGTATTTCAATTTTTTTCATTAAGGTTAACTTCATCTTAAGAAAAAGTATTTAACCACAGATGGCTTAGAGTTCACAGGGAATTTCAAAACACCCAAAGAGATTAGAAGACAACAATTCTGTTGGTTGCTCAGCTGATAATTCTTTTTAAGAAAATTATATAAAAGATATATTAATGGATACATGTTTTAATCAGTTCCTTGTAGTTTGTCATTAATTTAAGTGCAAAATTACTGTAATTTAAGTAATATGTGGATAACCAAGGGAGCTAAATAACTTGTAGAGTCAGACTCTTGATGAATCCAGAGTTTGTAGGCAATAAGCAGATACAAACGATATGTTAGGAATTTTTCGAGCAGCGAAGAAGAAGATATTTGGAAAGTATTTTGTATTTCCTATGTTACAATGATCTGACAATAGCTCATTAAGATCTATGTATCATTTTAATCCTAATAAATTATTACAGGCTTGACAATTACGTTTTTATAATTTAACTGTTTTTAGGGGAAATATATCAAGAAAATTGGTTAAAACCCCAGAAAACTCCCAGAGTCACAACAACAGGATTTTCTACAGTAGCTAATACTAAATCAGATTATCTACTCAGCTACTACTCAGTCAGATTATCTTTTTCATTAAAGACTTACCTTACAAACTCACTGTTTATGGGTGCATATAAGTATGCAGCAAATTAATATTAGCATTCCTCTTGTCTTTTACTTTTTAAACAAAAGTGCACATTAAAAAAAATAAAAAAAATGACAGCTCTTTTTCTTGTTATCGTCCTTTCACTCCACTTATCAATTTCCATGGTATTAACAATCTTTAAGACTTAAAACAAGGTGGTGACTGACAGTAAGAGATAACACTATTCCTAATGAGAGCTTTCAGGGGCTTTTCCTTATTACACAGAATGCTTTTAAATATAAGAATCCTTACACATGCCTTGATAGAGTGACAGTGAGGTTATGAGTTATGAAAAAAACACAAGAGAATTCCCAACTGTTATTTTATAATACCTGCCTAGGGAATGCAAGAACTCCATCTGTTTTTCTCTTAAAAACAGAGGTCCTTACCATACAAGAAGAGACTTAGAAGTGAGATGTATGTCAGAACTAGTTTTAATGGTTTTGGATTTTTTTTTTTGATTGTGGGTTTTTTTTTGTTTGGTTGGGGTTTTTTTGTTGTTGTGGGTTTTTTGGTTTTTTTTGAAGGAAAAATGTCCCTTTTGGAAGCCACAGGTTGTTTAAATAAGTTAAAATGTCCATTCACTGGAGGTTTTTGAAAGTAGTCACTGTGAAGAACCAAGCAAGCAGGCTGATCTGTATTCTTTCATCACATGACATATACTTTGAGCATACTTGAGTGTATCTCTGAAATTCTTTCTTCTGACAATTTGGTAAACATTGCACAGTACTAGGCAGAGCAATTTTTGCAATTTATGTTTACTTCTTCTTTGATAGTGGCAGTAAGTCTGCTTGACTTGAAAATTCTAGAAGATAAATACTGGGGTACATAGCAGACATGTAGTCAGCTAGTAAAATCTTGAGAGTAGTCAATTCTTCCACCTGATAACATCCTCAAAAACAATCTTTGAATACATGCTAGAGTCTCTGAACAATTGTTAATACATATTTTTCACACAGACATGAAAGACTTCAGACTCCTTACACATTTTCAAAGGAAATAGGCCTGGAAGATGGGCACTTTTCACATAACAAGAAATATACTTCAAACATCTCTCAGCTCATCCTAATTCATCTCATATCAATGCACAGTGATTACGACAGACACATACATGGCTACTCGAAATTTACCTGGGTTGTGGTAGTTGTCTGGATCTTCCGTATCTCCTTTCCTGCTTCCTTACCATCATCAGACCTTTCTGTGTCTGATATTATACTTCCTGCATCAACACTAGGTACAGTTTTGCTACCAGAAGACTCTGTCTCAAGAGTTGTGGCAGTCATTTCAGCATATTCTAATCCTTTAGAGGATGAAGACAACTCCCTCTCAGAAATGCTACTCATTCCATCTGAAGTTGTGTGAATCTTGAACTCCTTGTCCTCTATTATACTTGAAGTACAAGTTATATCTACACTACCCGTCATATGCGCAAGCAATCCCAAATCATCATTTACACCAAGATGCATCTGTGTGTCTTGCACATTTGGAATAGAAATGTGATTACTTGAAAGTTCAGGTAGAAGTTTCTCCTCTTGACTAGGTATTTTATCAAAGAGAAATGAGGTATTGTTAGTAGAAGGTTCATCTTTCTCATCAGCCAGAGTTATTAATGGACCATTATCTTTTTCCTCATTCTTCTTTATAATACCCACACTTCCATGAACGTTGTTTTGGAGCTTCTCAACAGCTGCACTATACACATTATCTAGAAGAGATTCGACTTCTACAAGTGCACCGTTTTCTCCAGTTACCAGCGTCTCTGGTGATAAATCCATATCATCAAGTTTTACTTCAGTAGCTTCTACTTTTTCAGCTTTTATATCAACTAAAAGATCATGAACTTCCACATGCACTCCTCCTCCCCCAGGTCTCTCAGCTGTTCCAAGCACATCATCTGACACCTTTGAAGCCATGAGCAAGTCCCTTGTATCTGTACTGACAGGGTAATCTGTTTCACTTTCTGGACTTTGACTTTGTGAAAGATCTTCTATCTCTCGAATTTCCATTCCACCTTTTGCTCCTGTTGTCTGAGAGGAAAGACCTGAGATGGTGCTCACATTCCCTTTCTTCCCCTTTTTTATGTTTTCTTCCTCTTGCCTTTGATACTCTTCATACATTTTTGCTAGATATTCCTTGTGAGCCTCATATGTGACCTTAAAAAGAAAAGAATGGATTATGTGGCTCGATATACACCACCCGAACTTGGACAAAGATTAATAAGAATCTTAATTACATATTACGTATGGCTTACAAAGTGCTTGACAAAAAAACCCGCCACCTTGACATGAACAGCAATAGCCACCAGATGGCACTAAATCACTTTACAGCTGATCTTACTATATTGCTAGTCCCTTTGGGGCAGTTACTAGCATTCAAAAAAAACCCATCCACGAGCCATTTCTTACCTTGGAGTGAGCTATAGAAAGAGTATCCACCCACACTCTCCAGCCTCCCCATTCATACTTTATTGCATGATACAAGAGAATACGGAAAATGTTGTAAACCATCTCTGTGATCTTCTGCTCCTCAGAGTTCTTAGGGTTAATGTATCCCAGAGAAAACATCCAGTCCTGCCACACTGAACACTGAAGTAAACATCTAAAGTGAAATAATTAGGTCAAAATATATCCACACAAAGCTTCTTTATTTTAACATTATCATGGTTAAGATGGGAGGAACATCATCTCTGAACATCAATCCAATGTAGGAATAAACTTAAAAATACTTCAGCACGAATAAAAATTTAACTTCTATTCTAAACAGAAGAACGCTGAACTCGGAAAAGTTAGCACAATCCTATTAAATTTATTTTAAGTATATTTCATTTAATAGAGTCTAAAACTCTACACAGAGTATAACAGGGTGCTATTCCCTAGAAATCAAGGATGAGAAAAAACTATTTGTAGTGACATACCTTCTGTTTTCTCGGCTATTACTAAACAGTTTTATCATATCAGACAAGAACAGACGTCGAACTTCCATCAGCTCTGCACTTGGCGTGGAGTTTTTTAACAGCGTTGCCACCACCTTAAGAATCACTTTGAAAGAATAAATTAGTTATGTAAAGCACTTTGACAATGTTTAAAAAAGAAATAGTTGCTGACAGCAATAATGGAAAGCCATATGCATTTAAGATATAGGAAGGAATTGTTCTCCCTTTCTGAAGAAAATTATTTAAAAAAACCCCCACAATCTCTAGGTGATACATTTATCATACAAACACAATATATTGTCCTTACTTGGATTCTGAATTTTCACTGTTGAATCTGGCTCTGGGTGCGGTTTATGAACAACTTGCGTGCATACTTGTTCTGTCAAAATCTAAAAGAGAATATCAACTTCCTTTTACCACTTTAATTGAACACTACAACATTTCTTTGTTCATTTTTACATTTATTAAGAGTATTTACCACGGCCACACTGTAACTTTATATAAAAAAGTAAGTTAAAGTATTTAATACTTGAAGAATGGAATAAAGCAATTCCTCTACTCGTGGATCAAGATTTTCCTGGTTGTACAGTGTCTGATTAACTAACCCTTTAGCTAGTTAACTACATTTACAGTTATGGTATTTTAAAGATATTTCACTCATATTTCTCATAGTGTTATACATTGACAGTTTAAAAATTTGTTCAGAAGCATCATACAGAAAAAATTTTCTCCTACATTTCATCAATGGATAATCAAACAAAATAATCTTTATATGTGGGTTTGGCTGTCTCCAGATAGTAAAGAGGATGAGTCAGAGACAGCATTCCATTCAATGAGTTACATATTTTCTGAGAATACCAATCACAGAAGCTCTCAGAAAACCAAATGCAGGAACTACACTGTGAGACCAAACCATACCAGGTAAGCTTAGATATGTGCAACAAAAAGGAACTTGACATCAAGTCATTGGCTAATAGATGACATTTAGGTTTTTACAATCGCAGAATATTTTTTACATCACTCAGACTTAGAACCGTAAGTACCAAGGACTCTTTCACTCTTCTGTGTCTTTTCTGTAACCAGTCCTGAGCATCTAGCCATTAGATCTATTTCTGACTAAAAAAAATTAAAAATCTTTCTAGTCCATAAGATTTTCAGAAACTGAAAGAGATTCTACTCTAAGTCACCATTTTAGAAATAACTGAAGATTGAATGTGAACTTTCTGCACTTGTAGGCATGAAGACATGGGTTTCAACCAACTTGATGTTGTCAATATTTTCCTTTAAGAAAATTGCTCATCAAAAAAACTGAAGTTTCTACAAGAACCTGGCCGAAGAGCTGAATGCTTTGAGGTCATACTCACTTGCCTGAAGCAGTATCTGCTACATAAAAATGGTTGTGTTTGCTTATCATTTGGCAGAGTTAAAAAAGAAAAACTGCATTTTTCTAAGTTTTGTAAACTTGACAGTTTACAAAAGAAAGAAAAAGGGGAAAAAAAAGGAAAAGAGAGAAAGGCATCTCTGACTCCAGCTTTTTCCATTTCAGTGGAAACAAACTCCTCCAAACACTGGAGAAATAAGAGCAACTGGGGATATGCAGGGTTTTTTTGGGTTTTTTTTGTGGAAAATGATGAACAGCTAAAATAATTGGATCTCTTCCATCACAAGTGGAAAGTTATAGAGAGCTTGCATAAAAATTATGACATTGTTAATAAAAACATCTAAAACATGGCAAAATACATTTTGGACCAAGAAATCCTTTCTTAAAATTTCTAAAATTTTCTCGAAAGTCTTGAGAATCTTGTAAAGCACAGATATTTTTAAGTCATATTTTTTTTTTACAACCAAGATGAAAACCTTTATGTTTAGTAATTTGTACCTCATAAAGCGTGTTATATGTTGTAACGGTCACTGTATTTGTGTGCAGCATCAACCTTTCTCCAAGAAGTGTGAAAAGACTGTGAGTATGCATGATTTCAACCTTTCGCCTGTGAGAGAAAACAAATGTATTAGGTAAATGCAAAGCATGTTGAACATTTTCAGTAAATGCAAAATAAAACCCAAAAGCCAAATATTTTGTGGTTGTACTAAAAAGCTCCCAAACTTGTTTTTCTGTAAATATTAGGAAATAAATATTATTTATGATACATCCCAATATGAATGTAATTACAGCAATACACAAAGGTTCTCAGACAGCAATATGGCATTTAAGATGAGCTTTTGTATAAAATAAAACACACCTTTCTCACCCTCCACAATTTTCACAGTGGAAAAAGACAAAGTAATACCTTTTGATCTTACTTAGGCTAAGAAAGTTCAAGATGATCACAGGCTGGCTAAAATGTGATCACAAAAGAACACACTTTTTGTCACTCTCTCAAGGACTAGGGACAATCCAACCTCGTATATTCCAACATTAATCACAGAATGGGTCAGGTTGGAAGGGACCACAGTGGGTCACCTGGTCCAATGTCCCCGCTCAAGCAATCTCTATGTCTTAACACCAACACATACAGATTTGTCAGAACAA
The DNA here is from genome assembly GCA_035047865.1 of Dendrocincla tyrannina. NCBI lineage: Eukaryota > Metazoa > Chordata > Aves > Passeriformes > Dendrocolaptidae > Dendrocincla > Dendrocincla tyrannina. The sequence goes on along the minus strand of JAWWMP010000001.1, from coordinate 50,047,246 downwards.
CCTTTCTCTTTTTATAGCATTCCCTGACACAGCCAAAATAATCCAATCATGGAATAGCACATGTTGCAATGTAAAAAAAATAAAACCCTGCAAAGTTATGAAATTCCATGTGATTGAAGTGAATTTCACATCACGGCTCAAAAACTACTGAAATCTTAAAAAGTGGAGAAGAAAGCAGCTCCTATCAACGAATTCCATCTGTCTCCAAAACTGGATATAACATGATAAATAAACTTTGCATCATGAAATCTACCTACAAGAATAATGACTACGAAATAAAAATCATTATTCAAAATAATTAACAATCTATATTAATGCAGAAGAAAAATATGAACTAAGATAAGGTACAGCAAAGTTTCTGAAAAATTTATGCATTCAAAAGCTAAGAAACTGTTGTTACATGATTATGAATGAATATAACACAGATTTAAATTACACAGAGTCATTCTAGTACCTTTGAAATGAATACATATTATTATAATTTTCAAATAACGACAAAAGAGAGTGGCAGCAACTTACAACAGTGTGTACTCTTCTGTTCTCAGAAGGGAGTTCATGAGTTACTTATGAGAAAATCTACAGGTATTCAACCTTGTATACTATGATTTAGCAGTCAAAAGTGGAATTTCAGTGGAAGGTTTAAATATGCAGATAAAAAGCAGAAATAAACAAGGGACTAAGACTTCAAGTGGTGACACAGAAAGAATCAAATATAGCAGAGAAGGAAGAGAACAGGATTTTGTCAACTGTTAAGGTTAGACAAATTAGCTTATCATCACAGATCACAAAGAAAAATCAGTTAAGTTACTCAGGTCCTCAACTAACACTTCACTGGTCACTTCTCCCAAAAATCAATTACTTCCACTCTGTGGCTTCATCTCTGATGCATATATATGAACTTCAGAAATGGTAATTGGTTTGGCACCTACACATTTATTATAATATTGTATAGGTTAAGATTTCATAAATCATGTAACATTTCTTTATGCAATTTTGCTTTGGTATATTAAAATACAATGCACACTTCCTGCACTGTGAAACAGAAATATAAGCACTTTATAATTTTATGTAGTTTATAATTTTATAATAGCTTAGAATTTCCTGTAGTTGACTTCATTTTTATAAGATCCTGTTTATGCATACGTATGCATGTGCACAAATAGGCACACCTCACAAGCAATACCTGTAAGATGCGAAATGGGGGTGGAATTTTTACTTGCTGAAATCTACACAGAATATGCACATTTGTTCAGAGAACTGAAAATTTAAACAAACTTTGAAATTTACACAGAATATTCTAGTGTGTTTCAATTACCCCAGTTACATGGAAAAAAACCCTAAATTGGGTTAAGTACATATATTCAGTCAACAATGGAAACTACACTGATATATCCATAATTGCAAGCAGATGCTAAGGAACAGGAAGTGAAATTTCAGTTTCTGAAAATCCTCACTTTTTTTTTTTCTGTAACATTCCACCAACATAGTTTGCTACTTGATTTTCTAGATAAACAATAAATATATTAAACAAATGTACTTATCTGGACACAACCAGGCTTCTGACAAGTCAAACCTTCATCTGGTGTATCTTACTTAATCCAACTCCTATTAATCTGAATGATTTTTAGTAAGTAATGTTTGAAAAGCCCTTGGAGATTCTTGAGTGGACTACCAATTTGCTTTATTAATTCCCAGCATGCTATTTGACTGGCTGGATCCCAAAAGAAAAATCCCATTTAGGAGCACATTCTCAGCTAACTGTCTCTCAATTATCCAGTCATACTTTATTGATCTTACTGACAAAACCATGTCTAGCAATGTCACACTCTGGCTGGACTCCTAGCTCCTTTTCCTTCTAAGCAGAATGAAGACTCCTGTGAAGCACATGGTTAATTTTGACACTGCACAGCACTCCAATGAAATGTCATTTTGGGCTAATCCCAGCAGGAAGCTTAACAACACATGTAGATGGGGAAAAGTGAGCAACAGCAGATTACATGACACTGCCTCTTGTTAATCCCTTCTTGGCACCATAATATGGAAGACGAGACTAAGTACACCTATTTTGTGACATCTGGTCTTTATAAATGAGATTATTTCTTGCTGTCATATTTTCCAAGTATTTCTTGCACAGAGGTATGTCCTTACCTCCCTTTTTAAATACCACTTGCTTGATTTGCTTGCTTTTCCTTCTGAAACTTTCCCATGTCAATAACATATTCTGCTATTTAATTTTTCCCATCATTTAAAGCTATTTTTAAAAGTACTGCCCTGAAAATTTTATTGCAGTGACCTTGATAATTCCAGAAACAAATTTTGGATCACACTCATATGTTTCCTGTTAACCTTAGCTGAGCATGCAACATACAGTTATAAAATGTATTTTTAGAAAATGTTTTTCCATTGTTTTCAGAGCTGAGTTTCAGCATATCATCTGTTGGGCAGACAATGTATCATTTCAAACATTATAGTAATAGCAAGTTAACTGGAAAAATCCATTTGATGACAATGTATGAAGGTAACAGTGTGCACATTATTAGTCAGAAAACCTAAGTTTTAAGTAATTTCTAAAGACTATCAAAGAATATACAGTAATCATGACAAAAAGAGAAGAAGAATTGTGAACTTCAAAATTTTAAAACAACACTTACTTATGACCCAAGTGTTTAAGAAAATATCCAAGGACCTTCAAAGCTTGCACCCATATACTTTCACTTTTGGAAGCCAGTAACTTATAAATCACTCTGAAAAAGAAATTCAAGAAGATTATTACTTAACATGACATATATAGATTGCCTTTCATTAAACAAGGATATTTATTAAGAAATAAAAAGATAAAAATTTACACAAAATGGAAGGATATACTGAAAGAATCAAGCACACTGTAAGAGTTTGATTATGAATTCTTGAGGTTGGAGGCATGGTGTCTTTTGGTTCAGTTCAATGTTTTGTAACAGAAAGTGACATCTTATACTTCTACCTTGGAACAGTCAAATAAAAGACAGTCTGAGCAGCTGTAGATTAAGACAAGAGAAGCAGACTGACACACATAAGGTTATATCCTGGAGTTTCTTGGAATACCTGGATGCTATTTCCTTTCTTTACACCCTCTCTTTTTAAATTCTGGATAAAAAAGAAAGGCCACAATAATTAACTAATTTAACTATTGCATATTTAATTAATATAATAGGTTTAAACACAATTTCTGAAGTATTTCAGAAAGGAAAACAGCCTTGCTCCGAAGGCACCAAGACACAGAAAATACTACTTCCCCTGGGCTGTTCTTTAACAAATTTTTTAATTTATATTTTAGTTTCCCATTAGAATTTTAGCCATTCTTTCTAGCCTTTCCCCAGTAGAGTGCTTTAGCAGTCTTCCTCTTTTGAAAGGACTTATGCCTTTATCAAATCACCTCTGAGGCTTTTGTCCTCTGAAGACCTACACAAAGGAACCCCTAATTTTATGTAAGTCTTTTTTAAATTCTTAAATGTTGCAATCCTGTGCATTCTCCCCAGTTTTTCAACACAAACTTTTAAACACCATCACACAGTTCTAATATTGGTACCACAAATGTTACATAAAGATGTCTTCAGTCTTCCAGATCAGTCCTACATTTCTTTTAGAGGTATCAGGAATAGAATTCTGTTTGAATACAAACTATAGGCAGGAAGCAAATTCCTAACCATAGGAATGTGCCTTCCCTTCAACTAGCACTGTCATTCAAACAGTTTTAAGTACATGTATTTATACAAAGACCTTAGTACTTAGGCAAAATGAAGCTTGAATTTATCAAGTAGTAGATGTTGTGGGGTTTTTTTCCCTTTTGCAAGTCACTTGCCTTTTCCAACATATTTTCAGAACAGCACAAAATAAAATTCCATAGGAAATATTAGAGAATTACATGAAAATTATTAGCCTCCGAAAAAGATTTGTATTACCAAATTTGGCATAAATAAACACTAAAAAAACCAAATCACTTCTCTAGGAATTATCAGTTGTTAATTTCACTGTCAAACAGATAAACACCTGAATTCCACTCTTCAAGGAAAATTTGAGTTGCTAGGGCAGAATTTACATTTTCCTCTTCTTTTCCCAAGAGATTGTTAAACATACAAAGAAAGAATATTCTGAATTATTCTGAGATAGATACTTGGCTTTTTGATGCATCTTGTTAATTATATATTCTATTTGAGGCAGAGAAGCAAGTACAACAATGCATTTATCTTGAAATATCATCATGATAATATTAAGTGGAAAGCGCTTTTTTTTCTCCAACCTATTGAAACCACTCACTTTGTCAAAAAATAAAGCCTGAGTTAATAAAATTGAAGTTTGAAAGATCAGGAGCGTGATATTTATGTGAAAAAGAAGCAAACTGGAGAGTGATGATACTGGAACTAGTTTTAATGTATTTTCTCCCTTCACTGCCTTACCGTATCCCATTCCTCTGATCAAAGGCAGGTATCATGGATGCTGGATGTTCGGACATTAGTGCCACCAGCAGCTGCAGCACATCATGAATATTTTCATCCTGTGTGACAAACAAAGTAATTACAAGTAATTACAAAATTACTTGTTAATTAATTTTGTAATTACAAGTAAGTAATTACAAAAATGTACCTCATGCATTGTTAGTAAGTAATTTAATATGCTCTGCAATTCATCTTCTTTCACTCCTCGATCCTAAAAGGAAAAAAAAGAAAAAAAGAAGGGCATCCTTCAGGGAAAATACATTCTTCAACTTTGGTCAAGCAAAATTTGGACCAAGTCAAATAATCCTACAACTTTGATATATAAACTTCAAAGACTAAATTCTTGCTCTCATTCCACTGCATTTCCTTATCACATTAACAATTCAAAACAGTACGAGGTCAGTCCTCTATTCCTGATAGAAAGGATTCTTATATGTGGGCCCTCAGATATTACAAACTATTACTGTCACTCCTCCAATTTTTGAGACAGAACAGAAAAAAGAAAAAGAGAAGGAAAAGGCCAAGCCAGAAAATGCTGGTTTTAAACCTAGTCTCCACTGGAAGGAGCCTCAAAGGCTAGCATTTTGCTGTAACAGAGACAAAGAGCCCTACATAATTTCAAACACTAGTAGAATCAATAGGAAAAATAAAGCAACAACTAACTTAACAACTGCCATTACCTTTATCATTTGATCAATTTAATAAAATATAATGGAATTAATTTATTTAAATTATTTGCTGCTTACTAATAAATGTAATTTTAATGTATTAAATATAATATATTAAACATTTAATAAAATATATATGGCAGAGTTTGGTGAGGTTAATAAGAAACATTATATGGATTTACCACCTTTATGTTGATTAGAAGTAAGTACATAAACATTACAATTAACCAGAAACAGATAAAATACCTGACCGGTATTACCTATTTTCTATTGTGAAAGATCCTATTACAGGTATATAACATCTGAATGTTTTCCCTCTGGAATAGAATATATTACCTTCAATATAAGTTGTTTCAAGAACAGAAGCATGAACGCCCTTAGTGATATGATTTCTTTCTGGGAGGGCCGAGGACCATCTGGAAGAAGCAAAATATAGCACTTTTAAATATAAACTAATTCCTTTAATGACTGCAGCTTATTAAGGAAATCACAATTCCTACAGCAGATTTAGTGTTCTACTCTTATATAAAAGTTCACATTTGCAAATGATATACTTTATAACCTTTCAGAATCACATTTTTCAACAGCAATATGCTTAAGCATAAGAGATGTTCCATCTGGAAAAAGAAAATCTGTATTTTATTTTATTTAGCTGTTTTTTTGGTTTTTTTTAAAGACACAGGAAGATGAAAGATAGTAATAAGATGACAATAATAGATAGATAGTAACATGTGATAACAACCTGGAACAACTAAGCCACTACGCTAAATACTATCTGAATGAAAACCAACAAAGAAAGGATTATTTATTATTTATTTATTGTTTCTTAATCTTTGTACCTATTAATGCATATAGACAATTCATTGTCAGCATCACTCAGAAACTGATAATCAGCACAGCTAGACTAAAACCAAGCCTAAATCAAATCAACCACAAAGATAATGCTTTTAAGATTGGTGCAGCAATGTTAAATCCCTAATACAAAATAGTAACATTTTGGTTACTTGGCAAAGAGAAAGGATGCTTCTTTTATCCCACACCAGGATGAGTCACTAAAGCATTTCCTGCTTTATGTATGTGTTTATCACAGATAACTCATGATTTTCATCAGTTTTTTTTAAATATACAAGAATAAGACTCAGCCAGCTTTATCCAGACAAAAATAAACGAAAAAATTACCCAATTTTTCTCTGCAGCACAGACCAATTATAAGGGCATAAACCAGAAGTAATTAAGAGGGAATAAGTAAACATATTCATAGAGTTAAGTGCAATCAGTACTGGTGTGAGAAAAAAACCCCAACAAAACTGATTGGGAGCTTTGAATTAGAAAAATAATGATTTCTAATTCTGTCTTTTTAAATAAAACGTTGTGTTATTAGTTCTACCATCAACCAAATGCAACATTCTTCCATCTGTTTTAGGGTTTTTTAATATGTGGAAAACACAATTTTTCTACTCCTTATGTTAATAAGGCATGATACAGATAGCAGAATCTCATCTCCATGCATACATAAATAAAATCACATCTTATGTGGATCACAGAAGGACCTATTTTTCTTACTGCTGTAAAACTAATGAGAACTGGTTCCACTCTAACTCAGCCCTTGAAAAAACTTTGCAACTTTTTCTATCCACAAAAAGAAAAATTGAAGTTACTTTCTCCTTATAATTCCCATATTTTCATAATTCCCATTCTAAAGTTCATGTTCAAAAATATTGGACATGAAAAATATTCTTGAAACCTCTATTTAACATGAAATGACCTGTACATTAACAACCATGCATTCTATCAGGAGGCACAATACTATTCATGCAGGTCATGCATGTTCAGAGTAAGAGTTGTGAAGAACACAGGAAGCACTAGCAAAGAAAGTGAAGTCCTTGGCCACTCAGTTCAAAAATTAACTACACTACACAGCAGTCTGGAACTTCAATGCACATTTCTCTCATACAACACAGGCTCCCCAGGGAAGTGATCACAGCACCAAGCCTGGCTGAGTTCAAGAAGTGTTTGGAAAATGCTCTCAGGCACATGGTGTGAGTTTTGGGGTGTCCCGCACTGGGCCTGGAGTTGGACTCAATGATTCCTCAGCATCTCCAGAGAATGTCATGCAGCTGGGAAGTAATTCCAGTGAAGATTTCTCAAGGCATAAATATCCTGGTGGGTTCTAATGAATTCTTTCTTAAATTTGCAGAAATTGAACACCAAATTAATTCAGAAACATGGGGAATTTATTTAGAGTGCATAAATGTTTTCATTTTCCTTAGAAAGGTAAATAAAGAAATTAATCCAATATTTAGTAGACATCCAAAGATTAAAATAGATATGTGTGTATAATTTTTTTCTGTTACTTTGATATTAAAGTATATGTGGTTTGCCCCTTCTGAAAGACAATTTTGCCTTGGCTCATCTTTAAATTACAATCTAGAGTATATTTTGGAAAGACAAAACATCAAAGAAGACAACTGATAAGAGAATGCTAAGATGTCTCTGGCAGCTTGAAGCATTATCATTGAAATGCATCATCTACCATCTACCAATAGCAGGATACAGTTAAATATCTTCTCACTTATCCTCTTATTCATTTCCCAAATCTACAACTTATAGAAAGAAGCTATACATTTTAAATAATTTTTCACTCCATTGCCAGCTTTGCTTTGTGTTTACTGCAACTGCTGTGTGACCCTATTATCCTTATTCTGTATGATTTAACAAAATATTAAAGGCATGCATGTGGCAAATCAAGAGAATGGCTATAACCATAGTTCAACTTTAAAAAACAAATAATATTATTTAGGTATTCTTTTCTGTGGAAATTGGCTTGACGTTTTATGCTCTTTAGATTTAAAATGAATGCCACCTAATGAAAAGTGTAACTCATAATTTTAAACAGACAACTCACTTCCACTATATGAATCTATATCTGAAATGCAAAATTTGCAAATTATAATTATCAAGCAAGTAGATAGTTTTACATTTTGAAACAATGATTCTATTACTTCAGAAGGAAACAAAGAGACCAATATGAATTCAGTATTCTGAATCCAAGGAGAAATACCAGCATGAAACAGGAAACCAATACTGAAAGAGAAAATAGAACCCCAAAATTAAAGTAAGTAACTTTTAAAAGAATACAGCACCAGCCAAATGGGAAACTTTGATATTAAGCCACTTTGGCCTTAAAATAAGGGATGCCAGACTGTCAGTACAGAAAACTCACCCACTCTGTGCTTTATTGAGACAGGCGAAGGCAATAAAACCCTGAAGCAGAGTAACTGTCTGCAAGTGATAGTAAATCAAACTACTAATATTAAAAAGTGTTTAGGTATCTCCATATAAAAAATGACATGCCTAGAAGACAAGAAAACATCATGCTAGTAAAATGTCTGCATGAATAAGCTTACTTTCTAATATGACAGCAAATTATTTTAAGGCACTGTAGCACAAGCAGTCAAATTTCAGATATTGGCAAGATTTCCATTAAAGTCTTCTCCAAATCTGAAAAGTCTTATGTCAAGTCACTTTAGAGTTTCAGCTGCCATTTACTCTCATGATGACATTTTTCAGTTTCATACACTAAAATTAGTGTTCACAGACAATGGATCCTGTTCTTCTACTTTGAGATATCAAATGCTACTTACAATGCAGCAAATCTCACATTCACCTAATTGTATTTTTACAGTGTATGTTTTCTTATTTTAACAAATTTCTTTTTAATATATTATTCTATATTTTAACAAATTATAAACTTGCTGGTTACATGTGGGGTAATAAAAATTAACACAATCCCAAAATCCTGGAAGAGTTAACTTTTTTTAAATATTAGGATTGGTGAAGTTCTGAGATGCTGCAAAGAGAGGTAAAAACAAAAAAAAGCATTAAGTGTAATAACTACAGCTACTTCTAAGCCTGTATTCTAAATTCTATGACTGAAGCCTGAATCAGTCAGACCTACATATCATATTGATAGATTGCACTTACTGTTAAAAGAACATGTGGGGAAGAAAAGCAATGTAATTTGTAGGTGATTAAATATGTTGAAAAGTTTTCAGGAATTTTATCAAGTGCGAGTAAATAATACGGATTTGATAAAAATCTAATACGAAATTAAGTTAATGTGAAATTAAGTTTAGCAACCCATCACCTCAGCAATTATTTCCACAGTCATTTGCTTGCAAATCACTACAGTTATTACAGCTGTATTAGTCAGAAGCAGAAGTTATCTTTGAAACAGTAGCAAAAACAGTCCCAGTGCTGATTTGCTCCGAGAAAACCCATAACTATCCTGGGTTTGCACATCCATTGTGATGCCAGTGATCTTCCTCTCTGATAGGCTGACATTCTTCAACTCAAGGAAAGCTACTTTTACAGACAGAAAAGAGAATACTACAAAAATACTTCTTTAAAGTTATATCAATTACAGAGAAGTTTCTGTAGTCTAAGAAACAGGGAGGAAGGAATAGGATAAGGAACAAGGAAGAAAGCAGTATCAAATACCTTCCCAACTACTGTACGAAGGCCTTAGTAATTGTGATATTTGTTGTCAAGCTGCTACACCAAGCAACCGCTAATTTGCACTGTCTGATTACCTTTCAGGGACTGACCTGGTTGCCTTTCTGAGAAAAAAAGAATTTGGTCTGGAATTGACACAAATGAGGAGAGAATGTACTATGAATGAACAAAGAGGTTGGCAAGTAAACCAGACATATATATGCTAATTTAGAGTTAACTTATTCATTTCTCATTCCTAATTTTGTGTCCTTGTGTACCTCATGTTCAGATTTTGATGAATACACTATATATTTTTTGCAGCTATGCAACTGGCATTACACATACAAATACTCCAAAATTGCTGTAACAGAGGCAGATCTGGGCAAAATAAAAACAAGCCATACTTCCTGCAGGAAGAAATGTCACAAAAGAGCAAGCCTAGCCAGCAGGAAGCAGTCTGTAATCTGCAGAACATTTTCAAAGTGTTGTTAGGTAGTAGTATCATGACACAGAAGTATGTGAATTTTTTAATTAAAAATAAAACTACCAGAAAAAAAAACAAACCACAAAAACAAAAACGGAAAAATACCCCCTCCCCCAAAAAATAAATTAAAACAGCCATAGTCAATAGACAATATTATGAAACTTACAATTTCAAAATAGTTAAGCAATTTTCCAGTTCTCTATCTAGTTTTAAATATGATTGACACATGAAAACTTTACGTCCCAACAGTGGGTCATTCAATAGTCACAAACACAACATATAAATTATAAGCTGATCAGCTGAGTTTTAAACATCCTAATTCCTCACTGAGTTCAGATATGGTTAACTTGTCTGACGGTAAAACTGTATCTATGTGGCATAGCAGTGTAACCCTTAACAGAGTAGAGCTCTGAAAGCATGAAGGCGGATAAAACCAGCACCAGAGTAAGATCCAGCACGCCCTAATTTCAGACATCTACAGCGTAGTCCCCACATGTGTGACCAGCTTCTAACCTTCCACTGAGGTCAGTGGAAATCTGATCAATAGAGCCAGAGCAGTCTAGAAAGCAACTACCTTTCAAACAAAACAGTTACCAACTCTCTGTCAACCAGGGGTAGGACACAGCTTTCTAAACATACTTCCCAGTGTGAGTTGACATGACATAAAGTGTGAAAAATATCTACCCAAACCAAGCAAATTTGATGTTGGATGCAGAGGAAACCTGCATCCTTCTGAGAGGCAGGTGGGATGCCCCACAGAGATTATAATGATCCTAGAAAACCGTATTAAGGCAACTGACTCCTGCATTCCACTCTCTATAATTGACAGAAGTCTAACTCAGCTGAAGACACCTCCATTGTAGGTAACAAAAACTGAACCTAATTCTATTTTGGCAGCAAGAATCCAGAATCAGTGTAAGTGGGTAATATAATTTATCACTGACAAAGATTTCAAGCTAATTAAGTAACAACCACTGTTAATTGTCATAATCTAGTATTACAAAAGTTTCATTCAAATGAAGAGACAACAGTGTACTTTTTTAGGTATTTTAAAACAAATTTTAATAACTTTATGACGAACATTGTTCATCTAGTATTATACTATGAGAGAATTATAAATGATGTCCCAGATCCTACAGCAGCTCTTTCCTGAGCCTCAAAGTTATACCTTCACTGCCTATTAAGATACCTAATTTAGAATAAGAATTGTTCCTTCTGTTTTTATTTTTTTTTTAAAATTGAAGAAAAATCCTATGCATAGAGCTCACTTACAAATGAAAAATTATCCAATAACTTATATGTTAGATATGCCACACTCATGAATATTTGGATATGTGACAGTACTAAAACATTCCCCAATTTTTCAATTTCTCAGCATGACACTAGCAGTTACAGAATAAAGATAATTAATTAACTTCTCCTTTCTCTATTAATTTTTTGAGACTTTCAGCCAAATCCTTCCTGCTTTACACAAGTAGACAGCTAAATGTAATGGCATTACAGCCAGAGTGTATAGGATTAGAATGATTTGCTCCGGTTAATACACATCTAAAATATGCAGCGTTTAGCTGGTATCTATTATTGTATTCTGTGTCTCAATTCTTCCTGAGCTAAGCTAAGCACATCACTTTAAGCAAAGTTAAACCAATCTCTATTTTACAAGGACAGAGAAAAAAATATTATTGAATTGGAAATACAGCTTCAGGGACTACTGCAGTGAGAACTAGAAGTTTCCACTCCATTTTCAAGGTCACTTAACACTACCAATGGTTCAAATCCCACAAAACTTGGTTTGGCATATGAAATACGTTTAATATTTCCTCTTTGTTACAGAAGAAGAAAACTCAATTATTTTAATATGTTTCCTAAAGTATGCCCACAGAAGTATATGCTATGCAAGGGAAGACCAGAATTGTAATCTTCTGGTAATACATACAAGCATAACGAATTTCCATAAGGAATTTCGATAAAGAAATCAGACATGTACTTGCATAATACTAGCAGAATTATTTGCATAGTCCTACTTGACCACTGCTACAGATCCAAGGTCACACAATAACATCAAAAATATTCCAATAAAAGAAATGCTTATATTTTCCTTCTTATGTGTTGTACTTACCTAATCCTTTAGGAGTGATGCCACTGCTGTCAGCAGGATTAACCACCCAGTAGTAGTATTTCAGTGTGTGCATTAACTGCAGGACTGTTCCTACTCTGCGTATGGTGTTATAGATTGTAGCAGTTCCAATGAATTCAGCTGACAAGTAGGTATACAAAGACAGCTGCACCTGAAGAGTGAAAGAGTTACCCACATAAACATAAGATCTGTATCAGTAACCTTAAGCTTTTTTTAATATATACTTTGGATATGATATAAAAAAACTAAAAAAAATTATTACAACTTTGGTTAGGGCAGGGACTGGACTGATACTTATGATTGACATTCACAGGTCTCTTCCGAACTAAATTATTTATGATTCTATGATTTAAATAATGATAAACATACTGGCTTGTTTTCTATTCTGGCTTTTTATTCTAGAAGTATATATTTTCAGATTTTAGGACCATGTCACTTTCCATTTTGGTTCACATATCTCGACCATGAATACTTAGGAAAACAACTAACTGATTATAACTAGACATGAAAGATAACATTTTATAGATTTTAGTAAACTAAACCACATAATTAAGAGTGAGAGCATATGCTAATGTGTAACAAACCTTTTGCCTCCAATTAAAAATGCATACTTTTATGTTTAATCCTCAGGAAAATAATGTAATGCAACCACTGAAAAAGGGACTGGGTTTCTAGAAACAGGCTTTTAATAGAATTAGGCAGAACTTTATGCAATAATTTAATCACTTTTAGCAATTTCTAAAAGACACTGGTGTACATAGTTAATCAGGGTTTAGACTTCATGATCTAAGAAATCATTGCTAGTATCATATTTTAAAAACCACAAAAACCTAAGTACTATGTTACAAATGAATACAGGTATTTCATTTTGTTGTAGGAGAGTCACAACATTATTCAAGTGTAGAATTACCTTTGCAGGGGTATGTATCCAGATAGCAGGATTAAAAAGGATGTGATCACATAATTGCTTCAGCAGAGGTGCTCCATGAGATAATCCATCCAAATATTTTGCAAATGACAAAAATTGTTCCAGAACTGCTCTGGTTATATGAACTCTAGAGGACTAGAGGAAAATAATCAGAAAGAAAAAAGATAAAGAAAAACCTTCTTCTTTAATATACTTACAGCAGAATTATGAATCAGTATTTTCACGCTCATCATGACTAAATTAATGTAGCCTCTCATGTTTTTATTTCATTGGATGTGAAGGCAACTTATATTTTCTAATAATATTAACAGTCTTTCTAATGGCTATATTTAACAAGTCAAAATATTAATCAATAACTATTAATCAAGAACAATACTTTTTCTCTTCTGTTTATTTCGGTTTTTGGTTAGTTGGTTTTGTTTTTGTTTTATTAGAATCCAGTCAGGATCCAACATTTTACAGCACAGTGCTTCAAGAATTTCATCTGAAGTCCTTAACTCCTCTGAAGTTAATGATGTGTCTTACTGAAACTGGGTGTCTCAGTGTGTAAATACACATTATCAGTATGCTTTTGTTAAACATAAGTAGGTATTTGTTAAACATAAGTAGGTATTTGGAGGAGTTAGGTTCAGGGTTCCCCAGATTTCAGGAGACTCTTTCTATTTCATAGCATATGCAACAAAATTACTATTGAGACCTGCTCCTATGTAGTAATGTGGTATGAGGACTTGGACAAACATCTTTGTATACTAAATTCACAAAGGAATAAAAAAAACAGAAAATATCCTTTGCTTCTCTACAAAATGTCAAGCCCTGGAACAGGCTGCCCAGGGAAGTGGTTGAATCACTATCCCTGAAAGTACTTAAAAGACGTGTAGATGTGACACTGGATTATTTTAAGACTCTTTTCCAACCTAAGTGATTCTATGATTCCATATTCCAATTACTTTTAATGCTATAAGTACAGTCTGGGAATATGCAGATTTGTTATTTTTAGAACTTAAGTCTTTGTTGGTAATACAAGTTCAGTCTGGATGCTGAATTTCCTTTGGCTTGCACATCACAATTCACAATAAATAGTCTGCAACCAATAAGAACAAAAACATTTGGAAATTTAAATCAGAAAAGAAAAGCTTTCTGTATTCTCTGAAGTATTTGATTACATGCAAATGAACAACAGATATAACAGATAATTTACAAATAATAAAATTGAGACTGGCTAGGAAGCAAAAGGATTTTTTCCTGCCATGTGTGCCAAATGAATACAAGCATACACCAAAAAAAATAAAATACATTGTTCCAAAAAACCACAGCTAAGGGATAACCCCTGGCCCTCAGAAACAGCACACATTGTAAGAATTATGTTGTGATCAATCAAAATCCTTTAAATATTCACATAGCCTGAGTTGAATATCATAGCAGGTGTTAATTAGCAGAGTATGCAAACTTTTTTTTTTTTTTAATTTCGTGGACAACATTCTGAATTGATGTATTCAAGATCCATAAATCACAGTGCTTTATTCAGGAGAAAGGGACTCCATGAGGGCTCACTAGCCTGCCTTGTATATAACCTACAGAACTGAAGCTTACAGCTTTGCAAATTAATTCTGGTTATGTCACAAGAAAGCCTACCACTGGAAAAAAAAATACCTTAGGTTAGTTCTTTGACATTCTAAATCACACTTGCTTCGTACTGAAAACACAGAAGCATAGAAAACAGTCTGCTTTTACGAATTCAGTGAAGATAAATGCTCTCTATCATAAGAATGTATTTCCATAGCTGCAAACAACAAAGGCAGCAGAATGAGAGAAGCTATTTTTCATTCTTCTTCAAAATTCAGTATATTTCTTAAGGGTGAGATCATAATTTTTATCTTCTTCTGAAATAATTGCTATACTGACCACATGCTAATGAAAACTCCAGTTGCAGACATTCAAGAATGTCAGAGCTATGAGATTCAATTATAAGCGTATCACTATTTTAGTATAGCTGGCAGATTACTCAAATTTTCAGGTTATTCAGATTATGAAATCATAGTAACACAGTTTCATGAGGGCTTTGGGCCAGGAGGCAGGCAATGTTCCTCAGACAACTGAACTGACCCTCAGGTTTGTGATAACTACTCATCATGTCTGAAAATGGGCAAGTAAAGAGAATGCTCCTTGCAATTGCTTCTTTCAGAAATTAATTTTTTTAACATATTTTCGTCTTCAAAACCCAGGGCAACTATTTCAACCATTTCAGAACGGAGTCAAAGAAGATTAATTTAATTTTTATTAACACACACAAAAAAAGAAATTTAAACCTCAATTACGATGTGTCTGTGCTATGCTTGTACAAACCAGGAACAAGGGAACTTTCCTAAACAACTTTGGGGGACAGACAGTGTAGAAGCACAAATAAAAATACTTTAATGTACACACAGATAGGAAGTAATTATTAAATTAGATAATAAGATCAATTCAAGAAAACTGATTCTTTGAATACCAGTTTATAAGAGAATAAGGAAGATGAAGGGACGCCTGTAGACAACTTAAAATATTTTAAAATTGTAATACTTATATCACAAATATATTTTATTCCAACAGTCCTTTGAACCAAGTGAAAGTACCACAATGACAGTAGAAATACTAAGAACAAAGATAAAAATCCTTCAAACATACCTTTTCAAGGAGATAGCCAATGACTAGAAAGCCTTTTCCACCAAGCATTTGCTCTTGCATTGCTACTGAACTCTTAAGAAGCTCAACCAAGAAAGCCAATAGAGTAGCACTGCATGTAAAGAACAAGAATTTTTTCAGATTACACATGCAGAAAATGTAATCTGTTACTTCCTCAATAATCCCCAACTATCAAGTGAACAGAAACAGGCTTAAAGAGAATACAAATCTTACTTTTCCTTTTGACAAATTTCTCCAACGATTTCTCTCATGTTACACTCGTAGGAGTAGGAATTCATACTCAAACAAGCACAAAACCATTCTGCCAGTACTCCTGGCTTTATCAGGACTATCCCAGGTTCTAAGTATCCAGTCCCAGAGCTTGTAGCTCTAGCCAAAAGTCTGGCAGTGGAAGAAGCAGGAGAGGCTGAGTGGGATCCATCTGACAGTGCTTAGAGTGATGAAGGCAGGGGCCCTGTCAAACATTTTACCATCCACACTAACTCTGCTAAACAGCAAAATTTACAGCCACTAGGTATGTCATCGTTCCATACTTTCCATCCCTAGAGTCACTATTACTACAGAAATGAGGCATAAAATGGCTGAACATGCACAAGGGCAATGATGCCCACCACAAATGGAAGTGAAACAACAGCAGGGTGGAGAGCTTCCTTCATACTTTCTTCAGACTGAACATGGGAATAATATCCACACCAAACAAATGTGAGGATCACTTTTCCTCCAGTTAGGAAAGCACAGAGAGATTTCAGAGGCCACAAGGAAATCGCCCAGCAGCCCATCCCAGCACTATCTTTAAGTGAAGTGTTCAGAAAGCACAGGGAGGGGAAAAGGGCATTCAGAAAAGGTTACAGTTTAGAAGAGATATGAAAGACTTCAGGAGACAAAATTGGCAAGAATGTGAAACTTAAAAAAACCTGCAGTGGAGATATAAGTCCAATGTGCAGGGGAAAAAAAATCACAACTGAATCTTGGGTGATGAGAGCGAAACATAAATACACTCATCTGCTGCTGAAAAACCAGAGGAAAGTGTGAAAGAAAAAGAAACACATATCTGTGACAGAAAGGAAATGTTTAAAATTCTTTTTCAAATACCTCAAAAAGGTAGATGAAAAAATGCATTGTAGTGCATATACAATGCATACATGAAGTCATTTTTCTTTTTCTAAAAATAAAATAGCTGTAGTAGTTCCTAGATATATAGACAAGTATCTGCAACCATGAAAGTTCTCACACAGGTAATGGGCACAGGCAAAGGTAAAAACTGTGGCTCTAGCAGCTATGAAAAGTGAATTAAAGGAAATGTCCAACCTGCATTTCAAATTTACTTACAGTATCTAGTCATCTAAAGGCTTGCTTGCTCTCT
The DNA here is from genome assembly GCA_035047865.1 of Dendrocincla tyrannina. Classification (NCBI taxonomy): domain Eukaryota; kingdom Metazoa; phylum Chordata; class Aves; order Passeriformes; family Dendrocolaptidae; genus Dendrocincla; species Dendrocincla tyrannina. The sequence goes on along the minus strand of JAWWMP010000001.1, from coordinate 50,030,018 downwards.
AGATACAATCTTTTACTTTGAAACGTTGAGATTGGTTAATCCATGCCAGCACAAAAAAAAAATAATCAATGTGCTAACAAAAATAAGATTTGTTGAGCAAAGCTGCCATGCATAAAGTACATAGGGTTGCCAAAGTACGTGCTGTGAACGTGAAAAAATGCCTTGTCTTGCTTTATTGTTGAGTGGTCATAATAATCTGTCTAAAATCACATACAGAATGCTCCACAGTGTGTCAGCAGTAAAAGAACACAGATAATATCCATTTACAGTACTCTGGAGTTTTATCAAAACAGCCTGTCAAGCTGTCACATCAATTTCAAACCAGGCTGTATGCATCAATTTTTTCTTACCCTGATCAAAAGTTTCTATTGTATTTGTCATCTAAAATAAGATCCTCATCATTTTTACTACATGAAAATCGATAAGAAAATTATATCAATCATTGCAGATTTATATATAGAAAGCATTAAAAAAAAAGAATAGGTCAAAGAAAATTCTGTATAGATAGTGGTGCTTACTACAATCCTTCATGAGTAACCTTACGACAACAACCCATTGTGCACAAAGTTGAGAAACATCATACATCTTTACAGGATTAGAATCTAAATTACAATATCAAATACTATTAATATTACATTGAAATGTCAAAAATATTCTTGAAACAGATTTAAAAGATTGTTGCACCATGAACATGGCACCAAACTTAAGTTTAACATGTTCTACTTCCAAGAGTACTTTATGAAAAGCCCTTTTCTTTGTATTGCAGTTTACTTGTCCATTTAGATGCAAACTCGTGGGCTAGTTATTCTAATCTCATATCAATATAATCACAATACAACTGCCAGAAATTCTGATAGGATTCTAAATGCAAGTTATAGGACACACTGACACCCTGACAATAAAGATTTTTATCTTTCCGTCTATTTACAAATCAAATCAGAAATAATCAGTGAATCAGTGATCAGTTTATATCTAACAAGGCCACAGACACAGAAACAGACAAGCCGGTTCTGTGTAAGAAAGACCGACTCAAAAAAGTATTATAATTCAGATGCAGACAGAGCCCAAAGATTACTTTTTAGATATTAACCATCTTTATGCAGGCTATGCTGAACTAATTAATCCTGCCTGCCCGCATCAGCTCTGCACAGAGCTACCTCAGCTGTTATTGCAAAGCGATGCCAGTGTTTCTAGTTCCAGGAAAATGTATTACTTCAGCCAATACCTTCGTGAATGAGCTATGCTTTTACTTAATTCCCAAATGGCTTTTAATATCTATCGATCCAGACACATAAAGACACTCAGCTCTGCAGAGTCACCTCGGGTCTGCAAGCAGTAACTCTAGCTTCTAATCCTTCTGCATTATCCAAGATTGCCACCATAAATAATACAGTTGACTGTAGTATATAGTAATTCAAATCTTGGGATGGCACATGTGAATGCATCATTACACCTTCAAGCACATAAAAAAAATCCAAGTACCAGAAAAAGCAGCAGTTAAGGAGAACCATCTGGCAGGCACATAGAGGCACAATGAAGTTTGAGATGAATACTGTATAGGACCACAGTATTGATAAAATTAGCATAATAATTAAATTTAACTCACAGTCTGTCCATATTGTTATGCAAGAAATGAGGTAAGTAAAAGATCTGTAACATTTTAACTACTAGAAGAACTATAAAATCAAAATGATAATGTTTTTAAATTCTCACTGCATGTACAGAACTGAAGTTATTACTATCTGAAGATGATGATCAGAGATAAACAGAAAACAGATTACATGCCTAGTCTGTGGGGTTCATTTTTTGATTTTGTTTTTGTGGGGGTTTTTGGGGGCACTATCTGTGGTTTGTGGGAGTTTTCCCCTAGAGAGGTTGCTTATACTTGTTTCTGGTGAAATTTATTCATTGGAGGAGGAAGGAGGAATAAGCTGCACTACATACCAGCTGTTGCACACAACACTGGTTTCACATGTTGTATTCTCTCTTACATACTTTATGCTAGAAAGCACTCAATCTGCCTCAGATGACCCAACAGCTAACAATTCTCACATAAACTTTCCCATCCTCTTCAAAACTTCTCTTTCCTCACATGAGCAGACTGACCTCAAGCAAACATTTAAATGTGTGTATCTAGATACAAAAAGCTATACTGATGTAATGGACCTTTTCTCCTCAATATTGCATTCTAAAAATTTAGTTCATCTAATTTAGAGAAAAGAACTTCTAGCAATTTCTAAGGATAGTCAATTTATGTAGACACCTTAGCAGCTGAAAATAAATTCAACCTGAAGATTTGAAATATAAAAAGTTTTTCCCAGCAGAAACAGGTTGCCACAATCATGCTTTTAAAATGGTTGTTATTGACAGAGGGGAAATAATTAGAAATTATTAGGGAAATGATTAGAAGTCTGTCTTGTAAGACGAAACATTTTTGAAACAGAATTTAACAAACTTACCAGCAACTAACATGCATCAGATTGCTGCAGGGCTCACATTAAACTTGCAAAATTCTGTGCACTGCCATACATAATTTCTCTCCATTCTTGCCTATTTTCAACTCCCCTAGATACAAAGGCAAATATAAAGGATACTTCAGCCCATTCCTATGTCTCCTCTATAGCATGTCCTGCCTAGAACAGATCAGTTTGTCTGCAGTGCAGCCAAGATGCAGATGGAACATGCAAGCATATATGTCAACCAGCACTAAATCAGAGAACTACTTCAGATATCTACTGAAAAAATAACTGATTTCAGGGGGAAAAATTCCAGCAGTTTCCATTGCTAAAAGGCAGGGGGGAAAAGGTTATAGACCAAAGCATGATGATGTAGTACTTCCAATTGTTATGATAGTGGTTAGAAGTACCTTTGAAGTCAGGAATTTGCACCATTAGGCTAAAAGAGAAATTTGTCTTGGCTTTGTTGTTCTTTTATATTATTTTATTTTTAAACCCCCACACAGATCAATTTATCTGGTCTCCTCATCCCCATTATAATTTTCCCTATTAAATTTACCTTACTTAAAGTTTCCTCTTGGATTGTATATTAGAAAGTTATCTGGATTGGGCTTTACAAAAGATACCTTTAGTTAAAGTAGGCATGTTGCTATGAAGATCCAAGTATGTCAATTAATAGCAGATGATTTAACTTTAAGAGTCTATATAAAAGAGGATGATGCACATATTTGTTTTGTCTGTTTTTCTTTGGGAAAGAAACCTTTATAAACTTACTCCATTTGCACTTTCAGCTTCTCCAAAAAAAAACAAAAAAATTGTATGATGAACTTCAGCATAGGCTGTTAATATGATTACTATTTGTCAGAGTTTCAAACCTAAGGTGGAAACTCCTTCCAAGGTGGAATTCCTTCCAAACAGCCCGGAGCCAACGCCCGAGACT